>JAVSCE010008340.1:0-110715 GCA_032199065.1 Smutsia gigantea | reverse complement strand
CGAGGGAGAAAGAGGGGAGGGAGAGAGGGGACTGGCGGGGCTGAATGAGCAAGCCCCTGACCTGTCTTCCTTCTGCCAGGGAGGCAGCCAGGGGGTCCAAGGGTGTGTGTGCTGCCCAGGTGGGCTGCACTAGGCATTGGGGGATGCAAAGGTCTCCAGGAGGACTGCTCCCTGAAGACTGGGCAGATGGGTTGGGGTGAACTGAGGTTTGATTGGGCTGAGTTACAATGAACCGAAATAAATTTGGATATCTACTAAGGTGGATGTGGATTGAATTGAAATGAAATAACTGCACTGAGTCACATCTGGGTTTAGCTAGCTGGGTTGCATGGAAGCCTCTGATTTGAATTTGGAACCTGAAAACCCTCCCACCTTACTGTCCATCAGCCCAGACCTGCGGCCCTGGGACCAGCTGTGGAGTGGTGATCTCTGCCATCACCCTTGCCTCCCCTGGCCCCCAACACCTTCTGCCACCTGGTCTGCAGGGTGCCTCAGGGATCAGTGATCTGTGACATGTGACTGCCTGGAAGTGGAAGTGGGAGGTGAGGTGGGTGCACATGTGGGGGGCTGGGAGTGCACCTGTATGCAAGCAGGGGCTGGGGACCCCTTCTCCTTGGGAGGGGCTGCGGGCATCGAGGATGCAGCATTTTGGGGGCGAAGTACAGATCATCTCCTGCTGGCCTGTCTTCCACCCCTTGTTTTCTGGGGCCTGAGCTCCTTCAGCAAACCCTCTCAAAGGGCAGCTCCCCAGAGGGGTCCTCGGGGCTCCCCATCCTCCCTAAAGGGCCTTCTGCAGGGATCAGCAGAGTCCAAGCCCTGTGCACGGTGGGACCTGCCCACAGTCAGCCTCTGCCTGGACCCTCCCATGCATGGGAAGCTCACTGCTTCTCAGAGCAAAATCTGCTTCCCAGCCCCTCCCTGCACTGGGTGTGGTTCAGCTCCTGGGCTCCCACAGCATCACCTGTGCTCGGTCCTCCCTGCAAGTGCTGGGCTCTGCAGATACTGGGTCCTTCCTGCAAGTGCTGGGCTCTGCAGATACTGGGTCCTCCCTGCAAGTGCTGGGCTCTGCAGATACGGGCTCTGCAGCCAAGAGGGGCACCGGTTCTGGCTGCCCACCCAGTCAGTAGGTTTCCTCCTTGAAACATGGGGGTGGGAATATGGACGTTCACCTCCCAGGAGGCTTGGGAGGAGAGAGCTGGCCAGCAGGCTGGAGACTTCCCTGATGGTGCTGGGAGTTGCCCCTCCCTCAGACGGCAGAGGAGGCCCTATCTACACCCAGAACCAGCTGCTCTGCTCTGATGTCAGGGCCTGACCTTCAGGGACTTGGGGCCCAGGAGGGTCGGGGCTCAGTCCTGGGCCCCATCCCACCCCTAGCCCGGTCCCCCACTCTGCTCCTCACCCCCAGGTCTGCCCAGAGCCCCACAGTCCTCTACAGAACCTGAGCTGAGTGCAGCACCAAGTTGCCATAGAAACAGAAAAGCCCCTGCGCTTGCAGCCTTGGCAGGCCTGGCCCATCTCTCCTCTCCTTGTGGACTCTGAGAGGCACTGTGGCAGGAGGGAGGCAGCCTGGCGTTGGGCATGGGCCATGCTGGGCACTTCGGCCTCTTTTCAGCACAGACCACCTGATGGGACCCCAGCTCTGCCCAGAAGCCCACTCCCAGATGAGGAGGCCAGCCCAGAAAGAGAGCGGCTGCCCCAGGCCACACAGCTCCCAGGGGGCAGGGAGGTGTCTTGCTCCAGAGCTCACCCTTACAGGCCAGCCTGGGTTCCTGTGGTCATGATGCAGGGGTGCCCCCAAGGGTTGAGGGCTTCCTACCGCACAGGCCCTAGGATGCGTTTGGGGTAGGGGAGATGTCTCTGCCTGAAGGACCCCCACTGCCTGGCTGTGTGACTCTGGGCGAGCGTCCCCCAGTCTGGGCCTCAGTCTCCTGATCCAATTAGAGCAGGGCTGCCTGCGCGATGGGCAGTGTGTCAGGATGTGCAGGTCCCCACCCAGGTGCGGGCTGTGCCCCACCCAACGCCCAGGACACTGTCCCGTCCCCCTTCCCACCTCCCGCCCTCCAACATGACAATGCTGTCACGGGGAGCGGGGGGCTGCTCCCAAGCTGTCCTGTGGCGGTGACCCAGTCCCTGGGCGCCCCACTCCAAGCCAACGACAGCCTTGGCCCTGCCTCCCGGAGGGTGCTCAGCTCTGTCTTCAGGAGGGCAGGGGTGGGGGGCACAGAACCCAGGGCTCCCCAGACCCTACGTGCTGCGGGGTCAGCCGTGGCCCTGGGAGGTCGGTGTAGACCCAGTCCCAGGTCAGGCAGCGTCCCGGGCTCTGGCTGATCAGGAGGCCCAGCTGCCCCCAAAGGGCCACCTTGTCTGCCCAGAGAGGCCCTGCCTCCAAGGGGACGGTCACCAGCGGTCCCAGGGCATGGGTGAGGGCTTTGGGAGCAGTCCAGAGGCATCCCAAGGTGGGGACACTTGGTGGTGAGGGGAGGTCCCTAGGCCAGGAGTCAGCACTCACCAGGTAGAGCGGAGCAGAGGGCTCTGAGACAGAAGGGACAGGCGGAGGCTGCCTGGGCAGGCCGGGGGAGCTGCCAGGATAAGGGCCAGAGCAAGGAGGGAGCGGGTCCCATGCCCTCTCCACGGAAGCGTACGGCAGAGTCTTCAGGAGGACCTGGAGAGCAGAGACCAGCCTCCTGCAGGCCTTGGAGCCAGGGGACACCTGTGTCGCACAAGGCTGCCTGCTCCTGCCTCAGTGGCGCATCCCTCCCTCTCCGCAGGCATGCCTGGCTCAGGTTCCCCCAGCCTGTGTGAGGCGGCAAGGGATCCCAAAGGGGAAGGCGGGACGGGCAGGAGGGACAGGGATGTTTAGCGTGGTGAAGCCATTTCCTCCGATGCTGCGGTGGTGGGTAAGGACTTTGTCAAAGCCGCACGCGCACCGCGGAGAGGAGCCTGATGGTAAGCCGTGGGCTCAGCTAATCAGTGTCTGTGCTTTGGTAGTGGACGCACCACCCCGACACCAGGTGGTACAGTGGGGTAACTGGGGAGGGGTGCACGGGAGCCTGGACTTTCTGCCCAGCTTCTCTGTAGGCCTAAAGCTGCTCTGAGCAATGAAGTCTATTGATTAGGAAAAGGGGGACTTGGACCAGAGTGAGGTAGTTCTGCAGGGAGGCAGCTGACCCCGGACCCTGTTCTGCCCCCTGGGTTCCCTGTGGCTTGTACCTGGGTCCACTGAGAGCAGTGCAAGGCTGTCCCTAGCACTGCAGAAGGGTGGCAAGGTGGAAGCCTTCCAGAGCATTCTGGCCAGAGCTCAGCCCCCCAAGGCCTTCAGGGGCCCTGCCTGGCCCCACCAGCCAGAAGATGGAGGGGGGAGTCAAGGTTCTGCTCATGGGATAGAGGGCTTCTGCAGCAGAAGGGACGAGGCTCAGACGGGGGCTCTGGCGACAGCCTCCCCGTCCACTCTGGGGGAGGTCTGCCCAGCCAGTTCCTCCCCATCAGTCCAACTGCCAGCCTCTGGGGGAGGCAGGTCAACACAGATTCTGGGCCTGGGAACCAACGTGGGCTCTGGGTTGGCAGAACCACGGAGGGAACTTCCCTCCAACATCCAGTGGAAGCTTGGGGAATCTTCTGCCTCCTGGGCTGCTGGAGGGAAGGAGCCTGTCAAAGGAGTGGGGCCAGTGCGAGGTCTGAGGTCTTTGTAACACACAGGGGCTACATTTCTCCCTACCTGTAGTTCTGTCAGTTTCAAAGTCTTTTCACCCTTCCTGTTATTCCATCGTGGGTGAAAATACACCCTGCAAGGAGACGTCTCCCAGAGGCAGGCCTTGTGTGGGAGGTAGGCAAGAGGTCCCTTCCAGCCCCCTGGCTTCCTCTCACCTCTGTGCTTCGTGGGTAGTTCACAGCGTGACCTGTTGCCCTGCTTTGCCTGGGACTGTCCCGGCTTTGCAGAGGAAGTCCCAAGCGCCCAGACTCCCAGTCCCAGGTGAATGGGGACAGCGGGTGCACAGGCTCCTGAGGATCTCTGAGCTCTGAGGACAGCTGGCAGGGCCCCCGCGTGCCTCCTGGGACTGCACCCCACAGCCCCACCCCACTTGACACCCTTTCCCACCTCCTTTCATCCAGGCCTTCGGCCTTTCTTGGCCTCCTCCCCAGGGAAACACGTCTGGACCCAGCGCCCTAGTTCTATGCTCTGTCTCCCCACAGAGGTCCAGACTCCAGCATCCAACCAGCAGCCAGACAGGCCCCTGGACAGTAGGTGAGCTGCACTTGCTGCCTCAGTTTCCCCATCTGTATAATGAGAATCGTAACAAAATCTACTTGTGGGTTATTACAACGACCACCTGGGTGAATAAATGTGGGCTGCCTAGCTACAGGGCTTATTCCTGATCAAAGTATCCACAAATACCCACGATCGCCATTTGCTAGGCACCTTAAATGCCATCGAATTCCCATCGGCACTTGGAGAGAGAGTTACTGGGATCTGCCTCTTACAGAAGCGCCGCGGAGGCCCAGCGAAATGAAGGAACTTTCTGGAGAGACTTGGCCAGGCAGGGCGCTTGGCTGGACATGCAGGGCTGCCGACCCCCTCCCCTTGGGTGCCCCTCGTGTGGGTGTGATGATGTGGGATGACCCTGGGCCGTCATTTTCGGCCAAGGAAACGCCCACACAATCAGGCATCTCAGCGACTCAGATGGTCTCCCAACAGCTGCTCAGGAAGGCAGAGCGCGTGGCACCCAGAGGGGTTCCTCCTGCGGGGCAGCAGCCGGGCTCTCCGTGTGTTCCTTAGCTCTTGGACTAGGAGCTCTGCTTTAGGGAGAATATGAATTTGTTTCCTTTTTTCCTGTCTGGACTCGGAATTTCTCTTCTGAGCAGGTGTCTCTGGGGTGGGGAGGAGGTGAGACTCGCTCTCGCACTAAATTGATCATTATTTCTGCTCCCAGAGGAGGACCCCTGGGGGGACCCCTGCTCCCCCCACCCAGCGCTTGCTCCTTAGGTGTTGTAAGAGTTTATGTGGTTAACACAGTTCTCACCTGGGCCAGGAATTCCCTCCCTCCAGGGACATTTGGCAATGTGTGGTGACAGCCACAAGTCCGAGGGGGAGAGGTGAGTACAGTGGCCTCTGGCAGGTGCCAAGCACCCCACAAACCTCAGGGCGCCCCCCCCCTGGTGATTTACCCAGCATTGCGTGCCTGGCCCTGAGCTGGCACTGGGGATCCGGGGAGCAAGGGCCTGGGGATATGCCCCTCCCAGAGCTCCGTCAAGCAGGGCCAAGACATGGCAGTGCTGACGGGCACAGGAGCGCTGTGAGGGGGCCACAGGGCAGGTGGGGAGAGCCCAGAGCAGTCTCTTATCCCGGGACATCCCCCACCTCAGCCCAAGGTGGCCTGCCTTGTGTAGCTCCCCAGGGTGCCTTGCATGCTCTCCCTGCACATGTGCATTCCCACCTGTCCTCAACTCCTGGAACCACGCCCCTCAGCCTCTCTGGGTCCCATGGTCCACCCACAGCAAACCCAAGCTCCTGTTCTGAGCGCTTCCTCGGGCCCCTGACTCCTGGGTCCCCCAGGAGGGGGGCTCATTTCCTGCACCTGCTGCAGGCTTTGTGTGGCTGGAGACAAGGGGGCCTCTTTACTCCCTACTGCCTCTTCCCAGCCATCCCCTCATGTCCAGCACTGCAACATTCCACCAGCTATTGGGTGGTTCCCCCATTTCTCCAAGATATTTTGCTCTGTGCCGACCTGGTGGTGGGCGCCTGGCTGTGTGGACCCCATGCCCTGCCTCCCAGTTCAGGCTCCGAGGGCATGGAGTCCTTCCCTCCATCTCCCCTCCTCTGTGCCCTTTGCTGAACCCCGACCTGGTAAGCCCACCCCACAGTGTCTCCTCATCAGGGCTGAGCCTGGAGAGGCACTGTGCAGAGTCCAGGGGGTCCTCAGGGCTGCACCCCCACCCCACCTCATTGCTTTCTGCCCCAGCTCCTCCTCTGCTTGTCAGGTGGCTGGCAGGAGTGCAAGGGAAGAGGGCACGCTGGATTGAGGGAAAGCCTAAAAGGGGCCTCTCCCAAGGGGTGGGCAGGGAGGAAGGCCCCAGGGAAATGGCAGAGCATGCCTGGAGGTGGGGTGGTGGGGGCAGGCAGGGTGCTGGAGGTGCAGCAGTAGGGGTGACCCCCAATCTGCCAGCTTGCCTTCGGCCAAGTCCAGCAGCGGCCAGAGGCCTGAGTGTCCTGGGTCCGTTTGTGAATTCACCACTCGCTACAACGCACGTGTAACCCCAAATCAGTACGCAGTCCACCTTCCCAGCTGCTGGTAGGCATGTGCAGAGCGGGACACAGGAGTCACCGACACCCCACTGAGGGCCTGGAGGAGAGGCCTGCCTCCTGCTGTCCGCTCTCATGGCAAACAGGTGTCTGGTCTCTGGTCTGCTTGGTGCCATGTTTCCACATTTGCCTGCTTTTAGTTAATGACTCTGTGGTTTACAGCGCTCCCCAAACCTAGTGCTGGAGCGCTGAGTGCAGGAAGGGGACCCGCTGTGGGGTGGCTTCACCTGAGGTCAGCATCAACCCCTCAGCCCTCAGTGTTCAATAAGCCAACTTTAAGCAGAAGCACACACAAAACGAAGTCATGTGTCTATTGGCTGACGCAGAGGTGACCAGAGATGACAGGAACTTCCCCCTGTGGTTCCCCAGGAGTGATGGGTCAGTGCACAGTGATGGGATGGCCACTGCCCATCTCATGGAGGCCTCTGTCCTCCTGGCCCTACTCCCCAGCACACCGCCCACTCATCCTGACCCTCCCTCCTCCTCTTCCTCATCCCCTCCAGACAAGTTTGTCTTTAAAACCCTCTTTGTTCCCAGCAATTCCACTCCTAGGCATAGAGCCCAAAGAACTGGCCACATTTGTGAGGGCTGAGCTGGGCCCCAAATCCATGTGAGGAGACCCTCATCCCAGCACCTCAGTGACTGCATTTGGAGATGGGCCTTTACAGACATGGTTCAGGTAAATGGGGTCACTAGGGTGACTGATGTCCTTATAAGAAGAGGGGATTAGGACACAGACACACACTGAGGGACGACCTGGTGAGGACCCAGGGAGGAGACAGCCGTCTACATTGCCATGGAGAGAGGCTCAGAGCACCTGCTGACACCTTGGCCTTGGGCTTCTTGGGCTTCTAGCCTCCAGGCCTGGGGGTACATTCCTGTGAAGTCCCTTGCCTGTGGTGTTTTGTTAGGGCAGCTCGAGCAGACTAATACAACAGGCGCTCTGACATGCTGTATGCCTGGGTTCAAGCAGCCTTACCACAATAGCCCAAATGAGAAAGCCACCCACATATACATCAGTGGCTGACTGGTCCATCCATACAACCAAGCGTCATTCAGCCTTGACATGGAATGGGGCACACATGTTACAGCCAGACAAGCCTTCAGCACATGACGCTACGTGCAACACGCCTGGCACAGAGGCCATGCACTGCATGGTTCGTTTACATGGGCCGCCCAGGACAGGCAGACCCATAGGGCAGGGAAGCATCCGAGGCTGTGGGGGTCTGAAGCTGGGAGAGTCAGGAGCAGCTGCTCACGGGGAAGAGTCCTTTGGGGCTATGGGGCTGTTTGGAACCATGCCACCTGTGATGTGCTGACTGCCCGGAAGTGTTCGCCTCAATCCAGTGTAAACAAACCCTCTCTCCCCCTCCGTGTTGGATGGTCTGTCCACACAAACGCTCTGCTTCCACACTACTGTTCCTGGGGCCCCTCCTCCCCAGCCAGCTCCCGGCAGGGCCCCTCCCTCTGCTGCACCTGACCCGCGTCCCCAGGGGCCCCGTTGCTCTGCCCCACTGGGCTTGACCGAGCAGAGCACCCCCTTGTGTCCCTCTCCTACTGGCCTCGGCAGCCTGTCCCCCCTCTTCAGACCCCAGAGGTTGTAGGGCCCGGGCAGGTCCTCGGCACCCTGCCATGGCTATCTCACTCCCATCTCCTGGCAAAATAACAGCTCTTTCCATAAGCTCCAGCCTGGGGCTCTCCCCTGAACTGCAGAATCCCGAGTCTGCTGCTTGCCTGGTTTGCTGCACAGGGAACAGGCCTGAAACAACTTATCCTGACTGAGCCCCTGGGGCCCCCAGGGCCCGCCTCTGCCCCTGCACTGGGGATGGCAGCCCCGTCGTAGTGACCACGGAGGACGAGGTGACTGGCACCTGCCCCACCCCCTGGCTGGCACCCTGTGTCACAGTGTGACCCCCACTCCCGACCTCGAAAGCCTCTCCCAGCTACACTAGCCGCTCCCACCTCCCGCAGACCCTCCCTCAATGCCACCTTCTCCTGTGCACCGTCTGGAAGGGCAGCCCGTACCCCTGCCCTTCTCCCCCTTCTGGATTTATTTTCCTCCTGGGGAGCTGGGGGCCCTGAGGGGCTAAGGAAACTGGGGTACTGGGAGATCCTGGGGGGCCTGGGGGCTGAGGGTCCTTGAGGACTGGGGGGTCCCGGGGGCTGGGCAGCCTGGGGTCCTAGGGGGCTTGGTGGGGGCGGTCCTGGAGGTCCCGGGGGATTAGGGGATTGTGCTGCCCTGGCCCAGGGGACATCACTGCTTCTCAGGCACCTTCCCTTCACAACCTGGCAAGATGGTGGGTGGGTGGGGCCATGCCTGTTAGTGTGTGGAGAGAGCTGGGCCATGGCCCTGTCCTCTAACAGGCTCCAGAGCCTGTGGTGAAAGGGAGGGGGCTTCGGTGGTGAGACCGTAGCTAGCCAGCTGGCGGGGGCCCCAGACTCTCAGCCTCAGGCCTGGGCTTGGCGTCCCTTACCTGTCCTTGGACACGCATGGACTCCGCTGGCCGGGGACACAGGCCGTGAGGGGGTGAGGTGCCAAGTGTGCCTTTCCCGGCTGCCCGGTGCTCCCCAGGAGGCCGGCGGGTGACCTGGGCAGGGCTGTGTTCCCCGTCGGACACCTGAGCCTCCCCTGGCCTGTCCAGGGCTGAGTCACCCGGGTCTGCTGTCTGACAGGACCAGAAAGAGACAGCCCTGTGGCTGTGGCTGGTTGGGAAGACAGATAACACTTAGGAAAATGATTTAATTTTCTTTCTTTTCTTTTTCAAAGAAATTGAAAAAACCTGTGGTTTGCAAATCTGCTGACCCAGCAGGAGGCTTAAACTGAACCACTGGTGTTGTCAGGAAGTGGCCTGGGCCAGGGGATGGAAAATACCTAGAGGCGGATTCCAGCCGGTTTGGGAGAGAAAATGGGTCACAGTCAGAGCTGTCCTGAGGAAGGGCTGCCTGGGAAGACTGTGGGCACTAGCCACAGCAGGGACATGTCCCCCATCCTGAGATGGCGTCCCTGGGTCTATGGGACGAGGCTTGTCCTGGACACCCATCCCCCTGAGGCAGTACAACACACCTGCTTCCAGGTCCCTGGGCCCCTGTATTGGCCCGATGGGCAGTGGGTGAGCCTGCCCTGCCTGGGACTGCTTCCTTCCCTGGCGATGGGGACCACAGGGGTGGCAGGACCCGAGGACCCAGGAATCTAGGGGAGTGGTCCCCACGGGCTGGGGTCTTGCCAATGGGTTTCAGCTCCAGGCGGGTTTACTATGGACTCAATGTGACCAAAGAAATGACAGTAGAACATTCCTGGGGTGCAAGGGTTTATCCCCAACTTTATTCCCACGGTGGCAGGTCAGTCACTAGAATCCGGTCCACTCAGAGCGAGTCTGCATGCAGCAAGCTGGTCTCTGCCTCTGGGCCTCTGTCCTCGGTGCTGCCACCACTCCAGCCTCTACTCTGCTCTCCTGCAGCCTTGCAGCCGTGCCACCATGTCACCCAGAGCCCTGGGCAGGGCTCTTTATATAGAGTCAATAGCAACGTATTGCCCACACGTGCATAATGAGCTAGACAGCCAGGGCCAGGTGAGAGTCCTGGCCACGGGAACTCTCATTTTATCCACAGCTGTCCAGGAGGCCCAAGGATGGAGACAGCAGAGTCCCCAGGATGCTCGGCGCCGTTGTGGAGGCAGCTGTTCCTCTCCTGAAGGTGGTTCATGCGCACCTGCAGCCCTGGCAGAGCCGTGAGGGGTGCGGATCGCCTCCCACTGATGTGGGGCCTTCAGTCCCCACCTCTCCTCCGTGGCTGGCTGTCCCTTCTCAGTCTTCTTCCTCGTTCCCCTTCCATCCACCCCTTATTCAGGGCTGTCAACCGTGTGTCTCCAGGGCTCTGACCTCCCTACACCTCTTGTTCCAGGATGTCCTGCCAGTGGGTTTCAGCCCCAGACAAGTTCACTATGGATTCAATGAGACCGAAAAAATGACAATGGAACATTCTTGGGGTGAAAGGGTCTATACCCAACTTTATTCCCACGGTGTCAGGTCAGTCACTAGAATCCCATCCACTCAGAGCGAGTCTGGATGCAGCAAGCGGGTCTCTGCCTCTGGGCCTGTCTTGTTCTGCAGCCGTCTCAGTCTCTGTCCTCTGCACTGCCACCACCCCAGCCTCTGCTCTCCCGCAGCCCTGCAGCCCAGAGCACTGGGCGGAGCTCTTTATATAGAGTCAATAACCATGTATTGCCCACACGTGGGTAGTGAGCCAGCCAACCAGGGCCAGGTGAGAATCCTGGCCACAGGAACTTGCCCTTCCTCCACAGGAGGACTCGCCTCTCCATTCCCAGCACTGACCACAGCTCGGAGCCTCTGACCGGTGTCCGCCTGCCTCCCGACAGTCCCCGAGGCTCAGCAAAGTCCCCAGCAGCCCATCCTCCTCTCCACGCATTCTGTGGGGGTGTGAAGGGTGTGCAAAGGCTCCAGGACTCAAGCTCCGGAACTACGCGTGGTGTGGTTTCCAGAAGAGGATGGGGGTCAGGGCAGAGGCTGGGGCGGAGGAGGAGCGAGGAGCAAATTACATCGTGCGGCCACCAGGTTCCTCTGGGTGCTGGCCGAGGGCTGCAGAGAGCAGAGCGGGAGTGGAGCCTGGGCCCTGGAGTCAGTCAGACCCAGGTGGTCCCATTCTGTCTGGGTAGGTCCTGGTGGAGAGGGTGGTGTGTGGCGGGCACCCCCTGGGAGGCAAGAAGAGGGAGGTCCTCACCACCTCGGTGCCCATCGTCACTGTCGTGATTCCCTTGTCAAGGGTGCAGGTGCTGCCTGGGCTCTGACCGGGGTCTGCCAGCCAGCCTGGGGTGCAGCTTCTGCTGGTCTCTGTGTGCTCCAGCATGGGGAGGAAGAGGCAGGGAGCCACTGCCTCGGCCTCCATGGAGGGACTGTACCCTGTCCCCCTTGGCCAGGGTGGGCGGGGGCCCCTTCCGGGCCCATGTCTCGGGGGCTGGGAGGTGTATCTCCCACTCCATTCTTGTTTATTCATGGTGCCCAGACTGTTCACATCCCGCTGTTGATGCTACGGCCTCTTCAGGTTTTTGCCTCTCTTTTTGAAAAATAAGAAAAGCTTGTGTAAGTTACTGCCCTCCTCCCAGCCATCCAGCACCCACAACCCATACACCATTCTCTCCGCACACCCGCCATCCAGCCATTCGCCCTCCCGTGGCCACCAGCCCATCTGTGATGCACCCATCTGTCTGCTCGTCCACGTGCTCTCCTCCCAGCCAACTGACGGAGAAGACAGGCTGCACCCCAAACGCCGCTCTGTGCTGAGAGCGATGGACCTGGAGGAGTGAGTGAAGGAGGGTCCTCTCCCACTGGCTCTCCTGCTTCGGATGCCCTTCTTGGGGAGTCGGAGGTGAGGGGCTCCCGCCGACATGGGCCCTCTGCTGGGGGACAGCAACCACCAGCTGCCAGCACGAGGGCGGGAGCCAGTGGGGCGGACAAAGGGGCTGCCGCCTTGGGTGCCCCTGGCCTGGGACAGGGGACCGAGCCTCCGCGGGTGGGGAATGGGAACAGGCAGTCTGCGGGTCAGGCAGGATGGCGTGTTCCAGACACCCAGGAGCATCCAGAACCACGTTCCAAGGACCAGAGGGAGCAAAGCCTCCCCATGACGGCGCTCGGTCCTCCTCCGAGGGGAAGGTGCTCACATGCACCCAGCCACCGGGACCTGAATTTCTATTCAAGTCCCACACCTCAGGGTTTGCCTAATCATCATTTCCTGAACTAATTACAGAACTTTGTTCCCAAGACACTGCAGGGCTGTCTGCAGCTGAGAATGCTGGAGAAGAGCGCCATTTCACGGGCGGGTTGGGCCTCCTCCCGGCCCCCAGGGAGCGGAAGACCAGGGGCCCTGCAGCCTGAGGCCTGTACGCCGCTGCTTCTGAGATGTGTGACCGTGGGCAAGGGCCTCCCTTCCCTGAGGCCCGTTTCTTAGACTCTAAAAAGGGGATCATAGCCCCCGCCCCGTGGGGAACGGCATCCGGGGCAAGGGGCCTGTGCCCAGCGCACTCCTGCACCATGCGGGGCTCCTCTCCGCTCCCTGCAGGCTGAAGCCGCACATCCTGCTCCCCTGGCACACTGGCAGGCTGGAAAGGGCCTGGAGTCTTACTTCTTGTACGTAGTGGTCTTAGCTTGCGGCTAATACAATTAGGATAATCCTAAAGACGAGTTCTGAGAAATCAGCCTGGGCCAGACAGGCAGGGAGCCGCCCCAGCCACCTCATGGGGGAAGGAAGACGGGTCTCCATGATTTATTTCCTTTGCCCAGCAAACCTCAGCCCTCAAGAAGCCTGTAGGGCAGCAGCCCCTGCGCACAGGGAGAGTGGGTGCAGGGGTGAGGAGGACGGTGGGCACCTGGTTCCCCAGGAGCTGGTGCAGGGTCAGAGGCACCACAGGGTCAGAGTCAGGGCGCACTGCACATCTGGGCTGCCAGTGTACCAGCTGGCCCATCAGACCAGGTGGCCCCGTGGCTTGACCACTTCAGCCGCTCTGCTGGGCCCCTGCCCGTGTCTCAGGTGCCAGCATGCCGTGGGGCCACATCTCCCAGCCCCCTGGCCCGTGGACCTTGCCTCTTCTGTGTGAGGAGCCACTGGACCCTGAAGGCCTCCTCAGGGACGTGGGGCCTCCCCCCGGGTAGGCTGCCCAGTGGGCTCCTGTCCCAGGCCGGGCCACACGTGGCTGCCCTTGCTGCCTGTGACCCCGCAGACTTTGGGCAGGGCCCCACCAGGCTCCCAGGCCTATATGGGCCATGCTCAACGCCAGGGTACCATGAAGGAGTCCAAGCCCTTCATGACAACAATGGCTAACTCTACGGTGTGGCCCACCCCACGTTAGCTGCTTTTCTAGAAACATCCATGTGTGTTAGCTCACTCAGGCCTGGAGAGAGCTGCACCCAGTGGGACCATGACGACCTGGTGATCCCATTTCACAGGTAAGGAGTGCGGGGTGTGCTGTCCACCGTCACAGAGGGGACAGGAGCCCCACGTGTCTGGGGCCAGGAGGACAGAGCCATGCTCTGGTGCTTGTGCAGCCCTCCTATGTGTCCACCCACCATGATTCAGCCTGGCAGGAGCGGGGCAGGGGAGGTCCCTGCTGGCCGCTGTCCTTTGCCCCAGGGTAAGAGCCCGGGAGGGAAGAGCAAGGGCCCAGCCGGCCCCATGTCACAGTGGGATGGGCTTTGTCCACGGCCCCCAGGCTTTTATCCAGAGACATAGCCTTGTTATCACACCTCGGGACTGGCGTGCTCTCCTTCTGGTGTTCCAGGTGTTCACACTCGAGATCTCTCTCATTTCACATAGCAGGTAGAATGGGGCCCTCAAAAATGTGTGCACGTCCTGACCTCTGGAACCTGGGAAGGTGACTTTATTTGGAAGAGGGTTCATGCATATGTAATTAGTTAAGGATCTTAAGATGAGGTCATCCTGGGTCACCTGGGTGTACCCTAAATCCAATGATAAGTGCTCTTTTAAGAGACACAAAGGGGCTGCCATGTGATGACGGCAATGGAGAGACGTGGCCACAAGCCCAGGAGTGCCTGGAGCCCTCAGAGGCTGAGAACAGGCAGGCAGGACCCTGAGGAAGGAGGGTGGCTTTGCTGACACCTTGATTTTAGACTTTTGACTTGAACTATGAGAAATAAATTTCCCTTGTTAACGGCCACCCAATTTGGGGCAGTTTGTTACAGGACACTAATGCACCCCCGTAAGGAGGCTCTCCTGTGCCCCCTTTGCAGATGAGGCTCAGGGAGGCTGTGACTTCCCAAGGATGTGGGCTCCAATATGGCTGAGTATGTCCCTTATTCTGGGCCTCCTGGAGGCCAGGACTTGGCCATGTGTGGGGATGTGATCTCTGAGCACCTCCTCAGGCCCTCAAACGCCTCTTTTGTTCTTTTGCTTGGCACCCTGCCTGTGCCAGGCAGCCCCCACTATCTGATATGGATGCAGCACTCCACCTTGAACCTGAGGGTTGATTTCTGTCTGGCCACTGAGTGGCTGAATGACATTTTCAGAGAGCACAGGGGAATAGTTAGGAGACAGAGGAGGGTAGGCAAAAACCTTTCCCTCCATGAACCATCCCAAGTATAGTTGCTCCGTGCAGACCCTCCTGAGAAGTCCCCATATGTTGAAGGATAACATCTGCCCATCTCTTCCTGCTCAATGTCCAGTGGTAGCCAGTGCAGGAGGTCCCAGATGCATTGTTCACAAACATCTTTCATTGTCTTGTTTCCCTTTCCCCTTCCCCTTGTGGGCCTGGCATTGTTACTTTCATGTGAAGTGGCATCAACTTAACCCTTGCCTCAGGCTCTGCTTTCTCATGGATCTGGCTGAGATAAGCAGTCTCACACCCTGACTTTCTTAGTATGTCCATGGTTCCCTCATTTATCACAAGCCTCATCTTCCTTATATTCGTCCCTTGCCATCTGAACATGGCAGGAAAAACAGTCCTCAAGGCAGTCCTTACTCTGAACCTGCCGACAGTGCCAGGCCCTGTGCAGGTAGTCATTCATTTCATTATCAGACTGTGATGGCTTGGGTGTTCTGGGAAGGAGATGCCCACATGGAGTCGGAAGTGCCAGGAATATAGGTGACCAGCTTGTGGAAGACAAGGAGGTGGGTGCAGGGTGGCCAGGGATGCCTTCTGACTGTAACATGGCTCTGCACCCGTGGAAGGGAGGCAGAGGGCTGGGGAAGGAGTTGGAAAGGCGCAGACTGTGGCCCAGCTCTGGCCCATGGTGGCTCTGGGGTAAAGGCGACCACAGAGGGGCCGGTGTTGGCTGGAGGGCGAGCCTTCTTCCCTGCCATGCTTGGTCGTTGCTGGGCTGCCTGGGGGGCTAGTGGTCCAGCTCAGCCGCTGAGGCAACTCCTGCGGGCACTCTGGCTGGTGACTCTCTGTGCAGCAGTCTCCTGAGGAAGATCTGGGTGCCCCCCTTTCAGTGCCCCTAAATATAGACCAACTGTGTGCCTGGCACTAGGGGCGCCCACAGCCATCAGAGCCATCCCCCGTCCAGAGGGGGCACCGAGGGAACAGAGAGCCAATTCAGGGGCCGCAGTGCCGGAAAGAACAGGCTGGGGAGGCAGTCTGCCCGGACTCGGGAAACTTCCATGTCTCCAGGGGTCTTTGTCCTCTTGACCCTCCGCCGACAAGCCCCCCTGCTCCACTGATACTCTGCCCCACCGACACCCGGCCTGGTCCCTTCCGTTGCCTCAGCTCCTGCAAAGTCCTGGGGTTTCCATGGTCGCCACCAACTGAAGGGCTTGCTTATTCCTTATTCAACACGCCATGGGTGGAGTGGGGGTGAAACCTCCATTTCCTGCCGTGCTGAAGCAAGGAGGGGTGGCCATGTTTAAATGGGCTCCCCCTCCAGCTGAGTTCTCACAGGCAAAACAGGAGTGGGAGGAGCACAGACATTTCTGGTCTTCCTTGGTGGGACTTCAGGCGTAGAGGGGCCGGTTGAGGCCTTGCTCGCTGATTCACGTGAGGATAACGATGGTTCCCCACAGACCCCCAGTTTTACATTTGGGGACCTGAGGCTTGGAGAGGGGCATGTCCAGGGTCACGTGCTGGGGACCGCCTCTGCTCCTGCCCCTGCCGGGCATCACTGGCTGGGCCCCCGGTGCTGGTCCTCAGCACAGTGACCCCCCACTCCCAGGGCAGCCAGAGGAACTTCTGCATCCTCCCCAGGACCCAGTCTGCACAGTGCTCTTCCACATCCCCGAGGGTCCTTTGGGGTCCGGGGAGATGTGACTTGTAGCTCAGATGTGGCAAGTTTTCTAGCTCTGGGAGGTGCTAACCTCCCAAAATGCTTCTCCAGCAGTCCTGTCACGTGTCCCTCAGGCGCCTACTTCACAGGGATTTGACATTTTGAGAGACAAATTAGGAACGTGAATGTTGGCGAGGCACTTGGCTGTGGATAGCATCACTGTCTTCCCACAAGTGGGGCCATGTGGTGCTTGTGGAGTCTAATTGGCCCCCGGGGTGCTGTTTGCCTGGGCAGTGTTGAGCCCCTGCAGAGAGCCAGGCCTTCCCGTGCACAGGCATGAGCCCATCAGGTCTGGACACTGCTACTTCTGGTGAGAGCGGGCAGGAATGGAGGCGCCGGCCGGGCGGAAGGGCACAGCTGTCCTCGCCATCTGCCGTGCTTCTCAGCAACGAATGATTGATCGGATCGTTGTCTGCTGCCTCCCCACACCCAAGGTCACCTCTGTGGGGCAGGGCTGGTCTGGCTGGCTCATTCCCATTTTCCCAGAGCTTGGACAGGGCCTGGCCTGCATTGGGGGCTCAAGATCTGTTTGTCCAACGGACGGCTGATGGCTGCCAGCTGGTGGACGGCTGGGTGGATGGATGGATACTCTGTAGACCCCCGAAGTGCCAGGGCTGGATGTCAGCACCTTCAGATCATTTGCTCTGAGTAACCTCCCCAGCCACTGGCAGCCGTGGTGGCATTTGTGGCCTCCCACGTCCCAGGTGGCGATGTGAGGCCAGGGCGTGGTAAGCATGGCACGGCTGCCCCAAACCTGCCCTGTGCGATGACTGCAGGCGGTAAGGTTGCTACTTTAGGGGACACCCCTGACTGGTCTGTCTCACCCTCATCATCCGGGGGTCACCATGAGGGCAGGAATGCTGAGGGCAGGCCTCTGACTAGTTTCTGTGGCCTCTGCCAGGCATGACTCACATGCATGGTGTGGGTCCAGCTCACAGGGAGCCTCAGGCTGGAGTCCTTACAGCCACGGACGTCGTGCTGCGGGCTTTGGGCAGCCGCGGAGAGGCTATGGTGGGAAATTACATGGTCAGACTTGTGGTTAAAAGCAAGCCCCAAACCCAGGCAGGTGTCAGGAAGAGGGGGCAGAAGCCAGCCTACCCCACGGCAACAACTGCTCCCTCACCCGACGGGAGAGAGCTCTCTCCCTGGGGAGCATGACCTGCCGCCACCTCCAGCACCCTGTGCTTCTCCCCATGACCTGAACCACCTGGTGCACACTCCCTTCCTGGACTGCTCGCAGACTCGCACAGTGCTGTCAAAACCCCGAGGGCCCTCCCTGACCCAGAGCCCCGCACAGAGCAGACCCCCGGGGATGATGTTTGTGGACGGAATCTCTCCCCAGTGGTGTGGAGACAGGCCACTTCTGCAGCAAGCCTCCCTGGCTGCTGGCCCTGGGATTTGGGCCTCCCAAGCTGGCTGGAGTCTCTGCCCACCTGTGTTGGTCATTTTTTGTACATCTACTCGGTCCTCAGTGGTTCAATCAAACACTCACCTGTGAAGGTATCCTGTGCACAGGGTTCACGTCTGCAACCTCCAGCTGACCCATAAGGCCCCCGAGTCTGCTTCTCTCAGTCCACCGATGCAGATGCGACTCCCGTACGGAAAGGCCCTCCCAGGCATGCCCAGAGTCCTGTGTGATGGAGCATCCAGGCCCCACGGCCCGACGGGCTGGCTCATGGACCTGCTGTCATACCCACGGACTCGGGCTGCTGGCTTCTCGCTAGTCTTGCCCTGTTCCTCCATCTTGCTAAGCCTCAGTTTCCCTTGCTGTACAGAGGAAGGGCTGTGTGGGCCCAGCATGGGCCTTGCCCCCTGGGCTCTCTGTGCAGCAGCAGTGGCTGCTGTTATAGTGAAGAGATGCCCCGGCCCAGAGAGGGCCGGTGCTATCCAGTGGTCACACAGCAGGTCCCGGTGGCACTGGTCTCAGGCAAGCTCCCGACTGTCCCAGCTGGGCCAGGAGTATCATTGGTCCACAGCCTGTCATGTGGTCCCCGGGGCCCTAACCAAGCATGGCTACATTGTCATCATGGACCATTTTTTTTAACCCCCATGGCACTTAACAGCTGGCAAAGGACTTTCTCACCTTCTCAACTGCCCCTTCCGGCCTGGAATGACCTCACTCCACAGATGGAAACTGGGGAGCAGAGTGCCCCAGAGTCACGTCACCATAGGTATGAGCCGGCCCCGGGGGAGTCCCAGTTCAGTCACATCCCCGCTCGCCTCTGCCCGGCCGCCTCCCCTCTGCCCGGCCGCCTCCCCTTCCTGTGTGCTGGGGGAGGGCGGGGTCTGGAGGCTCCATTCAGGCTCATCTGCATGTGTGCCTGTCTGCGGGGCACACACGTTAGGGAGAGTGTGAGCTGCGTGTGGGTGTGTGCACGTGTGTGAGTGCGTGTGCATCTGTGCGTGACCGGAGCAGAGGTGGAGCTACCCCTCTGGAGCCCCACGCCTGCCTCCAGGTCATAGCTGGTTATTTTGGTCCAAGCTCGTACTCAACACTTTCCAGTTCACCAGGTTTGGTTAAAACAGTTTCCTGACCTTGGACAAAAACACACCAATAAACAAACTTGAAAGAACTCAGAAAAGGCCCAGCACAGCCTTGGCCGGTGCACAGCCGCCTATGAATCAGAAACAAATGGTCTGTGTGTTTCTTGAATTACACACAGGGCTCAAACAGAAGGTTGGAAACAGGTCTCGGCCGGGGAAGACAGGGAGTGTGTGCCACGCACCGGCCTCCCTCCTTTAGGCTTGGCCTTCCTCAGGGTCCATGGGGGGGGGGGGTCTCTGCTGGAGTTCCTGGGTCTGGGGCTGTGGGGAGAAAGTCCTTGAGGGCCAGGAGGTCAGCCCTCCCTGCAAACCCCACTGTTGATGGACCTCACCCCCTCCAGTGGCCTAGTGGCTTCAGAAGTTGTGTCACTGTCCCTCCTGCCACACGTGGAGACTGCCACTCAGGAGGTGAAGGAGCCTGCCTCAGTAAGCTAAAAAACGGCAGAACTGGGGTTTGACCTCAGGGGGCCGAGCGCAGGGCCTAGGCCAGTTCCTGTATCCCTCGAGGGTCCATCAGCTCGCCTGCTGCTCGGGCCCCACGGGATGTCCTTCAAGTCCCGGACTGCTTGTGTTCCCTCTCACTGGAACCCCCTCCCCTGCCATCTCCCTTGTCTTGGTGGAACTCTCTAGAAAGCAGAGCTTGAGGCAAGGATCAAGAGCCAGCGGTTTATTTGGGAGGTGCAGTTTCAGGGCAATAAGAGGGAAGAAGAAGGGAGGGGCATCCAGTCCGGAGGGGAGCAGTGCCCGGCAAGCCATTCCCCGCCCTGCTAGCTGTCGCTGCCAACGAGATGCCAGGGCCACCGGCAGGTCTCCGTACAGGTTACAAGGATCCGCGCTGCCTGCAGAGTCTCTCAGGAGGAGGAAGGAATGGCCTTTGTCTGCTGACCCCACCTCCTGTCATCCATGGGCGGGAAGTTAACCTCGGGCCGCGTCTCCAGGCCCCTCTGGCAGACACTCGGGACACTCAGCCCCGCACACTGGCCTGGCCCCTCGCTCGAGGCTGGAAGTGCTGGAGGATCTGGAGACTCCGGGCATGAGGCAGGTCAGCTAGCCTGGCCCCCGCCACAGCGCTGTTGCTCTTGATGGACCAGCCTCACGCACATGGAGGGACCCTCTACTTGGCTCTGTCCCGGCTCCTCCCCTGCCCCAGGCTGGGAGCTCTGAGCTGCGGCAGAGGTTCTGGCCTGTGGGGCATGGCGCTCCCTGCTCTGGGAGAGCAGGCCGTCACTAGGAATTGGTGGTCTAGAGACACAGCTAGGCCACGTCGCTCTGCTGCTCAGAAGTTCACACCCCTCCTCACTGAGCTGGGGCAGGAGCCAGCCCCGTCCAACACCGAAGGCCACGTGACGCGCCCCCCTGAGCCTGTGCTCTGCAGCGCATGCGCGGTGCAGAAGGCGCCCGGGCTGGGTGTGTGGGCAGCACAGAGCCAACGGCTGAGTGTCTGCCTGTAATTGGGAGGAGGTCAGTCCTTCTCTGAGCCTCGGCTCACTTGCTGGAAAGTGAGAACAGTAACTTTGCCAAGGGGGGAAAGTGCCTTCTGCCCCCTAAGGACGTGCCCACCATCCCCATGCCCATCGCCTCTCAGTAGAGAGGACTTTCCTCGTGTCTCAGTCCCCACAGGCCACTCATGTGTCCCTGTCCTTGCTCAACTACTTGACTTAGGAAAAATAAGGATGTTGGGGCATCACCATGGCCCGAGGCAATGGTCCTGGTACAGCGTCAGAGGCCCAGACCAAGTGCAGATGGGGCTCTGGTCACTCCCATGGGCCTCGGCATCTGAATTCCTCTTGGGAAGAGACACCCTCGGGGCCCTGGGGGCTGCTCCCTGATGTGCGTGAGAAGTGGGTCCATGGGACACGTGGTGGACACTTCCCACTTCTGGAAGGTACTCGTTGCCCAGCTATGAGCAGGGGTCAGTGGACAGCCTCTCCCTAGACCCGATGTCCCCCCAGTTTCTGTCCCCAAGAACTGCAGCATGTGACCTTATTTGGGAGTAGGGTCTTGGCAGTTGTGATTAGTCTAGATGAGGGCATTCTAGAACAGGGCGGCCCTAATCCAGTGGCTGGTGTCCTGAGCAGAAGAGGACAGGACACAAGGACCAGGGAGGGCAGGCGACAACAGAGGCGGGATCTGGCTGATGTGGCCACAAGCCCAGCAGCCCAGGAGGTGGGAGGAGGCGAGGAAGCCTTCTCCCCCAGGGCCTCAGAGAGCGTGGCCCGGCCGCAGCCTTGGCTGTGAGCCTGCAGCCCCTAGACTGTGAAGGAGTCAGTTCTGATGCCCCGTCAGCAGTGCCAGGAGGGTCAGGCCCACAGCTCACACTCGGCCCGGTGCCCCACCTTGGTAATCCCGAGTGCCCTGAGCGGGGTCTCCCCTGGGCTTCCAGGGAGCTGCCCCAGCTGTGCCCAGCGCTCGCTGGCCTCCCCCGCCCGGGGCTTCTCACCACTCACTCAGCAGGGCTCTGATCAGCTGAGGGTGGAGGCCTGGGGAGGGCAGCACTGAATGGCCTGTTGTCTCTCTCCCTCTGGGTCACACACAACTGCCCCAAGGCCGGGCTGAGGAGGTCTCAAGAGTCCTGCCCACGGTGAAAGCTGAGAGACCCGTGCTCAGGTCCAGCCTCTGCTCTGGCCCTGATGTGAGCCAGGTTCTGGGAAACCCACCCTCCATTGGGGGACTTGCCCAGCCACCCAGAACCTTCTCAGACTGGGGACAGGTCCCCAGCCTTCTTAAGGGCCCCACCCTCTCCCAGTGGGTGCCGTCTCAGAAGATGTGCGCTGCAGCTGGTGGTGTGGGGGGGATCTGGCCAGGGGCTGGCCACGTTCCCAGAGACCCTGCCCTGCCCCTTGGCTCAGATCTTGGGCCCATTGTCAGGGGAGATTGTGTTCTCGGGACGTCCCCTTGTCTAGTGCTCCCCGGTGACTCCCAGCTCAGGTGAGGGGTCTCTGGGGCCATGGGGAGGTTGTGTGACTTCAAGGCTGCCTGTTCCCCTCCCTGGAGGAGCCTGGGGAAGGGGTTCTGGGGTTCCCAAGACAGCTGGTGTGTTTGGGCAACCTCTGGGTATCGGTTTGCTGGGCTGTGAGCTAATGTCTGCCCACACGCAGGGCTGGGAACAGAGTAAGGGTGACTGTGAATGCCTAGCCTGGGCCCCAGCAGGAGCTCGGACAGCAGGCAAGCACCTGGGGTGGCCTGGGACTGTGCCGGGTGAACACTGGCTGAGAGCCCTTGGGAAGAGCTGTTTCCATTTCCGCAGCCTAAGTAGGAAGTGACCTCTGCCCTCTGTCAGCAGTTCTCCATCCCGGGCACAGGGACCAGGAAGGAGGCACTTCTGAAAAATCCATTTCTGATGCTATTTACACAATTGCTTTCCAGGCCCAAATTCAGATTCTGTGAGAGAGGAGTGAGACGACAGAGTCTTGTAGCTGGAGTCAACTCAAGAGAGTATCTGCAGTCCTGGGTCCCCCCATCGTTGGGGCCTCGGCTGGAACGCCAGCACCCCCGGCCTGCGGCCCCTGCTCGGTTCTGTTCTCTCTTGTGCCCTATTTTAGATTTTCGTTTTGTTGAGAAACCATGCTAAGTGCAGAGCTCAGAAAACCACATCTCTGTCCGTGGTTTATCATAAAACCATCAGCCTCTCAGCACCCCTCCCTGGAAGCAGTGACTTCCAACTTTTCATCTGGTTTGGTTACGGTCTGATTTTATCGGGTTGGCGCGCTCCTCCCTGTTTCCCAATGGCATGCCAACTCTGCTCTGTGTTGGTTTCTAATTTTAAACACCACCTCCTGACTTCCACGAGGACAGACATGCTCCCCTTCTTCCTCAACACCCCGTATACTGAAATCACATCTTGGATTAGGTTCCTATTCAATATTAATCAATACATCAACGTATGATTACAGCTTTTCTGTCAGGTTTAATCATAAATCAATTCTCTTGTTAAATCATTGCTGTGTCCTCATCAATATTTTTCACTCTGTCCCCATAGTGAGCCTCAGTCACCTTTGGGGTGGTATAATTCTGCATTTTTTCTTGTGTTCAAACCCCGTGTTTCTGTTTGCTTGGTTCTCTATGCACCTGTTCCCAATTCTTCCCCTGAACGTTTCAACAAAGTGGTGCAGGAGCGCATCCTTATTCAATCTAGCTTTCTCCCTGGAGACATCCGCCCTGAAGATGGCTTCTCTCTCTTGCTCTCAGCTGCTCAGCTCACAGCCTGGGAAACCTCTCCTCTCTTTCTTTTGATGAACCCCTGCTTCCTCGAACCCCTGTCCATTCTTTTGTGGTTTTGCCCCCTCCTTTGGTGGTGCATATCTTGAGGGGTCCTGGCCAAGTGTGGCTAGTGCATTTTCTGAGTACACTGAGAATTCCCGTTGGCCGGGTTGCTGGGCGGACAGCAGAGGAGGGTATAGAATTCGGGGTGGGATGCACTTTCTTGGCCATGGCTTCTCTACCCTGCCCCAGCTTCCAGAGTTGTAGCCGAGAAGTTTGAATCCATTCTGATCGCTCATGCATTTTTGTGGAAACTGTTTCCATTTTCCTCTGGAAACTATTCCCAGTGCTATGAAATCTCACGAAAGGTGCACCTGGTGGTTCTGCTTCTGTGTCCCATGAGGGGCACTTGGAGGCCCTTGGGTCGGGCCCACAGTCCTCATTCTGGGACACGTGTTGAACCCAGGTAGCCCTCCAGTCTGTGTGTCCCCTGCCCCTCCCTCTTCTCGCTCTCTGAACTCCTGTTCTCTTTCCTCTGTGTCTTCACGTTAGCTTCTCAGCCTTCCACTGCCGTCAAATTAATATTTAGGAATCCTCTTTTTGCTGAATGTTCATTCTTATAGGGCCCCATTCTCCCTTCATGAATGCATTACCTTCTCTCATCTCTTTTTGAGGAGCTCTCTCTCTTTCTGGAAGTTTTCTTTCCGCTCTACTCCCAGTTCCTTTTTCAGGTAGGGTGTGAGTCTCTGTCTTCTGTGTCAGGGGCCTTCTCTAACGTTGGTGACTGCAGCTGTCTGTCATGTGTGGATCAGGGTCCCCGCTACACTTGTCTAATTATCTGACCCTGCACTGCCCCCTCCCAGCAGAGCTTGGCACGGGTGGCTACCTTCCTCCCACAGGCAGGTTGTGTGCAGGGGGCGCAGTGGGGAGGATGTTCGTTGCAGTGTTGTTTATGACACTGAAAAGCTGGACAAGCCTGAACGTGCTTCTCTAGGGTGTCCATCACATGCATTTGGGTCCAAGAATACAATGCGATTTCTTTTCTTTTTTTAGGAGAGCGAGGTACAGGCTTTTATTTAGAAATAAAGTGAGAGGAAAGAGCTCCTGGCTCATGCCAGGAAGGGACAAGAGAGCCCCACCATGCGATTTCAAGTGATAGGGCACGTCCAGGCACTGCCATGAGAGCCCATCCAGGACACAGCAGGAGGTCACCAAGCATCGAGTAGAGCACAGGATCATCTGAGCAAAGGCACCCGTATGCACCTCACAGATCAGTGTCTAGAAGGACACTTACCAAAGTTAACAGTAGCTCTTATTTCTGGGTGGTGGGCTTTGGAGAGAGTCCCTCTTTCTTGTTTATATATTTCTATATTATGGGAATTTTTCACTGCAAACATGTATTGCCCTTATAAGCCTTTTTCATTTGGAGAAGGAAAATAACTCACTTGAATAGTTCCCTAACTGCCTAGAAGCCCATGCTAGCTCCCCAAGCCTCACAAAAAGTATGTCCCAGCATCTTGACAAGACACCCCGAACCTTCAGAGCTGCACACTGCTTCCTCTCTGCCATCGCCCCTGTCACCCTGCACCTGCTTGTCCCAAGTCACTGGGCTTTCGCTGACCTCTGTCTTGCAGTCACTGTCCCCTCTCCTTTCTGGCTTTGCCTGTGTTGGGGCGCTGGCCGCCCAGCACTGCCCGGGGCACCCTCAGGGCCGTCCCACCCGCACTGCACTACATGGGGTCTTTGGAGGGCCCCCATCCATGCTTTCGTTAGGGATTTCATCCAAGCACTGTTGCGGATTTTGGCATATTTTGTATTTTTCTTCTATGGGCTTGAAACAGGACAGCAGGTATAGACAGATCAGGATGAATTATGTGTCAATATACATCCCCAGAACACAGTATGATACCCAGGACACGGGGACATAGAAGAGATATTTGGAGTGAGTGAAGGACAGTAAACTTTAAGGTGGGAGCAAGGAAAGCAAAAATAGACTTTTTGTTATTTTCTATGTAAGATAAAATGGAATGTACAAGAATAGTCATGGTTCAATTTAAGTCAGTGTAAAACATCAGCTTACAGCCGAGTTAAGAGTGGGTTACTGATCTGAGAAATTGGTGCTTTCCTTAACAAGTCAGTAAATGGCTGCTTTGGAAAGCAGGGACTAATTGTTCAGACCTCAGGATTTTAATGCGTGAATATGTATAAATATCCACTCCATTGTTAAAAAGTAATGTTTGAATACATGGAAAGAATCAACTTAGTGTTTACTTTCTCTTTGTTCCCTCTTTTGAGGTAAACTGGTTAATTGGGAGTTAATTTGTTTTGGAATGATTCAGGCCTTTTCTGTCTGAGCCCTGGGAATAAAAGGTCTCCCTGCCAAGGCATAACATTTCCGCTCACAGCACTGACAACTACAGGGTGGCTGGATAACATGCTATTAATGATTGGGTTTTACTTGAAAGTATCCATGTTTGCTGTTCAGGTTTAACTACATGCATTTCCTCCATGTATTTAAGAGCCAAGAGAAGGAAACTTGGGTCCTATTTGCAGCCATAAACCCCCTAGTGAGAGTGGCCTGGTGGTGGGTGCAGCCTGTGGGCCCTGTGTCCAGGTCTTGGGCGGGCCAGGCCTGCATGGGACCTGCTGGTTCCCAAGCCCTGGTAGAGGTGGGGCGAGTCACCTTCCCCCAAGGGAAGCAGGCTCTGACCTGAGACCCACAGGGCACCCATGTGATTGGGTAGAGTTTGTGGAGCAGGAGTACACTTGGGCCTCAGGCTCCTGCAGGGCGAAGGCAGGCCAGGAGGAGGACAGCTCAGCTGCTGTCAGCCCCTCTGGGAAGCAGCCTCCTTCTGGATGGGAAGTGGGGGCCCTTAGGCCTTGAGTCCCATCTGCCAGCCACCTGGGATGACCTGGCCATCAGGGCCCACCTCCTGGGATGAGTCCCAGAGCCCTGGACACCGGTGGGCCTAACAGATTAGGGGGCCAGGGGTGTGCCAGCATCCCTTGAGGAGAGTCTGCAGGCCTGTGCCCATCTGATCTATGCACAGCCCCCCGATCCTCCTGGGTCCAGGCAAGGGTCTAGGACACAGCACAGCCAGTTAGTCAAGTGATGGAGCCAGAATGGAGTGTTTCTGCTAGAGGGGAAACAGTCCGTTTTTCTTTTCCCCCTAGGCTGACAGCTTGGAATGTTCTCTGGGGGCAGAGCTCTGGTGGTGGGGAGGCCAGACAGGGGACAAGCAGCCTGCTCTGTGCCCTATGGGGTGTGGGCAGGCCGAGCGGGGCTGAGTCAGGCCCCCTGGTTGCATGGGGTGCTGCTTCTGGAAGAAACCCAGGCGCCGGAGCCCCACCTTTGGACCAAATGCAACCAGCGCTCTGGGGTGTGGCCCAGTCTCTGGTGGCCCAGGGCACCATATCCGAGAGCCCTTGTGCTATAGGTCAGCATCGCTCCGAAGCGTGGGCACAGGGACTGACACCTGATCTGACCATGAGGCAATGAGGCAGAAAGTTCTCAGGGCCTCTCAACAGAGGGAGGGTCCTGCCCCACAGACGGGTGTTGCCACAGCCTACCTGTCCTTCAGGGGGTGGCCTGTGAGTGCCATCCTGAAGGATGGGGACTGTCCCAGGCAGAGGGGCTGTAGGGACAGAGGCAGGGCGAGGACTGTCCTTCCAGGTGGGGAAACAGCCAGGCAGGGTAGTGGTGTGGCTGGGTGGTGGGTGGAGGGTCAGGGGGCTGGGTGGGCTTGGGGCCCTGGGTTCAGGCCCAGGATACTCCTTTCCTGTTTGTCTCTGTTCCTTGCTGAGGTGTCCTCCCCCACCTGGCCAATCCCTGCTGGATTTAAAGCCCAGAACAACTGTCACCTTGCATCAGTTAGCTCTAGTCACAACAATGCTGTGTAATGAATCGTCCCAACTCAGGGTTTACAACCGAAAGTGTAAACCTTGCTCTGGAGTCTGCGGCGGGCTGGGGCACGCTGCAAATGAGCGGGGCTCGGCCGGGCCCAGCTCTGGGCTGGGGTTCATTTCAGCTTTGCTTCCCGTGTGCCTCCTTCTAGCAGCAGTGGGTCCCCAGGTGTGTCCCCAGACAGACAAGCAGGAGCAAACACTGTCTCTCGAGGCTCAGAGTGAACAGACGGTCACTCCTACCCCTGTTCCGCAGGCCAACGCACGCCCCGAGGCCCGACCCGGCATCACCGTGGCACTCACGGCAGGAGGAAGGGCGGCTTCTCCAGGCAGTGAACTGACGTCACACTGCTGCTGCTGTGATGCTTTCCTGGATCCCCAAGAGGGCGACAGGCAGGCCCTGCGTCCTGCACCCCGACCCCGTCTCAGCCCTACACAGTGTGGTCATGGCAGTCTGCCTGCCTACATACCAGAGCCCCCTGAGGGCAGAGACTGACCCCAAATGTCAGCACCAGGAGGTGCTTCCTGAGGATGACAGGAAGCTGGGAGAGGGACTGAGGCTCAAGGAGACCAGCAGACGGGCAGAGGAGGAAGAGAACAGAGGAGGTCAAGGGTCAGTGCCTGAGGACCTGGGCCCCTCCGCTCTCCTGCAGCTGCCTGACCGCAGGGACGCCTGGCCACCTGCCCGCCAGGCCTGGGTTTGGAAAAAGGCGCTTTGCACACTTGCTCTTTCGTCTCTGGGGACCTGAAGAGTGCCAGCTGTGTGCTCCCTTGAGCGCCCTCTCCCATCCCCATGCTGCCCGGCTCTGCCTGTGGGGGTGGGGGTGGAAGAAGGGGCGCAGGAGCTGGGACAGGGAGCGCCCACTGTGTCCTGGGAGCACCTGTGGAGCGGAGCAGCCCGGAATGCCAAGCCTCCCTGGGATCCGCAGTACAAAGGGACGTGCTTTACCATGAAAAATGTGAGCCTGGATCTCAACACCTCCAAACGCCTTTAAAGGAAGTAATTGCTTGACTGCAATTATTTTAGGAGGTTTAACTAAGCCGCATGGGTGCTGGTTAAGAATGCTGCTTGAGCTTAGAATTCCACCCACGGCCCCCAAAGGTGGGGGCGCGAGTGGTGCTCAGAGTCTCCCCGGGCTCCAGACACCTGGCTCAGCGGTGTCCCAAGAGGGGTCTCAGGAGGGGCTCCGGCATTGAAGCCAGCCCAGCCCTGGGGTGGAAGGGCCTCGTCACCAGGGAAATGGCCTCCTTTGCGCTCTGAGGGAGCTGGGCCCCTCCTGGCAAGGCTGGATGGCTCTGGGGCGTAGAGCTGCTGGGGGCAGGGAGGGAGAGTGGGGGCAGGGAGAGGCGAAGCAGGGACGCTCCTCATGACAGGCGGTTTCCTGAGCCTCCGTTTCCTTACTGATTAAATAGGGAAGAACCTTCCTTACTGGGCTCTTGCAAGCATCAGCTAGAGAACGCACGGGGCATGCCTGGTGCAGGAGCTGGTCTCCACAGATGCTGTTATTTGCTTCCTCTTTCTGGCCCGGGAAAGTTCATCTTGAGAGTCAGGGATCATGTGGGGAGACCAGCTTCGAGCTCCCGGGGAAACTCCGGCCTCCAGTAAGGTGCTTCCAAAGCTCCCCAAGCAAGGCGAAGCCGGACACGAAGGGGCCCTGCCGGGCAGCCTCAGGACCCCTCAGCTGAAGCTCTGGGCAGACATGGACAAGGATTCCAGGTAACAGTGTATTTTTAAACAATCAACCCCAAGACAATGAAATGCAACATATGGAAGTGGTAGGAAAAGGTGAGCAATGAGCATAATTAGTAAAAGTTACTGAAAATGTGTCACAACCACTAGCACCTGTTGGCATTGTCACATTTTGACATCTTGCTGGAAAAGGCAAAGAGAAAGGAGCACTCTGGGTCCAGCCCCCTGACAGCCTGTGTGGCTGGACTTGGGGGTCAAAGGGAAGGGGACATTTCCATGCCTTGGGAAAGCGTCACCCACACTCCTGTGCTCCAGGCTGTTCTGTGGAAAGACACGAGGCTCAGAGAGCGTGAGGCCCCTGCTGAGGCTGCAGAGAAGCAGGGGGGTGGGGTCCGGCATCTGGCTCAGACTAGGCCTTCCCAGGGTCTGCAGGCACAGAAGCATCGTCCTCATTCCTATTTTGCAGGGGGGAAACTGAGGCACGGAGAGGCTGAGCAACTTCTCACCAAGGGCACTTGGCTGGTGGTAGGCAATGCGGGCACGCTTTACGCTGGGCCCGTTCCGTTCTAGGGTCTACAGCCTGACCATCAGGCTGTCCAGCCTGGCTGGAAGTGGCACCCGCAGGGCCCTCCCATCCTGACCCTGTCCCCGGGCTGGGAACTCTCCTTCACAGCGGACACCGAGGACTGAGCCTTCCCCCGGGGACCTGTCCAGCCTTGCACCTGTGTGCGGCCGTCCGGATGGCCAGGGTGAGCTGGGTCCCAGGGCTGCATCTCAGCAGCCAGCAGGCATGGCTGCCTCTCCCCAGGCTGCCCCTTACTGGTCCTGGAAGTGACACAATGCCTTTCCTTAGCTCCCTGACCCCAAGAGGCAATGAAGACCAATGTAGAATTAGTCTGGGCTCCGGCCTTAAATTATTTATCAGAGGCTCCCATTCCTGACCGCCCCTTGGTAGGCAGAGTCCAGGACAGCCAACAGAAACAGATTTTTCTACTGGGCAGGTTATGCTGAGACGTCCAGTTTCCCTCTTATTTATGGTGCAGTTAAAGCAAAACGTACCAACTGCCTCAGCCCTAAACCCAGCTGGTGTGGCTTTTGTCTCTTTTTTTCCAGGGAATAAAAAAGTCATATGATACAAGACAGCCACCCTCCTGAAGGCCGAGTGCCCTGGCCGGGTTTTCTGCTCTTCCAACCCGAGCCCTCCCACAGGCTGTAGGAGTCCTGCTCCGAGCCAGATCCTGGTTGCCACCCAGCCCACAGGTAACTTTAGGCAAGACTATGTCTCCCGGGCCTCCGGGCCTCAGTCTCCCGGTACTGGGTGCGGTGGGTGGCGGGTGGGGTCTCAGGGGTGGTCGCCAGCACGCTGCCAGCTCTGCCTGCCCTCCACACTCCTAGGGAGGGGCTGCATGCTGGTCATGCCCTCCTACAGCCCCACCTGGTGGGACAGCGGGAGGGTGTCCCCTGGGGGCAAGCCATGGAGAGCCCCTTGCTGTCAGGAGTGTCAGCTGCTCTCTGAGGCCACACACTCCGTTCACCGTGTGGTAAAGGAAGCCTATGCAAGTGCCTTCCCGAGCGCCGTGGCCTCGCCCCGTTCGCTTGCTGCTTGAGTGACATCAGCCAAGGCCACAGTGCCCCAGCACCATGAGAATGAGCCTTGTCCCCTCTGACGCGGAGCAGGGCCCTTTGCTGTGTCCATGGGGACCCCCATGGCTGCTCATCATAGGTGGGGTGCAGGTGACTCGCGTGTTCTTCACTTTTTCTTATGCTTTCCCAGATTTCCGCAGTAGGAGTGGCTTGTTTTGGGGACGAGGTGTCCTGCCTGCGGTCTGGTTGGCCGCATGGCTGGTGGACGTTCATCTTATTTCCTCAGCTTGGCAGGGGGGCCTCGTGCTGCTGGCAGCCAGCTTCCAGCCCGGCCCCTGAGCTGGGATGACACCCTCTTGTCCCATCCGTGGGGCCACCACCCGGCCCGGCTCCAGCGGCCTGGCCTCCACACAGGAGAGCCCCCACCTTCCCCACCAGGAGAAACTGGAGGGCCCAGGGCGGGGACCCTGCAGCTCGGGTGACACATGGGTCCTGGGGCGGTTGCCTTTGCCTCCTGGGCCTCAGATTGGGGTGGGAAGCTGCAGCCCCTCTGTCTAGTCCTGCTGCTTCCTCAGTGATGCCCCGAGACACTGGGTCTCAGAGCCTGGGACACACACGGGGTGCTGCTGGCCCAGGCCCCCCGTAGCCCCACTCTCTTTCTGGCCCCTGGCCTGTCCCTCAGTGTGGACCATGGCACCCGCCTCTGGATTCCCCCAGGTGTGGTGTCAGACCTCTCATGAGGCTCCCGGGCAGGGCGCTGGGGCTGGAGCGACAGTGACCTTCCCAGGGCCCAGAAGTGGCTTTCCTCTGCTCCCTGACCGGCCCAGCTTCGGCGACCTGCCGGGCCACTGATTAGGACCTCACTTGCTGCCTCCTCTCCCAGGCACGGGCTGGGAACTCGTGGAAGCGTGGGAAGTTTTCTGACTCCCTCAGACAGGAGCCCCATGTGAGCAGAAGCTCTTCTCCTAACTGCTTAGAGAGCTTCGCTTCTCTGCTTTTTGCTTACATGGCTCTTTGTGCAAGTGTACGCCTCCCACTTGACCGAGCATCTCGAGGGCAGGGTCAGGCTGTGCCTGCCTCAGCTCTGTGTAGACAGAGCCCAGGATGCTAAGCATCCCTCAGTGCATCCGCCTGGCATGCCCCTGGCGTCCCAGGGCCAGGGTAGGGGTCAGAACGCAGAACCCCGGAGTGCTTCACCCCCCACCAGGTCTGTGACCCCCGGAGGCGATCCAGTGATCCATGGGACTCGCCTGAGAACGCTTCGGCATCACTGGGTCCTCGGTTTGTGCCTGTGTGGCAGGCCGTGCTGCGCCGTGGCTCTCATGATGGAGGCTGGCAGGCTCTCCTTCTGTACGCCCACCTGCCCACCCAGCATCCATCACCCACTCATGTGTGCTCAGTCACTCACCAGCCTTTACTGCCCACACCCCTGGGTCAGGGACTGATGATAAAGTGAGGCCCCTGCTCTCTCCTGAGGTCACAGAACCATCTATGGCTCCCCAGTTCTCTGACACCTCCCTATTCTTCCAGTGAATTCCAGAGAAAGCCTGTTGTTTGATCCCATCCCTTGCATTCCAATAGCTATTTAACCTAATCTAAAACTTTGGCCTTGGTGAAATTGGTTTCGAAGGAGAAGGAAATAATAATCCATTAAAGTCACTGAAAAATTGATCATCCAATTTCCACGAGGTCTCAGGGGCGGAGATGCTAATAACTGTGCTGTTGAAGGTTTCACATCCGTCCTAGGCTAACAGCCATAACAAGCTGCTCAGGACTGGGCGCTGAGGAGAGCAGGGCAGGCACGTGAAAGTCTGAAGCCTTGGGGTTCCCGTGTGCGCAGGCTTTCATTTCCAACGAGTCTGAGGTGGTGTGTGTCTTGCTGTAGTCCTCCTCATGAAGTGGGACTCGATCCCCCAGTGCCCTGAAGTGTGGCTGCAAGTGGGGCCCAATCCCCAGGAAGCGTGGAGGCTGGAGCAGGACTCCAGGGGGGTGGCCTGGGCCCGCATCTCAGCCCAGAAGGCCACACGCTGTCCCTCCTGCTCCCAGCCCCAGGGACTGAGGTTTCTCTCCACTTCCTTTCAGACAGCCACCCCTTGCTTGGATGTTGGGGTTCTTTCCCTGCCTGCAAGTCAAGTGCCGTGACCCCCATCCTGTGATGCTGTGGTCCCCAGGGACCAGCGCACACAGGCCCTCCCCCCATCACTATACAGACGGGGCAGGTGGTTGCTGTCCTTCTTCCTGCGGGGTCTCGGCCCACCCCCTCTGGTCCCCCGGACTGTCCCTGCTCTCTTGCACTCCCAAGCGGGGCTGCTGCCCCCATCCATCCTCAGCACAGACCCTCCACTGCATCTGGGGCCGGTCCACACCACTATGAACCCCAGCTCCCTATCTGCTCCCTCAGGGGTCCTCCATCTTGGCTTCTTGGGATTTGGGGTGCAGTCAGTCATTCTACATTTCCATCTGTGCTGACATGGTGATATGGACATGCTAGGGACAGCGTGGAGCGGGATATTGACAGTGGAGGAGGCTGGGGAGGGTATAGGGGATAACTTTGTACTTTCTGCTCATTTTGCTGTGACCCTAAACTGCTCTAGGTCATACATATGTAGGCCGATATGCGACCAGGACCAGTTACAGCCCTGCAGCATGTGATCTTCGTCTCTCTCCCCCTTGACCTTGGCAGACCTTGACCTTCCCCCACAGAACTGCACAGCGGACAAGGAGGCATCATTGGCTTTGGGGCAGCCCTGGCCACTGACACCCAGAACATGAGCAGTGCCCAGGGCAAGGGTGCAAGGGGGGGAGGTGGGGGGGCCGGGCACTCCCGGGCCCCCAACCCAGACCTGGAGATACCAGCTTGGGGGCCCACACCCTTTTCCCCCTTGATGAGAATGAGGATGCTGGCAAGTGGCTGGCCCAGGGCCTCGGGGGTCATCGGGGCAGGACGGCGCCCCCCATGCCGCTGGCCGTAGTCCTGAACCTCAGAAAGAAAAGGGGCCCAAGGTCACAAGCTTGCTGACCCCCACTGGGGCTCCTAGAGTGCTTTCTCGGCCCTCTGCCATTTTGCCTTACTTAACAAGTGTCTGGTTAACCAGCAAGTTCACTTAGCTGAGTGTTTCCCGTCTTCCACTTTGAGGGGAAAGAGGTGATCACAATTCCAAAGTCAAATCCCTGGGCAGAATTGTTCCTGGGCCTGGCTCCTGCACACGGCCCATCTCCCCAGCGTGGCTCGGGACCTGTGACTGCCGCCCAGTGCCAACAGGGACAGAGGGGCTCTGTGGAGAGCCAGGGACAGCAGACAAGCCCCCTCAGAAGCAAGGCCTTCATTCAGAGGAGGCTGACCTCACCAAGTTGCCTCCTTGCCGGGAGCTGCCCTGTTGGTAGTCCGGGGTCATCTGTCTCTTCAAGGAAAATGTACAAGAATTGCAGGTCTCCAGGCTTCCAGGCCCTTCCAGTCCCGATTCCAACAGCCACAATCCGGGTTCCCTGGTGCCAAGACACCCTGGCTCCTGGCGCAATCCTACCCAGCTTGTCCCCTGGTGCCTGGGGCTTCGCCTGCACCCGCTACCTTCCTGGGCTCCCCTGCGGGACCCGAGGCTCCTCAGTCCCATCCGCACCCCTGCAGGACCTGGCATAACTTTCTGAGAACAGTGCTCAGGACTGGCCTCTCATTCTGTCAAGCAAGGGAAAGCCATGGTGGGCGCCTTCCAACAGCACTGAGACCTACTGGGCCTTGTGAGCTGTGGCCAGCCTCAGACAGGACCTAAACAAAACGTGTGCCCAGGTTCAGACCCTGGCCAGTGTGCTGGGCCTCACTGGCTGCGGCAGGTTGGCCAGCTGGAAGTGGGGGAGCCATATGTGGGGGGCCTAGAGCTAATAGAGGCTGTGTGCCTCCAAGACCTGGTTCAGGAGAAGAGCAGTCATTTCCAAGGTACCCTTGCTTGACTTCTCCAAACATCGACGGGCTGTTTTCCACCCTCATGTCAACTCCCTGGGCTTGCTGATGATGGAGAGGCAGCAACACAGAAAACAGAGGCGTGCAGCTCTCTGGAGGCTGGCTGACCACCTTTACCTGCCGGGGTGCTCCCCAGAGGGGACCATACCCTAAGAGGGGGTCAACAACACATCCTGCTACCAGGAGCAGGCACAGGGCAGGGCTGGGCAGGGCTGCCTGCCAGGCAGGGTGGCCCTCCTGGTCTGAGAGAGCAGGGAAAGCTGGGATCCTTTCCAAGGACTGAAGTTGCAATGCCTAGTTTATAGGGCCCTGTAGACAGTGTGACCTAGGAGGTAGACCATGCGCATAAAAGTTGACTCTGGCACGTCTTTGCTGTGTGTCTTTGGACAGGTTTCTGAATCTCTCTGGGTCTCTGCTTTTCATTAGTGAAATTGGGATGATCATCGTATCTATCTCAGAGGGTTGGTTTGAAGGTCCAGACCAAACACAGCCTAAAATTTTATCTACTTATGCCATTGACGGTCTGGGCACAGGACAGGCCCAGCAAGCCTGCCCCAGGGGCTCAGAGAGTCAGCAGCGGCCTCTGTCCCCAGGCTCCTTGCTGTCCACGGAGGGCCGCCTGTGACAGGCACTGCATACCCCCAGCTCTGCAGCTCTGTGGCTCCAGAATACATACTGGGGAGAATTCTGATGGCCTTGACTGGGGCCGTTCACGGTGGTGGGATGGGGGCTGGGGATCAGCCACCCCCAAAGGAAGGAAAGCAGAGGTCCACTACCGGGAAAGAGAGAAAAGGCCACAGCGGAGGTCCACTACCGGGAAAGAGGGAAAAGGCCACAGCGGAGGTCCACTACCGGGAAAGAGGGAAAAGGCCACAGCGGAGGTCCACTACCGGGAAAGAGGGAAAAGGCCACAGCGGAGGTCCACTACCGGGAAAGAGGGAAAAGGCCACAGCGGAGGTCCACTACCGGGAAAGAGAGAAAAGGCCACAGCGGAGGTCCACTACTGGGAAAGAGGGAAAAGGCCACAGACGAGACATTGCGGAGCGGGGCTCCCTATAGCGGGAACGGGGGTGCCACTCTTGGAGGCTAAGCCGTGCTGGGTATGGGGTGGTTGTAACATGTTTCAGGGCTGGGCATGGGGGTGGGGGGAATGTAAAACATTTTCTGGGCTCTGTATTAGTGGCATTTTCACCCAGTCATTTCCATGAAACTTGGCCCAATGATAGGGCCCCACTTCCCACCTCGTGAATGAAGCAAAGTATGTGACTCGGAAGGACAATTTCACTCAGGTGCTTATTGAGCAAACCCAATTTACCAGAAACTAGGGTCGGCAAATGGACTTCGAGCACCTTCCACTTGAAGGCAGTGCCCTGGCGCCCCAAAGCTCACAGAAGCCACACGTTGGGCTGGTGCCCTTTGAGGTCCCCCAGGCACCCAAGCAGAGTGTTGGGCTGACTTGGGGTTGTGCGACGTGGCTGTGACCGGCTCTTCCCAGGCTGGGGTCATGGCGCTCTTTCAGTCACCCTTGGGTACCGACCAAGCACCCACCTGGCCCCAGGCTCTGTCCGAGGGGCCAGGCAAGAGGGAACTAGAGGCCCCTTATGACAAAACGTGTGCTTCAGCGGAGAATGAGACAAGTCCACCGCATGAGCAGCATTGTCACAAAGCACTGAGCTTAGTCCCGCTGTCCCCGGTTTCCTGTCCCACCTTCTACCAGAAGTGCTGTTTTTTGACATTTGTCAAAGCTTAACATTCAAGGCCGACTCTGTGACCACATCCCGGCTCTGCTGTGCCCCCAGTCTGGGTTGGCTTGGGAATGTGGAAATCAGTGCAGAACATTTAGATTCTTATGACATTCCAGAGCTGGCCTGGGCCTGTGCTGAGATGACCCCTTGGTCACAGCCCTGGGATTTCCACAGAGACTTCCGGTAACCACAGGGCCCATGGATTCTTCTTACTTCAACTCTATCAATTGCTCAACATCATGTCACATATCAATTGTTTCCCAGCCTGCTCATACAATATTCTTACTTACCTGGAGCTTCCAATTTATTCAATTTTACTGTATTGTCATTTCCTCCCTCAGAATGGTTGCTTCTGTGTTCTGCAAGTTTCTTTTCTGGAGGCTCCTCTCCGCACCCCTGCTGCTTGCTCCAGTATGGGCTCAGCAGGCCTGATCCTTGGTGCTGTCCTGGGTCTCTCTCACCTCTGCACAGAATCGGGTTTACTGGTTCTTGGCTCACACAGCTTCCTCTGTCTCTGTCTTCCTTCTTGATTTTGCTGGAGTACATCCTCAAGTAACTTCCTCACATTACATGTGGAAATTTAACGTCTGTGCTCTTGCATTTCTGAAAATGTTTAGGCTTCCTTCAATAGGCTGTCTCATCTGGGGGTAGATTTCCCCCTTAGGCTGTTGGTTGCACTGCCTACCACTGGAGAGTGAGCAGTGGGGCAGCTGGGTGGATTCCCTCTGCTCCTGCCTGAGTAGCCCTGGTTCTCCACTGGGGCAGCGTGAGGCATGACGCAAGCTCAGCTTCAGGGAAATGGCAAGAGCAGCTCTGAGGACAAGTGTTTGCGAGAGCTGGAGTATGAAAGACTTTCTGGGGCCACACATGTCCACTGACAGTCCATTTTCATTGTTAGGACATCCCCCCTGGTAGTATTTATTACTTGGGCTACAAGCTGCCTGCCTGCTGTCCAAACGAGGAAATGGGTAGGGACAGGGTTGGTGGTCTCCCTCGCAGCCCTACCTGCCATCTATGGACTCTGAGGTCAGGGCCCTTAGTTTCCCATCAGCCTGGTGGGCCCTGCCACCTTCGCACCTTCGCAGAGACCTGAGGTCATGGACTCACTCCACCCACTCCCATTCCTTTCATGGTTCGGCCATTTACTGAAATCATCCACGGGTTGATGGCCCGTGTCCCTCCTAGGCTCTGGGCTGGTGAGAACTTACTGCTGTCACTGTGCTGCTGTGGGCAAGGGTGGAGGGGGCAGTGAAGGGAGTTCCCAGGCGGAGGCCCTGCCTGGACTGTCAGCAGGGCAGGCATGGACACCTGGGGGCAGCCAGGGCCTCTTCCTCCCCGTGCATGGCATCCCTACTCGCTCTGGGCTTTGGACAGTCCTCCCCACTCCCCACTCCGATGCTTTCCCTGCAGAGGCAGCTTCCTGGGGGCCAGTGCATTAGAGACCCCCAAAGTACTGGACATGTGGGGTAACAAGGTACAGGACTCTGACTGTCAAAAAGGGTTGAGGGGGCCTGGTTGAGATGCTGGGCCCGGAGGTCAAGCCCTGCAGGGGCAGCTTGGTGGTGCAGTGCCCCTGACGCCCTCGGGGGCTGGTCTGCTCAGCGCGGGGCTGATGTTCTTCCGGGTCGTGAGTTGGCTTGTGTCCCCTGAATTTCATGTGTTGACCAGGACCTCACCACATGGCCTCATTTGGAAACAGGATCTTTGTGGATGTAGTTAGTTAAGATGAGGCCACCCTGGAGCAGCATGGGCCCTAATCGAACATTATGGTGGCTTTATAAACGGGGGACACTTGGACCCAGACAAGCACACAGGTGGAGGACCGAGAGGATGGAGGCAGAGACTGGGCGATGTGTCTGCAGACCGAGGAACCCTAAGGTTTGTGTGCAAAGCCCCCCCAAGCCAGGAGAGATGCTGGGCAGATCCTCCCTCACGGCCCCAGAAGGATCCTGCCCTGCTGACCCTTTGACCTTGGGCTCTGGCCAGACCTGGGAGAGGATGAATTTCTGTTGTTTAATCCACCTGGTCCGTGGTGCTTCATCACTGCGGCCCTGGGAGACCAGGCACTTGGGGTGCAGAGAGGAGGCCAAGGCTGCTCAGGGCTCCCCTTTCTCCACCAGCCTCCCACTGCCACGTCTGCTGCAGGCTCCATGTGCTGCAGTCCACAAAGCATGATGCCAGGGGTTATGGGAACAGAGGCGTAGCAGGGGAAAGCACCGTGAGCACACACTAGGCAGGTAAAGCTGTCCTGGGGCCGGGGGACCTCGGGGCTCTGGTGAGCGCTGAGGGGCTGCAGCCTGTGGGCTGGCGGAGGCTCTCTGGCCTGTGGCACAAGCTCTTTGGGTGGCCGATGCAGAGCAGAGGTGATGGCAGGAGGTGGCAGTGCCATCCCGCTGGGCCTGGGGTGTGTGGGCAGTGCTGGCCCCTGACAAAGCTGCTAACGTATCCCAGGAAGCCCAGAGTCACAAACCAACAGGGGTGGCCCAGCCACATCACCTCCTCCAGGGAGCCTTCCCAGATTCTCCGGAGGGTGAGGCATCCATTGGCGGCTCCCAAGTGCCCCTGATGGCCCTCTAGCAGGTTGTCATTAACCGCCTCACCACTTCCCCACTGGGCTGAGATCCCCTGAGGGTGGGGTCTGGGACCCCAGACGTTGGCCCAGGTGGGCTCTGCAGGGTCCCTCGATTTGGCAAAGAGACCTGGCCCAGTCTGGGGATCTTTGTGTCCCAGGGCCTGACCAGCCCCCTGCCCACGGGAATGTGGGAGAAGACAAGCTCTCTGGGAGACTCAGAAGCTCTTTCCCAAGGAGCCCCACTCAGCCCACCATCCTGGCCGGGTGGTGCCTTTGCTGTGAGAGTGTACGATCCAGATGTCTCCTGTGCATGGAGACGTGTCTCCAGAACCCCAGCATGGCCATCATGCCAAATGTGTGATGCAACCCTTTCAATGGGAGGCAGTGAGGGGGGACTTCGATTTTCCCAGGAGGGTGGGGGTCAGCCGTGAAGGCCCGCAGAGCTGTACCTGGTCATCATGAGACCAGACGCTCACCTGCATCCTCGTGACCTGCCACTTACACACTTTGACCCCCAGGTGGACGTCTTATCAGTTGGTGGTTCACGGTCCATGCTCCCCTTTCAGGTAGCACCCCTTCCTCCCTCTCTGCTAATCAACTCATCCTGAGGTGGACACACGTCCTCCCTCTTTGACCCTGGGCACATCACTTGCCTCTCTGAGCCACAGCCTCACCAAATGCAAACTGAGGTTAATGTGGCATTCCCAGGGGGCTCAGATGATAGGAGGGTGCAACGTGTAAAGCACAGCATGCCTGGTCAGGGGAGCCCAGTGCTCGGGGGTCCTGGGGTTCCCGTCCCATCAGGGGAGCCCTGTGCTCACGGGTCCTGGGGCTGCCCATCCTGTCAGCTTGTTCTGGGTCTCAGCATCCTGACTCGAGGTGCCGGTGCACTGGGGTGCTGCTGTTGTGGGGGTCCCTGCCACACCATGGCTGCATGGTGCTCACACCACTTTCTATGCTGTGAGCAGAGTCCTCCTGGAACTGAAATGCAATGCAGTGCCTTCCCCTGAAGGCCTTCAGTTTAGCTTTCAGTATGTGGCTCCCAGCATTATCTGCACTTCACAGAGCATAAAACTCCCCCCAAAACTTGTATGTAAGTCAGGGGACTCTGGGTGCAAGTGACAGAAATAAGACCAGACTGGCTAATCCAAAGGGTGACTTTTTTGGCTTATGTAATGGAAAATACTGGAGGTGAATGCAGGGCTTCAGGCATAGCTGGATCTAGGGGCACAGTTCTGTCACCAGGACTCAGTCCTCTGTCTCCTGCCTCTGCTTTTGTCTGAGGGAGGCTTGTATTTCCTGGTGACAAGGACAGCCTGTACTGCTTCCTTTCTCTGTTGAAGAGAGAAGGCTTCCTTCCTAATAGCTCTAGAAACAGACCCAAATGAAGCGCCTGTCCTGCCATGGGGCATGTGCCACTTCCCCCTCCTGCTATAGTGACAGCACACTCTGAGTGGCTGGCCTGGTCACGAGCAGCCTGGGAGCTGGGAGTGGGGTCTGCCCAGAGGAATACAATCAGAGAGCACGGGGGTGGGCTCCCCACAGAGAAACTAAGGTGCTCTGTCCTTACCAGTGAGGGTGCTGGGTGAGTGCTTCAGGCAGAGACACAGAGAGCAGAGGGCCCACCCCAACAGAGTGATGGAGAGGGTCTGAGGAAGGGGCTGACTTCAGTGCATCAAGGAAACTAACACTGGACAGTGAAGCACTGAGAAGTAGTCACAGGGGAGCCAGGAACCCCCCCCCCCAGGCCTGAAGAGCATTGCCAGACCCCAAAGAGGCTGTATTCACAGCTGGGGGTCGGCGCAGCCCCACAGAAGGTGCAGCTTATCCGGCCTGGCAGGTGGCAAGCCGGAGTGAAGCCTTAGCTCTCCTTGGCTGGTTCTTTTCAGGGGTTATTGGCCAAACCCAGCCAGAAGCTGGAGGACAAGGGGCCCCGTGGAGTGGCCCCACAGGTCGGAAGGCCGGGGGCTGGGAGGGTGGCAAGGGGCAGGACACTGAGAACACACACAGCCAAAGCCCGCCTCTCCAACCCGAGGCCATAAATCCAGCGAGAAATGTTCTCAGTCCATGTGAAAGAAACCATAAAACACTCCTGCGAGACACAAAAAAGACCCAAAATAGAAAGGTCAGGACGTTCCAACATCATCAAGATGTCAGCTCTCCCCAATTTAGGGTATAAATTTAATGTGATCCATCCTAATAAAAATTCCAATGAATATTTTTTTCATGGAGCTAGAGTTGGTCCTAGAGTTCATATGGAAAAATAAACACAGGAGAATGGCTGAGAAAATGCTGAAGAGGAAGAGCTATGCCGGCTGGGGGACTGGCCCTAGCAGACACTAAACCTTCTGTACAGACCACTGAAGAGAATCAGGTGCTGGTGCAGGGACAGACCTCAGGGCGGCTGGGCAGGTGGCCCGGCGGCACAGGGGATTCTAGCATGGGACACAGAAGTGTCATATTCTACACAGCAAGCGTGAGCTTTCAAATTAAACAGTTCAGGGACAAGGAGATATCATTTAGAAAAAGATAAAATTAGATCCATTTCTCACACAGTGCATAAGAATAAACTCACAAGATCAGAGATCTAAATGTACAAAGCTTAAATATACAAATGCCAGCAGTGAGCATAGGCGAAGCCTCTCAGCAGAGTTTAGGGAGAGGCTTTCTGGCTGTGAGTAAAAATCCCAGATGCAATAAAAGCAAATATTGACAAATTAATCTGCAAAAACCCCCATAACTTTTAAAGAAAAAAAAAGCAACATTAAAGACAAAATAGGAGAACATATCTGGAACTTACTTCATAGATAAAAGGTTAATGTCTCTGAGAGGCAAAGAACTTTAAAAGTTGAGAAGCACAAACACAAAAATCATAAAGAAAAATGAGCAAACTACTTGAAAACAGTTACCACAAAGGGATATATACACAAATGGTCCTTAGACATATGAAAAGAGATTCAACTTCTCTCACGCAGAAATGCCCCTCAAAGCCACGCTGAGATGCTATTTCGCATCCATCAGATTGGCAAACCTTCAAAAGGTCAACACACCGTGCAGGCGAAGCTGTGGGGACACTGTCTCAGACGTCGTGGGCGGGAATGCAAAGCGGTGCAGCCCTCCCGGAGGCACGGCATCTAACCACCTGCATATGCATTTACCATCTGACCCAGCCATCCCACTTCTAGGAATTTACCCTACGATGTGCCCCGAGACTACAGACACACGCAGTCCCAAGGCTGGCATCACTGCAGTATTTGTGATCACAACATGGGGGAGGCCACACGTGCAACCTGACGCCAAAATACAGGCAAGAAAAGCAAAGATGAACAGGCAGGGTGACATCAAACCAAAAAGCTTCTGGGCAGCGAGGGACACCATCAGCAAGCTGAAAAGGCAGTCTGGGTGGCGGGAGTCCTGCAGACGGTCTGGGACCAGCCTCGTGCCTGTGTACCTTCGCTTGTTGGGGGTGTACCTTAGGGTGAATTCCTAGAAGTGGTCAGAGGGTAAATGCATATGTAGGTTGTTAGATGTTGTCCCTCCCCACAGGGCTGCACCATTATCTGCTGATCATATATCTGACGAGGGGTTAATGTCCAAGACATATAAAGAACTCACACCACTCAATAGCCAAAAACAAAACAAAAAACCCCAAACAACCTGATGAAAGAATGGGCAGAGGACCTGAATAGACGTTTTTCCAAAGACGACCTACGAAAGGCTCAGAGGTACTTATAAGACGCCCAACAGCACTGATCATCAGGAAAGTGCAAATCACCACGGTGAGACATCACCTCACACCTGTCAGGACGCTGTTATCAAAAAGAGAAGAACAGCTCGTGTTGGTGAGGATGCGGAGAAAGGGAGCCCCGGGCACTGTTGGTGGGAGTATGAACTGGTGCAGCCACTGTGGGAAACCTCAAGAAAATGAGAAATAGAAACAGCATTTGATCCAGCAATTCCACTTCTGAGTATTTATCCAAAGGAAATAAGAACGAACAGGATTATTCTGTCATTCACAGAATCGCCAGGATACAGAAATAGCCTAAGGGTCCATGAACGGGTGAATGGATAGAGAAGATGTACACGATACACACAACGGAACGTGATTCACCTGTGGCAATGAAGGAACCCCTGCCACGTGCAACAGCCCGGATGGGCCTGGAGGGCATGACGTGAGTGAGGTAAGCCAGACACAGACATGCTGCCTGGTGTCACTTACATGTGGGATCTGAAAAAGTGTCACACTCAGAGAAACAGACAGGGAAGGGCTGGGGTGGGAAAAATAGGGAGCAGAGGGTCAAAGGGCACAGACTTCCAGCTGGGAGATGCACCCGGTCTGAGGATCTACTGTAAAACGTGGGGATGTAGTTGATAGCACTGTACCACTTGATTGAAATTTCTAATTTTTTTTTCTTTTTTTTTTCTGGAATTTCTAATTTTTAAAAGGTCTCATGACAAGAAAAAAAATATATGTAAGGTGCCGATGTGTCACTTAAGGGGGTGGGGGAATCCTTTCGTGACACATAATGTGCATCAAGTCATCATGGTGTGCGCTTTAAATACCTTACAACTCATTACCAGTATACCTGAGTACCGCTGCAAAAGCCCTCCATGGGCACGAATGGGAAGTGGGCGTGGGGGCCGTACACACCGGCAGTGGGGTCCCGGCAGCGTGGACGGGACGGGGCGGTCTCTGAGAAGTGACTGCTGGAGCATGCTATTCATGAAAAGGCCAGTGTGGACAGGCCCAGGCGGCCCACTGCCTCGTCTGTGAGGAGAAGGGAGGGTCAAGAGCCTACGTACGACGGCCTGTCTTCGTAGCGGGGACAGGGTAAGGATAAACAGAAAACAGTTACCTTCGGGGCTGGCAGGCCGGTCTCCCACCAGTTTTGACTTTTGGAGATGTTAATATTCTACATGGTCAACTCAGTTCATTTAATAAGGATGAGACAGAGGACAAATAACACTGCAAACAAACTGGGAAGGAAGAAAATTGAACTTGACTGCATTTCACACACAGAATGTAGCTGCACCGAAAAGGAAAGGAAATAAAGAGCTAACCCGAGGAGCTTCTAAGCTCCTCTGTCTATACCCTCAGCCTGGGCAAGGCAGCTGGGAACGGGAAGCAAGTCCAGACTCCTTTCAGCCTTGTGGTTTTGGCCTCTTGGAGTGAAATGAACATAGTAACATGCACACACTGTGGGTGTCTAGGGTTGCTCGAACAGGCCACGGTGCCACTGTGTTGGGAGGAGAGACAGGCATGGGGAGGCAGGAAGCAGCTCTGTGGGCCACCGAGTCAGAGCCCTTGGGTGGGCTTGTGGTTCCCAGCATGTGCATGGGTGGTGCATTTGCACGTGTGTGTTCCCACTTGGGTGTGTGCATCTACTCGGGTATGTGTGTACAGTCGGGTGTGTGTATGCAGGCTCGGGTGTGTGCGTGCCCACTCGGGTGTGTGTATGCAGGCTCGGGTGTGTGCGTGCACTTGGGTGTGTGCATCTACTTGGGTGTGTGTGCACACTTGGTTGTGTGTGTACACTCGGGTGTGTGCGCCCACTCGGGTGTGTGTGCGCACAGTTCTGGGTCTGTCTGCTGAAGGTCCAGAGGACCCTGTCTGTGACACCTGGCACCCAACCTTTCCCACTGGAAGAGCCTAGGACTTCTCAGAGAAATGGCTGGTTTTGGGGCTGGAATAGGGAAGCACAAAATGAGCGTGGACCACCTTGTTATGACAGGAAGGAAGGAGGTGCTAACAGTAAGGTGGGGGGCCACAGAGACTCAGGGCCAGCCTCAGTCGCGAGGTTCCCACTGGTGAAAGTGCAGAGTGACATAAGCATCAAAATAACGAAGCACATGGGTGAATAATAAATACACATGCATTCGATGATAGCTAGGTAGGTAGATGATACATAGTTGATAGATGACCGAATGACAGAGGGCAGATAGTTGAGACAGAGAGCTGTCCCTTCCATGGTTGCTAGATGCTGACTGATTAAATGTGGGGGAAATGCTGGGTTTGAAAATCAATGTTTTGCAACTAAAGACTGGACTAGGAAGAGCTGGTCATGGGTGCTAAATCTAGAGGGAAAATTGGATAAGAAGCAGACTATTTCCATTGTCTTCAAGTGCCTCCCTCCAAGACTATTTATTAGTTGCAAGGAAATAAAGAGTAACCATACAGCAGATAAATCAGACCGTTCCCTGACTGGCTCATCAAATACAACATTACTAGGGAGAGGCAGGTGGACTCCATGTGCTCTGGACACGGCGTCTGGAAGAGACACGTCAGCCGTGCGGCCCTGCGGCTGGAAGCGTGCCGCCCGCTAGGGCGCAGCAGGCAGACCCCCAAGGAACACCGTTCTATCACATAGAGCACTGTATTCTTCAGACATGTCAGTGCATGAAAGGCCAACCGCGGAAGTGCTCCAGGTGAAAGGGACAAGACAAATGCTGGGCATGCTCCTGAGTGGCCCTGGGCTGGAGCGGATCTGCCGCGCAGGGCGTGGCAGGGCCAGGGGGAGAGTGGGAGCGTGGACTGCAGCTAAGGGCGCCACCGCTGCTCATTTCACTGGGGCCACGTAAGGCACTACGAGAGTCTCTCAGCTCTTCAGGGTTCAGGGCTATGATGTGTGCAGCTCCATCTTCAACAGTTCAGAAAAGAAAGTCACCCCTGCCCCCATGGAGGGGGAGAAGGAGGAGGAGGGAAGGGGAGACAGAGTGAACTAACTGTAAAGTGAAGGTGGTGAGTGGTGACGATAACTGAATCCAGGTAAGGTATAGGGTGTTCTTTGTACTATTCTTATTCTTATAACTTTAATGCAGTTGGAAATGATTTCCAGATGAAATTAATCGGCTGCCATCCACCAGCGTCTAAGTGAGGGGCTCAGACACGCAATGTGTAAATCTCTGCTATTTGCAACCGATCCACACCCCCTACCCAGCACTCCCTACCAGGGGCCCTTCAGCTAAAGGATGCCGAAGCCCCACGCCGTGATCATGGTACAACTTTTGTAGTAAAAACAGCAAAAACCCCGCTGTAGCAATGAGCCTCTCTGTGCTGCATGCACTTCACAGTTTCTAAAGCATTTGCCAGGCCCTTTCTGATCTTCACAGTCCTTCTGAGATAGACTGATAATGGACAGAATTCATAAACTATGCCCCAATAAAGTTGTAAAACAGTTTTAAAAGGGAAGCTTCATAATATTTATTTTGTGGGCGGTGGTGAGGGTGAAATGGAATCAGAGTTGCAAGCCTTGGGAATTCTCAAGTAGTTTCTCAAACTGCCGTCTCTCAGTCCGCTTCGATCAGAATCAGCCAGGGAGCTGGTGACATGCAGATGCTTCGGTACCATCCCGGAGAGCAGGGCCAGGGGTGCAGAGCCTGGGGCACACAGGCCAGGGAGCCAGCTGGGGTGCAGGACCTTGCCCTGCATTCCGCCCCTGGGAGGGGCCGGACGCCGCTCATATCCCTCAGTACCTGATTTCTCCCCTGAGAAAGTAGAGTCGGCAAGCTGCGGCCCCTGGCATGTGCTGGGCACCCCTGAGCCTGGGCCCTGCTGTCCCTGTGGGGCTGAGGCTGGAGGCTGGCCATCAGAAAGGGCCTGGGCCTGGCTCAGAGCCTTTGTTCCAGTGGTTCCCGGTTCTTACCTAACACACAGAGGGCAGGTCCCTTTATTTTATTCATTCTTGATTTCTAATTTTGGTAAAATGCACATAACACAATTACCATGTTAACGATTTTTAAGTGTCCAGTTCAAGCAGCCTGTGACTGAAGGGTGGGGGTCATGGGGGCGAGGTGGCAGCAGGTTCTGATCACAGAGCTGGAGAGGGATAACCGTGGATGGAGCCTGCTCACGGCTCGGGGCTCTGGCAGCAGGGCCACAGGCAAGCAACAGACCCGCAGGTCCATGTGTGTCACCAGGCAGCAGCCCGCCTCTCTGGAGAGGAAAGTAACGCAGCTCAAAAGCCTCTCGAGTCGTCTCATGCAAAGAGCAGCCTCAGCTCATGGCCACAGGCCACAGCCCACGGCCCAGAGCCCCCACACTCTGGCCCCCCAGGCCCCAGGCCGCAACCCACGCCTCACAGCCCGGGGCCCACGGCCCACAGGCGTGCCGGCCCTGCCCTCGCCCAGTCACTCTCCTGCCCTCCTGCGGCCATCCTCCCGCTGAGCTCCTGCGCTGAGTTTTCCTTCCAGATCCTCCCCGGCCCCAGACGAGGTCTGCTCTGGTCTGGCGACAGCTGCTCCCGCACCCCCTCTCATCCCCCTAAAGCGCCTGTTTTATGAAAAGGGCTCTCTGAGGGCCCCACCGACTGTCTCCTCACGGGGTTCGTTGGTGGCAGTTCACAGCATTGGCTTTCCCCAAAAGTTCCCTGATTCTCAGCTGCGCCCTCCCTTGAGGTTCTAACTCATGGTTCCTCGTTGGCTCTGTCTCGCTCGCAGGGGGCTGCACACCCGGGTGGGGGGTGTCTGGTGAGCGTGGAGGATGGGTGGGCAGCCCACACTGGGGCTCCGGGCAGACGCTGGTCCTCTGAGCACGAGGTCCCCTTCTTCCTCCCTCTCCCCACCCTCTTTCCCTCCTTCCGCCCGTCGCCCTCTGTCTCCTGTGTCTCTCCCTCCCTCTCTCCTGCTCAGCCTGAGGTTCCCTCTCCCATTTTCCCACCCAGAAACAGGGCTGGCCTCCCTGCTGCATGGCCCTGGGGTGGGGCTGCAGCTGCCAAGGCGCCTGGATGGTCCCGGAAAGCCCACCTAGGCAGGGTGGGCAGCCCAGCTTCTGGCTCCCCACGCCTGGCAGGTCTTCCTTTGCCCCTCATGAGAGTGCCCAGAAGTGTCGTGTCTGGGGCCCCCTCTCCATACCCTTCCCCCCTGGGGGCTTCCGTGCTGCTGCGCCTCATAGGATCCAGGGCGGCGGAGGCGGCAGGGGCGTGTGGTCAGGTGGCACCTTGCATCGGAAGTCCCTGGCTGCCTAAGGCAGGCAGTCCGGGCGGAAACCCCCCAGGTGGGCTATGCTGCTCTGGCCCACCCTAAGCTGCTGGTATTGTATTCCCACCTTGCAGACAAGGAGACTGGGGGCCGAGAGCCTCAGTTACCACAGGGAAGAGCCAGAATTTGAACCTGTGTCTGTCAGGCCCAGAGCTTACACTGCCCAGGGTTTGAGGGTGGTTTTCTCCAATCCCAAGTACGCAGGGCATCCGCTGGGGCAGCGGTGCTCAGGGACCAGGACCTCCGCCTCCCTTCCTGGCCGTCCACACGGACTGTTTGCCTTCACTGTAGCCCGGTTCAGGTCAGCGCTCTTGAACTTGACAAACTCTTCTCAGTGTCTCTGCCATGATCACGGAAGGTGGGCAAACGCAGGCTGGACACCGTGGGGGTGTGTGGGGGCGCAGGGTCGGGTGGGGTCAGGTTAGATGCCCCCTGGCTCCCTCCAGTCCAGAGGTACCAGCCGGAAGCTGTGCAGCGGCCTGCCTGCCGCGGCAGAATGTTGGCTTCCCTGCCTCTCTGCTTTTCCACGGGGCCACCCCAGTTCTGCCCTTTCACAACCTGGTTTATCCTTCCTCAAACCAGCTGCTGCTCTCAGATGCCTCTGAACCATCCCTTGAGAGAGGCCGGCTGCAGCCAGGACACACCCAGCTGAAAAGCGGGACCTTGTTAGCCATGTTGGACTCCTGAAGGCGGGAGGTTTCTGCTCTTTAGCCTGGGTTTTATCCTGAAGTGTACAGCGAGAGGTGCTCACACCCGTGTGGGACCCACCGTCTGTCCTCAGTGCAGAAAGGCAAAGGTGAAGAGGGAGATGCAGCTGGTTTCGTTCCCTGCACAGGGGGCTCAGAGCCGCCACAGGGTCCAGGCCTGGCCGCGAAGAAGGTGGGGTTTCTGACTCCCCCGGTGCTGTGGACCCAGATACAGGGGCGGGCACAGGGGGACGCCAGGACTGCACACAGGAGAGGGCCCCCTTTCCCGGACCTCACTGTGCTGGGCCCTGTGCCAGGCTGTTTACCTGTCGGAGTGGGGGCGCACCTGCTCTGTGGCGAGGAGGCCTTCTCACCCTCCTACATGAGGAGACCGAGGTGGGGGGAGCAGCAGGGCCAAGACGTGACCTCCACCCTGTATGACCCAAGTCCTACTGGGGGGCCACCAGCCTGCCTTCACAGTAAGTAAAGGGGACATCTCTGTGACCCTGCCCCTTCCACCACGAGAGATTGCATCCCACCAGAGACCCTCCATTTCAGAAGATGTGTATGTACCAAACACTTTCTACGTGGTGATGGACAATACCAAAAATGAAGGTGTTTTCCTTTAAAAATGTAACCAAAGACCAGGTCCTGTGCAGAGATCCCCTTGTCCCTGGACACCGGTGCTGCTGGAAAGGGGTGGGGCTCACCTGCCACTCAGCGCTCATTGCTGGGGAACCTGGAGCTAAGCATTCCTAGACCACCTGCTTCCGAGAGCCGGGTCCACTGTGAAGGGGACCTGCTGCCTCTCTGGCGGCGGGCTGGTGAGAGCTGACACTTAGGGGCACTTGTGCACACTCACTGACGGTGTCAGGTAGAGCTACCGACAGGCAGTGCCCGAGCTGCACCGGGGGAGCAGCAGGGTCCCTTGAGCGCACGGGCCACAGCACGGCTTGGGGACTCCGCAGGCCTGGGTCCTCTGTGGCAATAAGACGAGGAGGTCTTGGTAACAGGTCCCAGCCCCTGACCACCGCCTGGACACCAGGCTGGGACCCTCAGGGTCATCCCAGCCGATGCACAGCGACCAATGCCGACGTGCACACAGCTGACCCACGAGGGCACGGGCAGGGCAGGGCACAGGGCCATTGCATCAGGGCAGCAGGGTCCAGAGCAGGTGGCTGCAGAGCCATGGACTTAGCCACCTGGGGGTCCTCAGGGTGGACCTGCCTCCCATGGCACTGGGGCTGTGGAAAAAGTCAACAAGTCCAGCCAGATCCTCTGGGGTTCATGTTTTGCTTCTTGTCTTAGGGGCACTCTGCTGCTCAGAGCCTCCCTTTTTTCCATACAACCAGGGTGACAGCAACTGTCGGCTTGGCTGCGAAAATTAGATCATGTAGGTGAAAGGTGTGGCCTTGGTGGGGCCCCCGAACAGTGGCTCAGCCCCTACAGCCCCCGATTACAGTAACAGCAGGAAGTCAAGGTTTCCCTGCGCCCTGTGCCCTGCTAATTGAATAAATATTCATCTGAGTTGAGTACCCAAGTACAGTGGTTTCCATGGATACCCATTCCTAATGGCTTAATTAGACAAGGGCATGGGTTTCCGGGCCCGCATGAATACCAGCACCAATGTGAGCGTTCCCACCCCACAAGGCTGGTCCCTGCTGACTTCTCTCTGAAACATCAAACAGGGGGCCCCAGAGCGGACATTAAACAAATAGAAGCCAGTTCCCACTGTATGCCACTTTGGCGATGTTGGGGTTGAACCCAGCCCTGGCACCCTGAGTCAGGGGACCAGGCCCCTGTGCTGCCCTGCATGCCCCAGTCCTGCCTCCCTTTCCCTGCGTGCCCAGCATGGCACACACTGGGGGTGGGGGGTCCAGAAGACACACAGGCCTTGGTCTGTCCCTCAGGGAATGACAGGTGGGAGCACGAGGGTCCTGCCGTGTGGACAGACGCTTTGGCTCTCTTGGGAACCTCGGGAGGGGTGGGATGCCATGGTCAGGAGCTCAGCACGGCCACAGGGTGACACCTGTGTGCAGCCAGCTGTCTGGGCAGGTACTGAAGGCTGGGCTGTAACCCAAATGCTCCACTGGGTTGAGCACAGATGTGGAAGACAGCACCCCAGTCCTCCATCTCTCCTAACAGGCCGGGCCCTGGGAACCCTGGCCTTCCTCACACAGGTGTGGGTGCATTTACTGTTTCTATATAAACAGCAGGGGCCTTGAGCCAGGATGCAGCAGAGAGCGTGTGGTCATTCAAAGTCCTCCCCTGGAGAGTGTCCGCAGCAGAACTGATCATGAACTTGAGGCTGAGTGGCTGTGGGAGCCGCACTGAGCAGGGAACTCAGGTGCAGGGGTCCCTCTTATCTCGGCTGGTCCCCACAGGAGCTTGCAGAGTGGGCCTGCAGACTGAGGGTCAGTGCCAGGCTGTGCTGCAGGGCCAGGCGGGTGGGGCGGGCCAGGCGGGGCATGAGCTGGTGCCTCCGGTCTCACGCGTCCTGGAAGGGCCCTTGAGGCCTCATCACACTTGCTGGGGTGGAACTTGATGAATGGGCTTTTCTAGTGTGAGGTCAGGAAGCAGATGGTGCTCCTGGAGGAGTCCCCTGGACAAGGCGCAGAGAGAGAGTGGTGGGGGCCCCCGGGGAGTCATCGACACCAGGTTCCAGGCCTGGGCAGTGCTGGGCCTGGAAACACCGTGTAGGGCGTGGGAGGCTTTCTCCTCCACGCTCCTGGCTTGCTCACTGACCCACCCACTGGTCCTTCTAAAGGATGCCAGCCTGTCCTGGGCCTGAGATACTGAAGGTGAAGGATGGAGTCTCTGATTAGGAGCCCCTAGCACAAGGAGAGGCCACGAGGAGAATGAGATGAGCCCCTCCCCCATGAGGCCCTGGCAGCCCACAGTGTCCTCAGGAGCCCCAGGAGGGCTTCCTGGAGGAAGTGGCCGAGCTGATCTTGATAGATGAGAATGAGCTGCGAAGGTCCTGGTGGGAAGGGTGCTCTGTGCAGAGGGAGGCATGGGCAGTAGGGAAGAGCTGGTTGGCATTCCTGGTATGGAGTGTGCAGAGGCAGAAAGGGGAAGAGGTACAAGTGCCGGCACCTGCCAGGTGAGCTCTAGCCCTGTTGGTCTGGGCTCAGGGCAGCTTCTGTGGGTGGCTGTAGAGGGTGAGGGTGAGCACCCATGGCCAGGATGTCACTGGGGCATGAGGATGGTGCCCAAGTCTACAGCTTGGGGCCCAGGGATTCTCCTGTCCCCACAAGGCTTGCAGCCTTGGGGGCCACTTGGGACGGTGGGGCCACGGAACATCATCCCCTCCTGGGCACCAGCTCCCCTGCAGCCACACCAAGTGATGACGTTTTCTTTAAATTTCCAAACTGCACTTGATTTCGCCCTTCAGGAATCCCTACACGTCTGTCTGCTCCTGGAGCAAAGGGCAGGGGTGCCAGACTCCAGGGCCACACGTGGGGCTTCCTGTTACTGTGGGGCTGTTCTGAAATCCGGAAGGGAGCGTTCGCCATAACGAAAAGGAGGTATTTGCTTCCTCACAGGATTCGTATACTTTCTTCTGCTGTAATTGAAACAATATCTGCAACGAGGCATCTAATTACTCCTCTTTTCTAGAAATTGAACGATAACATGTCCTGTCGATACAAACCTTTTGTGAAAGTCAAACATGGTTTCCCAGGGCAATTCCGATTAACACTGCAGTAGAAAGTACTTTGGTTCTAAAATAGTTTCTGAGTATAATACCAGAGCCTGATGCCATCACAAAATCTTTTGTTCTGGCTGTTTTTGAAAGTATCTTTGTGCTCACGTGTCTGGATCACAATAGCTCATGGTGCAAGCTCACCTGAAGGGGATCCTAGCTAATGAGAATTTTTAGAGCTGAGAGGGCCTTGAGTAAATCAGAGCCAAGCCACTCACTCAGAGGGGTAAACTGAGGCCTGGGACATGGCAAAGTGCAAAGGTTACAGAACATCAGGTTAAGGTAAGATGTGGGAATCCAGGGCCGGACAGAGAGCTATGGGGAAGCAGTGGAGGCTACGAGGGGCGAGCGAAGCCCTTGCCTGCATCTACATCCTCTTCTCCACCTCACCCTTCTCCCACCCTGACCCTAATCCTGACATTAAATTTTCACTGAACCTAGCTTGATCTAGACCACATCTCAGATGCTGACGTAACCCCAAACTCACTGTCACCCACTCCTTGCCTCAACCCAAACCCCAACTAAACCCCAATCTAATCTCCAGCTCCACACCAACCTAAACCCTAACTAGTCCCCAGTAACCTGCTTTGTGCCAGAAGGCAGCACGCACACTGAGGAGCTTTGCTCTGTTCTGCCTGTGCTCACAGCCGGCCCTGGTACCTCACTGTTGTGTCCCCAGGTCCCAGGCAGTGCCCACACACATTACCTGGGTGACCATGCATATCAGTGGCCGTGTGATGTGCACACTGGCTCAGCAGCATGCATTTAGGGAGGCCTGTTCTGTCGCAAGCAAATTTGTCCCACAACAAAGAGGCACCCAGCCCCAAACGTTAATAGTGCTCAGGTCTGGAAACCCTCAATACATTCATCTTAGCATGCGGCTACCCTGTTAAAGACTACATTTCCCAACCTTCTTTGCAGTAGGCATGGCCATGTGACCACATTCTGACCAGTGGGATGTCAGTATAAGGGCTGAGTGCAACTTCCAGACGAGGATGCCTTGTGATTGGAGGACTGCACACCCCCACTGCACTTTGAGGGCGGTGGGCATATGACCATGGCCAGAGCCAGACCAGCCAGTGAGACCTTGAGGTGGGAGCTTTTTGCTGGGCACTGCCAAGGGCAGGTCAAAGGACCCAGGTCCTTGATCCTGCTGGGCTGCCATGCCAGCCCTGTCCAGACCTCTGTGTGGGAAAGAAACCAACTCCTGTGGAGGCCACCACATTTTGGAGCTGTGTTGTTACAGCAGCATTGCCTGTACCCTGACTTACTCACAACCCTAAACCTCAGTCCTGTTCCCTCCCAGGACAAATTTCTGGTTTAAATCAGAGCCTTTCTGGGAAGGGAAAGTTGAGAATAAAACACAGCAGATCTGGCTGTGTCCGAGCTCACAGTGTCCAGGTTCCAACACAAACATTCCAGTGCTCTGGGCAGCATTACAGATCGCTGGGCCTGCCTCCCTGCCTCCCAGAAATACTTGGGAATCTGGATCAACACAGGAAGCTGGAGATGCTTCAGAGGCTCAGGGTGAATGTGAGCCCTCTCAGCTTATTTTCCCAAACACGTCAGGGGTCCTTGTGCATTTTCCTATCTGAAAAAAAAATCAAACTCAAACAAAAGGAAAAAAAAATCTCTGAACTCCCACTAGCTCTGCAGCACGTGTCTGCTATGGTCAGATTCACAAATCGTGGGCATGAAATTGCTTTCATTTAATTAAGCATTCCCTCCAGGCACCTTCCCTGGATTCCACATGGGGGCAACTGGGATCTGGGGTGGGGCGCCAGGCCTTGGCGTGGAGGGCAGCCCCTTACCAAACACATGGGCACTGCTCATGCTCCCTGCACACACAGGGGCACAGCCCCACACCTGTGTGGCCCAGACCATGCTTTCCACTAGTGCATGAGAGCAGGCAGCAGCTCAGGGCCCCACCTCTGCCCATGGCAGGCACAGCGTCTTTGTCACACTCTCCCCACTTCCAAGCCCTACACCTATTTGGTGCCTGGCAAGTGAGAGGCAGTGAGGCAGGGTGGAAAGAACGTGGCTTGGGGAGAAGTTAGGCTGGTATCTTTGGGCCTTGGTTGTCTTACCTATAAAGCAGGAATAAAAATGTCTACCTCCTGGAGGGTTCTAGGAAGGCAGAGTCACTCATTCACCATGCTGGGTGCTGGGTTAGGGGCTGATCAGCCCTGGGGCGCCCACTACAAGCAGACTACAGGCGAGACAGTGGCCCCAAGCAGATTCCCTGGAAGACCACTTTGGGGAGAAAAGCCCCTGGCACCGAGTCCTCAGGAGTCTTTGTTGGAGTGGCTGGTCAACACAGAGGTGTCTACTGTGGGCAGTGAGGCCAGAAGGGGAGGCCTACCCCCAGGTCCTCTCCCCAGAGAGGGCAGTCACATCTACAAGCCTCTGTTCCATCACCCGTCTGCAAAGTGGGGGTGCTGATGGCTCCCGACTCCCGGAGGTCCTGTGGGGGCGAGACAAAGAGGCTTTCAAGATCTGCTGAACGACCTGGAGGTCTCAACAGGGAAGGGCCCTGCCCTGGAGACCCCTGGAGGCCTGGCCTCTGCGCAAGGCAGGCAGGTCCAAGTGGGCCATCTGCCAGCTCCAGGGTCATGTCTCAGGGACTGGGGCAGCCTGGCCAAAGGGGTAGGAGGCAGGTCAGGGGGTAGTGGGGGAAGCCGCCAGGAAGCATCTCTCTTGGCTGAGGCAGTTCACTCCTCCAGGAAGCCCATCTTGCTGTCCCAAGCCGGCTTGGGCCTCTCCTGTGGCTGCACAGTTCTCTAAGGGAAGGCTGCCCGGGGCACCTCAGCAGCAGGCCGCAGGCTGAATTCTGTGTCCCCAGGGCTGGCATGGAGTCCTGCACAGAGGGGCACCAGGACCACATGCTCAATGTTGAAAACCCTCAGAGCTGTCCTCGGGTACAGGGGGCTGCTCAGAAGGCAGCAAGCTCCCTGTCGCCCAGGGCGTGCAAGCAGAGGCTGGGGATGAGAGGGAGGGACGGGTCAGCTGGGATCCAGGCAACCACAGCATCCGTGACGACCTCCTGGGAGCCGGAAGGGCGGCAGTGCTAAGGTCTTGCTCTCTTTTACCAGGATATTTTATTTGCCAAAGTAACTCAAGCTCCTGGAACAAGTTAAACAATACAGAGATATATAAAGAAAAATGTTAACATCAGCCCTCCTCCAAGGCCTCCTTCCCTCCCACAAGCCAGGTACCCGGAGCTGACAGGCGAAGGTGTGATCCTTCCAGGCTCTTCATATATAGAATCCCAGTTAATTCTTCGGATGCTGTCAGGAGGCTCACAGGGGACAGGTCATTTGCCCAAAGTCCCCCATCTGGTTAAGGCTGCAGGCTGACTGGGGCTTACGTCGCATCTCCAACCTCTCCCTGGAGCCCTGAGTCGCCTGTCTCCGCCCGCCTCTCCTCTCCTTGCCAGGTGGCATCTGCCAGCCTGCTGGGCACACATACTAAGACCGCTGAGTCTTGTTCCTCAACTCACAGGTGGGGAAACCGAGGCTCAGAAAAGGCAGGCACCTTGCGCAAGGAGAGCTTAGAGGCCAGGACGCTAATGGGCCGGCAGGGCTTGGTCAAGCTCATGAATGGTCAGAACTTGCTCCCAGGGACTGTGGGTCAAGGTCTTTGTCTTCTTGCTTTTTGCCAAGGACCACTCCTGCCTTCCAGGGGCCATCCTCAGGTCCTCCCCCTTAGGCCCCCTCTCACGACACTGCTTCATCTTAGAGGCCAGCAGGAGAGCATCTCAGACGCGTCACCCCCTTTAAAGGGCCCACCTGATTGGGTCAGGCCCACCCAGGATGATCTCCTTTGACCGATTCAAAGTCAACTGCTTAGGGGCTTAACGACGACAATGACACTCCATCACACACTCGAAAGGGGATTAGTCAGGGGCTCGGACCATGGGGGCCACCTGAGATGCCTGCCTACCTCAGCGGGCAAGGAGGGCGTGGGGGCGGGCTGCCGGGCACTCGGTGTGCCTGCTCTTCAGACAGGCCGGTGTCTTCTCATCCTCTGGTCTGACCTGAGCGCCTACTTCTTCCAGGAAGTGCCCCAACCCCAGGCAGTCAGAAGCCCTCTGGGGCCTACTGACTGCTTCCTGCATCTCCTGGTCTCTCTGGGTGTCTCTGCCTGCACCTCACCCCCTCTGCTGGCCTGAGCAGCGCCTTAGTCTCCACAGACAATAGGCACTGTCCATGCTCAGCACGGAGCTGGTGCCCAGCAGATGCTCGCTGATGAGTGCTGGCCCCTCACATTACAAGGAGAACCCTGACATGCACGCAGAGCCAGGAAGGGACAGTGAGGGTCCCCTGGTGGGGCTGGCAGACTTGCGGACAGGGTCATTCAGGGCCTCAAATGCTCCCCCTTCAGGCCTCTGCTTAACTGTCCTCTCCAGAGAGCCCTTCCACAGCCGCCTCTCCCAGATGATGCCAGGGGCCAGAGGAGACCCAAGGCCAAGGCAGGTGGACACCAGGCAGCATGGCGATGGTGAGGAGGGCCACTGCGCCTCAACAGCCTCATCTGCAGAGTGTGACCATCACAAAATACCCTGAAGGGACACAGAGTCCACCCATGCACTGCTCAGGACAGGGCCTGGCCGGCAGGAGGTGCTCCCTGATGGTGGCCGTCATGACACTGATGGTGGGCAGGGGCTGAGACGGAAGGGAGGCCAGAGTGCATGCTGCATCCTGAATGCTCAGAGGTGCCAAGGGCCAGCACGGCCACTGTGGTCCACAGGACTCTGCTAAGATGTGCAATGGGCAGGGGTGGGAGCATTCGTCCCAGGCCCAGGGAGTAGCTGCGAGGCAGAAGAGTGGCCGGGGCAGCCTGTGACTGGCAGGCCCTGGGCTAAGAGCCCTACAGACATCATTCCAGAGAGCCTGCACATTAGTGGTAGGGAAGGGACTCCGGTATTGCCACTGACAAGCCAAGGAGGCCCAGAAAGGGGAGGCTGCTTCCTGAATGCATGTGGGGACACCTGGTCCGCCCAACCCCAGAGTCCAGGCCTAGGAAGGCCGAGTGCCAGGGTGAGGCATCTGGGCAGCAGCAGGACCCTGGAGGAGAATCTGGTCGAGCCTGGAGCCAGCTGGCAGGGGTGTGGGCGGGGGGGCCAGGGAGCCATGAGAAGGTGTGCAGCAGCCAGGGTGGGAGCTTGAGCCCTCCCTGTGAGCGAGGTACACAGCTGGTACTCAATTAAGACATACGGAGCAGGCACTTTATCTATTACACTCATTACAAACCAAAAATGGTCCTCGAAGCAGCTCTGTCTCCAGCGGAACGTCTGCCAGCTCTGTCAGAACTCGGCTGTGCCAAACCCATCAATGTGATCAATACTGCAATAGGCTCGGTCTGCAGGTCAGTGCTTGGGCCAGGGTCCCAGCCAGTGGATCCCGGGTACAGTTGGACAAGACAAAGTGGTTCTAGAACTCCTCAGGGAGGGGCAGGGAGAGAAGCCAGCCTCATTTTTCCTTGCCTCATCTTTAAAAACGAAATTTCAGATAAACATGGGGAAAAAAATCCTCAGCTCAGCTCAACAGAGAAAACAAATCCTCTTGGTCTGCAAACTGGAAAGCCAGGCTGGCTTCTCTCTGTTCCTGCACCTGCCAGAGAAGAGGAAGGGGGGCTTCTCCCTGACTCTAGACCCTTTCTCTCCCCTGCAGACACCAACCTAGGGCAAAGTCAGAAGACTGGCGATGTCTGCTTCTAGGAGCCCCTGAATGGCAGCAGAGCCGGCATGGGCCTGAGCTCCACGAGTCCAACAACCGCATCTCACAGATGGGGAACTGCCTCCCAGGGAGGCAGGAGGGTCTCACGGGTCAGACCGCAGGAAGAGAATGAGCAGGGACTTAGTCCAGCCAGCAGCTCTACCTTCCACAGATGGGAGGCAGAAACGGTCTGCTGGAGGCTGGGGGTGGGGTGGGCGGAGACACTCAGTTGGGCACAGACAGCTACCAGGGGCACTCTGCAGGCGTCTAGCCTGGTTGAGGGGATGGAGGGTATCAGGCCCTTCACAAGGCACCTACCTTGCCCCCGTACTGCCCACTGTCCCTACAACCCCATGCTTTGGCTGAGCTCCTGCTGTGAGTGGTGGTGAGTTGTGCCCTGCCCATCAGAGGGACAGAGACACGGCCTGCTCTCAAGAGCCCACAGCCCAGAGAAACACAGTCTGATGGTCCATCCCTGTGGGGAACACAGGAGGCCAGTGAAGGGGTTTCCAATCCAGCCTGGGAGATCAGGGAGGCCTCCTGGGGAGAAATCTCCTGTAACATTTTGAAGGAAGAGGAGAGCCTGAGGGGTAGACAGAAGCAAAGGTATACCAGCCTGGGGAACAGCACATGCCAAGACCCAGGACCCACAGTGGGCAGGGACAAATGGGCTTCAGCCTAGAGGGAGTGGGCTGAAGAACCATCCGAGTGGAGTGGAGGTGAGCTGGCCCAGGAGACAAGGCAGCCTCCAGACTGAAACCTGGGGAGAGTTTCCCACAACAGGGCAGCAAGAGTGCGGGCCTGGAGGGTGAGTGAGGCCATAGGCACGTGAGCATGTGTGGCAAGTGTATGTGGGTATGAATGTATGTGTGGGGTGAGCACATGTGTGTGTGTGCCTGCATGCTAGTGCATGCATGTACATGTCTATGCGCATTGTGTACACATGGGCGCTTGTGTGCATTCACTGTCTGACATACATGGGTATGTGTATGCACATGACGTGGGTGTGTGTGCATGTGGGTATGTAAGCATAAGTGTGCATGGATATGGTGCACAAAGATGTGTATGCAGACATGCACACACGGGTATGTGTATGTTGGTGTGGGGGTGTGCATCGGATATGTGTGTGTGTGTGTGTGTGTGTGCGCATGCCCGTCCGTGTGGAGGGAGGCAGTTCAAGGAGACAAGCACCTCCCCTCCTGGGTGGAGGCCACTTGTGGAGCAGAGTGCTGTATCCAGGTGTGCAGTCAGCAGGTGTGCGTCCAGTTCCCCTTTCATTGCATCCAGGGCCCAGGACCCAATGTCCCATGATCATGTAGCCCTGGCTGGACCCACCCTTCCCTGCTGGGCCCTATTTGTCACAGGGGGGACGAAGGGCAAGCATGCTTGGCAACCCCAGAATGCCCCACTTGTATGTGGTCTTCCTTCTGAGATCCCCCACACGCTGTCTCTCCACCCCCTCTACTGGGGCAGCCTGACTCCCCACAACACTCTCCCTGACCTCCTTCTTGGTGTCAAGCCAGGACCTGGCCACCACCGACACTCGGGGACAGGCAATCTCTCCAGGAGCTTGCTGTTTGGCTTATTATAGGATAATCGGGAGATGTTTGTCAAGCCTATTTTTCAGTGTCTGGGGTAAGAGGCGTCTCCAGCTCCTTTTCAAACAGCTGCAATTCCTGGAGCCTCCTGTGCACACAGGCAGGCCTGCATTCAGTGAGCCCCACAGCCTGGCCAAGGGCTCCTTGGCCCCAAGGACTCCTCGGAGGCCCAGCCCTTGTCCCCCAAGGCTCCGGGCCCTGGACCCACAGGAGTGCTTCCTCCTGCCTCCTCTGGGGTTGTGTCAGGGACATGTTGCCAGCTGGGCAACATCTTCAGCCTGAGATCAAAAGGCCAGCCAGGCGTCCCCAGGGTCACTTGGCTGGCCAGGCACTCCATGTGCCCCTGGCCTGGCCTGGTGAGCCACTTCCCGGGCAGCGGAAGTGCACTTCCTGTCTGCTTGGGCCCAGGTGCTCTGTGTCCTCCCAGTTTCTCATGCTAGGCTGCCCCGCCTGTGACCACATGCAGAACTGAGTGGAGCCAGGGCCCTGGATATCCCCATCCCCCCTCCTCACAAGATGGGAACCGGTCCCTGTCTGGAGGAGGCCCACGGGGCTGGCTGCTGCTGGGGGAACGGAGCTCTCCAGCACCTACATCTCGCCACCGCCACCCCTCTTTTTGGATCGTCCTCTGGCTCCGTCACCTCCAGAACAGAGCCCACTCCCGACCCCAGAGAGCACCGCCCACAGGGCCTCTCACTTTCAGGTAACTTTCTTTCATTCTCCAAAAGCACCTCCTCCGAAAGCCTTCTTTAACAATCGCACTCCCAGGCTGGGGGAGCAGCCCCAGGGCACCGACCGACCGCATTCACGGAACCCAGCCCAGTGAGACGCCCTCTGTCCTAGGCGGCAGGCGCCTGATGCAGACAAGGGCCTTCCAGGTGCCGGCTGATGATGGAGAATGCGGGTGTGGATCCTCCCTGAGAAGAAGTGCAAAATCCCCAGATCTGTGGCTCCTTTTAGGCCTCCAGGGCCAGGAGGATCTGTCCCAAGCATGATGGCTCTTTACCTTCACTGGGTCACACACCTCTCACGGGCACTCGAGGTTTTGCTCCCAAAGGGTCTTAAGTGCCTGACGCTCACGCCTCCTGAGGCAGGCCCGCCATCTGGAACGTTTGATTTCCAGCCTGGCCCTGGCTTGACCCCCACCATTCCCCTCGGTGCAGCATGGCTAACAAGCATATTGGGGTTCTACGGCATCCATGTGAGCAGCTGTGCTAAGCCAGCAGTGGTCTCCTACATAAGGCTCTTGGAGCATTGTGGAAGCTCAGAGACGAGAGAAGTGGCCCAGAAACATTCTAGGCACTACTGGGGGTGCCCGCACTCTCCCTGCAACATTTTCCTAGTACCCAGAGGCGACCTGCCCTCCTCCCCCAGTCGCAGGAATGCCTCCACACCCATCGGTGGTTGCAGGGAGAGCTGCTTGGCTCGCCTGCTTGGCTCGCCTGGGTGCGTTTCTGAACTGCTGGGAGGAAAGGTCTTTCTGCTCCTCAGAACAGGGAATGTGAGGCCTCGGAACTCCAGCCTCCTCCCCAAGGTCTGTCTCCACGGACCGGATCGGCTGCCTGGAGAAGGTATCAGCACCCGACAGGGGCAGGCCAGTGACAGAGCACATCTGCGGGAAAAATGCACAGGGACATGGGACGGGGGTAAGCGGGGCCTACCCTAACAACTCACTCTTAAGCCCCCAGAAATGAGGCATGCACGCAAAGCAGCCCGTCATCCAGGCAATCCGGTTGTGGGTGTTTGTCAGAGGTGGTGATTTCGATCCTCCACCCCTCGCCCCCTTTAAAAGCAGGGCCATGGGGCATAGGAATTAAACTTCAGTGATTGCCAACATGAATGCACAGCTTGGGATCCTGCCCAGGGCTTCCACTGACACCACCGTCACGAGTCATGCTCCAGCAGTGTCTGGAAGGGGACAGAGGAGGGAACTGAGGCCGAGCATGGGGAGGAGGCCCTGTCCTGGAGCACTGACCAGAGATGGAAGCCAACCAACACTCAGCAGGCCCCGTGCGGATGCTGGTAGCGTCGCGTCCGCCGCCAGGCTGCAAGAGACTGGCTCTCCAATCAGGTCACAGACCCGGAGCAGGCCAGTGCTGCGCGCGAGTGTGCGCGCCCGCGTGTACGTGTGCCCGGGGGAGGTAAGGAGGCTCCCGACTTAGAGCAGGCTTCTGGAACTCACCGCCCAGGCCAACCGGCGCTCAACCCGTCCCACAGGCTGCAGTCGGCCCTAGAGAGGGCGCCCTAGCCCAGCGCGCGCGCCCCGCGCCACCGCCCCGGACTCCTCCCCGGCGCCGCGCCGCCAGGTTCGCCCAGGCGGCCGCGGGCTCCGGCTCCCGGGCCCGCTCCCCGAGCCGGCGGCGCTGGCCTGCCCGCGAGGCCGCCCCCACCCGACCGCCCGCGCCCCGCCCCGCGCGCCCGCCCCGCTGCGCAACTCTACCCAAGTTGGAAGCCGAGCCCGGGCGGCTGCACTCGCCCCCAGAGCACGGTGGCGGCGGCGGAGGAGAAAGCGGCGGCGGTGGCGGCGGCGGAGGAGAAAGCGGCGGCGGCGGCGGCGGCGTAGCTCAGGCGAGCAAGGCAGGCGAAGCGGCTCCCGCACGGCCGAGCGCGGACTGCGGGGGGCGCCGGCGCCGGAGCAGCAGGAGGAGAACGCGCGGCGGCGCCGGCGCCCTGCCCGGGAAAGTAAAGTTGGAGTCGGAGGCTGCACGAGGGCTCGGGGGCCCAGGGGAGCTGCGGCCAGCGCCCCGGGGCGCCTAGCCCTAGCCAGCCGGATGGGAGGCGGAGCGCCCGGGCCGCCGCCGCCGCCGCCTGCAGCCTGCGCCCCTGCAGGGCGCTGGGGCCGCGGGGCCGCTCGGGCACGCCCGCTCCAGCGCCGCGGCACCGTGGGCTCGCGGCCGGGGCGCTGCCCGTGAGTGGGGCGAGGGCGGGGCCGCGCAAGGACCCCGGGACTTGCCCCATCCCCCCGCCACCGCGTCGCCGCTCGCTCGGGGAGCCTCCAGCTCTGCACTTACGCGCACGGCAGCTGCGGGGAGCCCGGCAGCCACGCTCCCTGGCGCGCTGCTCGCCCGCCGAGCCACCACGGCCAAGGGCCGGCTGCGGGGCGTCGCGGTCCCTAGCCGGCGCGCCCGAAGAGCAGGTGGCGATGCGGGCGCTGACCCGGGCTTGGGGGCACCCAAGCTGCCACGGCTGTGCCCCGGCTCCAGGGGGGACCGCGTAGCTCGCAGGAGGGCCATGGCGTCCCCAGCGCTGGCGGCGGCGCTGGCGGCGGCGGCAGCGGCGGCGGGCCCCAACGCGAGCAGCGCCAGCGAGGGGGGCAGCGGCGTGGCCGCCAACGCCTCGGGCGCTGCTTGGGGGCCGCCCCCGGGCCAGTACTCCGCGGGTGCAGTGGCAGGGCTGGCGGCCGTGGTGGGCTTCCTCATCGTCTTCACCGTGGTGGGCAACGTGCTGGTGGTGATTGCGGTGCTCACCAGCCGGGCGCTGCGTGCCCCGCAGAACCTCTTCCTGGTGTCTCTGGCCTCGGCTGACATCCTAGTGGCCACGCTGGTAATGCCCTTCTCGCTGGCTAACGAGCTCATGGCCTACTGGTACTTCGGGCAAGTGTGGTGTGGCGTGTACCTGGCGCTCGACGTGCTTTTCTGCACCTCGTCCATCGTGCACCTGTGCGCCATCAGCCTGGACCGATACTGGTCCGTGACGCAGGCCGTCGAGTACAACTTAAAGCGCACGCCCCGCCGCGTCAAGGCCACTATCGTGGCGGTGTGGCTCATCTCGGCCGTCATCTCCTTCCCGCCGCTGGTCTCGCTCTACCGACAGCCCGACGGCGCCGCCTACCCGCAGTGCGGCCTCAACGACGAGACCTGGTACATCCTGTCCTCCTGCATCGGCTCCTTTTTCGCGCCCTGCCTCATCATGGGTTTGGTATACGCGCGCATCTACCGCGTGGCCAAGCTGCGCACGCGCACGCTCAGCGAGAAGCGCGCGCCCGCGGCCCCCGACGGCGCGTCCCCGACCACGGAGAACGGGCTGGGCGCGGGCGAGAACGGGCACTGCGCGCCCCCGCGCCGCCCGCCGGCAGACGTGGAGCCGGAGGACAGCAGCGCAGCGGCCGAGAGGCGGCGGCGCCGGGGCGCGCTGCGGCGGGGCAGGCGGCGGCGTGCGGGCGGCGAGTGGGGAGCGGACAGCGCCGATGTGCCGGGCCCGGGGACTGCCGAGCCCGGTGCGCTGGCCGCCGCGAGGTCCCCGGGCCCTGGCGGTCGCCTGTCGCGCGCTAGCTCGCGCTCCGTCGAGTTCTTTCTGTCGCGCCGGCGCCGGGCGCGGAGCAGCGTGTGCCGCCGCAAGGTGGCCCAGGCGCGCGAGAAGCGTTTCACCTTTGTGCTGGCCGTGGTCATGGGCGTGTTCGTGCTCTGCTGGTTCCCCTTTTTCTTCAGCTACAGCCTGTATGGCATCTGCCGTGAGGCCTGCCAGGTGCCCGACCCGCTCTTCAAGTTCTTCTTCTGGATTGGCTATTGCAACAGCTCTCTTAACCCAGTCATCTACACTGTCTTCAACCAGGATTTTCGGCGCTCTTTCAAGCACATCCTCTTCCGACGGAGGAGAAGGGGCTTCAGACAGTGACCAGGACGCTTCATCTCGTGGAGACCTTGGACAGCTCCGGGCGAGCCCTGTGGGCGGGCGCGGCCCCCGCAGAGAAAGCAGGAGCGCTTCCCCAGAGACCTGGGGATGGCTTGGCCTCCACGGTGCAGGGGAGGGTGCCACAGGGCTGGAGTGTGGACGGCGAGACCGCAAGGACCCCGGGGAGGGAGAAGGAGAAAGGGAGACGCCCCTCTGCCTTCCCATCTCAGCAAGGGCTGCTTGTGGAGCCCCAGGCCTGGATCCACCATGGTCTGGCTGTGAGGTCAAGGTCTTAGCAGAGGCATATGCAAACCCCAAATGGGTGAGAAAGGAGCCCCCCAAATGCAACACCACCGCCCATTCACCTCTGAGCAAGGGCTGACTTCCCCAGGATCTAGTGGGGGTGGCTGTCTGGCGGGGACCATCTTTGGTTACTGAAAGTATTTAAATGTTTGCCAAAAATGACAGCCAAAACGACCAAACTATTTTCTAAATAAACCTTTGTAATCTAAGTTGGGTGCAGCCACCAGTCCTTGAGCCGCCTGGGTTGGGGGTACCTTCTACATCCTTGCCCTGCCTAACCTCCCTGCTGTGGGTGGAAGGGGGGCACTCCAGGAACCCCTCCAAGTACGAGAAGGAGGGGCACTTTTGTTTAAAGCTAAAATGTTTTATATACATACAAAATATACACTCAAAATTCTTGTGCTGTAACTGGCTAAGAGGCAAGTGAAATCAAGAACCCAAGTTGGCGCCAAATTGAGCTTCTGGAGGACTGTGTTCCCTCATCCCATCTCTGCTCCCTGCTCCCACCCCTGCCCTCGCAGGGGGGGCCCTTGCCCAGGGGAGGGTGCAGGCGCTCGCAATCCAAGGCACTGCTCTGCACCTCAGCGACTTTGGGCCAGTTCCCCACCTTTGAACACTTTGTAGGTTTGCCATGTGGGGGAGAGAGAGTGGGTGAGACCTGCGCAGAAGAAGGGCCCACCCACGGATGGCGTGGGGACGAAGCTCAGGCAAACCCCCAGACCCTTACTCCAACCAGAGGCCTTGACCAATTACGTATTAATTTTGAACATGGAGGCCAATAAGAAATAGGGGTTGGAAAATCTGCCATGGCTGGGGCAGAGGCTGGAGCCTGCCTGTTCCCCCCCATTTGTGTTTGGGCTTCCCCCATGCAAGCCAGCTTTGGCCCCGTGCTCAGCATGCCCCCAGGGTGGGCTCCTCCAACTCTCCCAGCCCCTGGCGCAGCCCGGGAGCTCCTGGGATAGCTGGGGAGGAGGGGGAGGCAGAGGTTCCCCAAAGTGCATGCTGGGGAGCCCTGCTGTGACGATACAATCCCCCTGCCCTCCCCCGGGTCCCCTTGGCTTTCACCAGGCATCCTCCCCTTCCCAGCCCCTGCCTACATAGCCCAGCTGCTCACTACCCATCTGTCCTTGGCTTGGGGTGGTCATGGGTCTCTCCTAGGGAGAGGTTAGCCCTGGGCGTCCTGCCTTTCATTCCCAAGCCCCCAGCCCTGCGGTCAGCACCAGAGCAGACTCCTTCCCTGGTCTGACTTGCCAGGGCTGTCCCTTGAGGAACCCCCAGCCCAGCAGCCGCTGGACCTTGTCACCCCAACTTAGAGGTCCCCAGGATGCCCCAACCAGACTCTGCCCACCCTCACTCATGTGGGTACACTCACGCCTGCTGCGCTGAGGCTCTGTGGAGGGGGCAGGGGGAGCAGAGTCCTGGGGCATGCGGGGAGAGGGGTGGTATGAATGGCCAGCCAGGATGATTGGAACATCCCTTACCTCCCGCCACTGGGTAGGGGGCCTGGACATGTCCGTGTCTTAGGCCTGGCTGTCCGGGATTGTTGAGCTAGCTGAGACAAAACCCTGCCTCTCTGGGCCTCAGCACCCCTCCTGTGAAGTGGGCTGGTTTCTGGAAGCTCAGGCCCTACCAGGCCTGCCAATCTCTGGTCCAACCTGCCACCTGAATCTGGGTCCCTCAAGGGGTGATCTTCCTTTGAAATGGCATGGCCGACATTGGTATTGCCTCTGAGCTGCAGGGCCTCCTCAAAGCAGTGGGGTTGCCGCACGCCATCCAGGGCTCCTGAGGGGTGCGCTCTGGTCTGCAGCCGGATTTCGGCGGGCACCGCCCACTGAGGAATGTCAGCATCCTCCCTTTTTCCCTCCCTGTTCCCAAGCAGTGCACCTTGCAGGGCTGGTGTTGGGACTGCGGGTTCCTGGTGCCTAATGCCCCAATTCAGCCAACAGATGCTGACAACTCCATCGGAATTGCTGCCCGGACAGACTTTCTTTTCAGTGGATAAACAGACGGAACCTGGCTCCTCGCCCTGTCCTGCCTTGCTGCAGGGCAACTGGCTGACGTCCACTCCTAGTCCAGCTGTCACCATGGAGTGCTGAGGGTGCCCATGAGCACCAGCTCCTCCTGCCGCAGCTCCGGAGCTGTCCTTTGGGGGGCTGTCTGGTGCCCAGAGTAGGGGCCCAGACTTCTGTCCCTTGCCCACTGCTTGTCCAATAGGTCAGTGCACGGGCCTGTCCATTCATACAGGGCTTGCGTCTCCTCTGGGCCAGGTTCACTGCCAACCCTGGTCTGAGGCCTGGAGCGGACCATCGGCTCCAGGACCTGCAGCTGTGAGGGGTAGTGTACACCATGAACCCAGGAATGCCAGCTCCAGCGTCCTTGAACAGGACTGTCCCCAGGCCTCCCAGCTGGAGAAGCACTTTACATGCCACCTTCCTGCCTGAGGCTTCCCCTTCAGCTCTTGGGGGATTTCAGACAAAATAAAAGGAGGTCCACAGGAAGGTCAAGGAGGGCTGGGCTCTGGGTGGGAGATGGGCTGCGACGCTGTGCCCGCTCCACGCCCCTCGCTGATGCAGTTCTGATGGACGTACACCATGTATTTGTTTATATTTGTTTAAATTAATTCCTGTATTTTAATTCAAGTGTTGAGTTTGTAGAAAAGGGGAAAAAAGAATGATTCAAATATTCTGTCAGAGCTCAGTATGGAGCTCAAAAAAAAAATTACTCAATGCAGGCAGGATCCATACTGAGAAAAGTAGCTCCAGTGTTTGAATGCAGCCTCCGGCCCGGGGTGCAGGCTGAGGGGCAGGGGAAACACGCTGCTGCGGCACTTGCTGGCGAGGAACTGGGCCTTCGGGCTGTGCTGGCAGCCGGCTGTATTTTTATATCACATCTTTCGGCAGGGCTCAAATATTCTACTGCAGCCTCGGATCAAAACATACGGGTGCCTGCAGGCCCATCTTGAGTCTGGTTGAGCCGCTGTGGCCCTCTGCCGAGCCGAACCCTGACTCCTGGCACTTCCAGCGTCCCCCAAACCAGGGGGAGGAGATGGCCTGCGCCCCGTCTGGGCCCCAGAGTCTGCACAGCCCCACTCCCGTCGTGCTCCCTGGGCAGTGCTGCGCAGCGCTGGGGCTTGCTGAGGGGCACTCCGAGGACGTGGGGGGTGGGAGTTCCACAGTAAGAGAGATCGGGTCGTTGGAGGAAAGAGCAGGGGAGACGGAGGAGTAGGGGAGAGGGAGGGGCCCAGGTGAGGGTCTCCAAGCCCGAGGACTCTGGGTCCCTGCTCTGGGCTGCCATGAGCAGCCAGCAGACCTTAGGCTGCCCACAGTCCTGGGGTCAGTCTCCCATCGGCCAGCTGGGCTGCTGAGAGCATCAAAGGTGGCAGAAGTGTCGGGTCTGCCTGATAGGGGCCCCAGCAGGCACCCTGGGTCCATTCCCCATGTGACTGCGACCCCATTTCCTGCCTGTAAATGGATGGTACATCCCTTTCTGGCTAGCAGGGGCGGGGGTGGGAAAGGGTCCAGGTCCTACTGTCAGCGAGCAGTGCCATGCCTCTGAAATCTGCTTGGGAAGCAAAGTGAACTGCCAACTCTGGGCCAAAAGACAACACTGGAGACCAAATGTGTCTCTTTCTTGCTGAAAGGATTTGCGGCTGCCCCACTAAAAGCTTTAGGTACCATAGGCTATTTGTTGTCAATATAAGGGATCACCTTGCAGGGCGTTTTGGGAGTACTGGCCCAGAAAGCCCAGTTTAAGGGCATCCGGCTCTCATGCCTAAGCACAAAATGTGCCCCGAGCTGCCTGGCAGTGATGGAGAGAAAGGAAGCAGGGTAACTACCTGCTCTCTGCTGCCAGGTTGGCAGGAAAAGCTGGAGACTGCTGGTCAGCTGCTGGACCCAGCTGGGAGACAGGCTGTGCTTGTGCTGGGTCCCTCCCACAGGCCTCCATGGCTTGGGAAGTCTGCCTCTACACGGGGCTTTGGTGACTTCAGGGAACCCTGGAGGGGCTTTCATGCCACAGTACCTGTTGGGGTTGGGGAATAGCCAATCCCAGCCCCCTGAGTCCAGCCCCCATTACCAGCTGCACCAGATGGGGCCACTTATTCACTTAGTCAAGCCCTGGGCCAGGACCCCAGTACAGGGTGGCTGTGAAGTCGTGGGGGTGGGGCCCAAGGTCGGGGACTGTGGCTCCATGGCTGTGCTACCCACAGTACCCATGGTGCGGAGTGAGGTTTGGGGGCTGCGACACTGACCAGATGCAAACCCCTACGGCCCCGCCTGGCTTCCACTGCCCAGGGACAAGCCATGCTGCTCTTGGTCTCAGGCTGTCAGCAAGCTACCCTCCCCACTCACCCAGCCCCCCGTGCACCCTGCTGGCCTGTGTTAATACACACTGTGCCCTCTGCCAGGAGCCCCTTCCTGCTCTTACCTGAGCATGCCTTGTGTGCCCTGCAAGACTCAGGCCAGATCTTATCTCCAGAAAGCCCTTTGGGGACTCCAGTCTCGCCCTCCCCACCACGGTCTCCCAAGCTGGGCCAGGCACTGCCCCTCCTCCCCGGGAACTCTGGACAGTGTGTCATCCGGGCCAGGTGGCCAGGCAGAGCAGGCCTCCCTCAGCGATGCAGGCTGTCCTTCTTCTCCCTCATCTCTGGACCCCAGACCAGAGAGCAGCCAGGGCATTCCCACCACCCCAGGATATGCAGGGAGCGCTGAAGCAGACACCCCCCAGCCTGGGCCTCACGCTGCTGGGGAGAAACTTCCCTCAGCACGAGGCAGGTGCGCCCAGGCTGGGTTCGGGGTTTCACTGCACACGCAGGCCCGGCTGGGGGAGCCATGTGTTCAGATATCAGTGGATGGGTCTCCTGAACCCCATCTGCCATTTAATTAGCTCTTAACCGTGCAGCACCCACCAAAACAGAAGACTCAGAGCTCTGGGTGGAAGACACCCGAGAGCGGCCCAGTTCATCACTTCCTCCCCATTTCACAGAGAAGCCCCAGGGGAAGCATTAAGGAGAATAAATCCGAATAGACGTAAGTGTGAGCCCAGCAGCCAGTGCCTGCCAGAGCCCTCTGCATGCCGTCTTCTCACAATTCTGCTGTCTCGGGGTGGATGGTCCCATTTTACAATAGGGAAAACCGAGCCCTGAAGAGGGAATGACGTGAGGAGAGGCTGCCTGGAAGCCAGACAGGAGGCCACTCACTGCCCCCGGCCCCAAACCGAGTCTCCAGCGAGCCCCCCGGCGGATATGTTGATCAGCTCCTATTCACAGGCGAAAGCAAAGGCTCTGGGAGTCCAGGCAACTTCTCCAAAGTCCGTGTGTTCTGTGTACGGTCAGAGTCCTACCTTTGTGCTGGTCTTTACTTCTTGTCCATTGCTAATAGCCCTTAGATTAAATGTTGAATCCATATGAACGGACAGGCCCAGGAATCACAAACGTCTCATCTCGACTCATTATTTTTGATGTAATCCGCTCTCTAAAGCCTACGTAAAAGGGCCAGGTCCCTGCCCCTCCACCCATGTGAACAAGGGGCCGGCTATGTTTTTATTATGTTGCCTTAGGAACGATTCTGAATAACGAAACCACTTTTAAAGATCACCCCACCCAGGATATAAAATGCCAAAATGTTTGTGGTGAAAAATAATTCAGTTACCCATTTCCTGGAGTGTGTGGCCATTGCAAATCAAATTTAAAGGAAAATCAGTCCTCTTTTAATTGGTTCAAATGAAGCTGTTACTTAGAATCGCATTGCTGTTTTTGCTTCCACAATGATTCGAGTAGGAGGTAAAGGAGCGATTCTCTCGCTTTGGATGTGGGGCGGCAGTCCACAGGGCCAGCGTCCCTGCCTGCAGGAGCCCCAGTCCTCGCAGCCTGCATGGCAGCGGCTGGGGGTGGCCATGGGCAGCCTGCAAACACCGAGTGCATGTCCAGGTCAGATGCACCTGGAAAGGGCAGGAAAGGACCACCCACCCGTGCTGCCCAGGCCTGCCCTTTCCCTGGGCCGCTCACACAGATGCCTCTGTGAGGACCCCCGGATGGCAATGGGGGATGACCTCATGGCGACCCTTTGTTGCCTGGCATGGGGTAAGTTTCTCTGGGTTGCTAAGGCTGGGCATGCATGTGATGCCAGGCTCCCCACTGGGCTTGACACTTGACTAAGCCGTGTTGTCCCTGAGCCTGAAGAACCTTCTCTGGAAAGTGGACACCAACAATAGGGTGCCCCTCCCTCGCTCGGCTTCTGCAGAGAGTCTGTGGGGCCCCAGGGACCCTCACGACCACTGTAAAGTGCACAGCCTAGGCTCGGCTGGGTCCTTCTCTGCGGGCAGGCCCACCCCAGCTTTAGGCCCACAGGCTCTTTCAGGAGCGCACACCACTGGGCTTTGGGGCATTGGCCATCCAGGGAGACAGGGGCTTCTGGGGCCCCGGGGCACGAGGGTGGAGGTGGCAGGTTGGTGGGCCTTCATCTCCAGTGGTCCTGCCCTCAAGGTGCCTGCCCTCCAGTGGGGTGCAGGAGGGTGCCCGGCACTTGCACAGAGGCGGTGTGCAGGGTGAGGGGTGTCTCTGCACCTGTTTTCTGTTCCGTCAATGGAGTGGGTGACGGTGACCCCCAGGTCTGGAGTCACCAGGGGTCAGGCCTCCTGAAGTGGGCACCCCCACCCCACCCTCAGAAGGAGGATCCCCCTTGCCAGGATCAAGCACTTGTCCAGGGCCCCCCAGGCCACAGGGTGGTCCTTCTGGCTCCCCCCACTGCTCCCCAAGTAATCAGGAGGGCCGCAGTGGAGTGTGGGGGCAGCTGCCCGGCCCTTCCCCAAGTGCTCTGTATTTAGGGCGTGTGGCCACAGCAGCAAGACGGCGAGGGCTGCAGAGTGGCGCTGGCTTCTCTAAGGCCGGAAGAGCCCAGTCCCCTGTCCCAGCCCTGGCTGCCTCACAGCACTGGGGCGGCTTGCCTCCTCCTCCTTATGTCCTCCGCCCATGGGGGACTCACTGCCTCCCTGAGACAGTCCCGTCCTTGGAAGCACTACCCTGACTTCTGGGAATTTCCCATTTTATGAAGAGGTAATCTGCCCCTGCCCCGAGCTTTCAGCCCTGGATTTTAGGATAAGCTTCCAAGGAAAGTTTTGGGGCTAACAGAAAGTCAACCACGTTTTCAGGTATGTCTCTCCGTCTCCCTGTTCTCTTGTCTTCTTTCAAATATGAGTTTGTGCCCGTGCTGCGTCTCGCACTGGTCTTGGGAGTAGGAACAGAGCCATGGGGCCGTCCTCATAAAGCCACCTTCAGAAAGGGGGCACACAGCCCGCCGGGAGAGCAGCAGGTCCCACAGCCCTGGGGAGGAGCCACCTGGCTGCCAGTGCGGCTCAGACATCAGGCAGCTGACCAGGGAGAGTAGGCAGTGATCAGGGCGGCCAGGAGGCTGAGACAGTCCCAAGGTGGGGTCAGCAGAGCATAAGAGGTGGGGTCACCTGGGTGTCAGAGGTGGGGTCACCTGAGTGCCAAAGGTGGGGTCACGTGGGTGTGAAGATGCACACCAGGCGTCAGCCCCCTTTGGTGCCTGCTCCCAGGGCCCCTACAGGAGTGGAGGGTGGGGGTGGGAAGTGGGCAGCCTCAAACCTGTCCTGCAGAGACAGAGGGAGGTGGACGCGCATGGAGCCTCCATGGTCCCAGTGGACTTCGCTCACAAAACACGTCAAAGACAATTGTTAAGAAGTTGAAGACAGACTGCAGAGCGCTGAACCCGAGCGTGGCCCGTGTGGCCCTCCGAGCTCAGGGCCTGCGGGCCTGCAGTCACGCGGCCAGAGCATCAGCAGGGCTTTTCTCTGAAGGTGGCAGAAAATCCAGATCTGATGCTAATTCCAACAGGATTTTATCTTAAATGGCCCAGATCTGTGAGGTGCCAGCAGTCATTTCTGCTCTGGTTCTCCGACCAAGTTCACTGAGAAGGGGCTCCATCCATCCATCAGGCACGCGTTCATTCATTCATCTGTTGGTTCACCCAGTCGCCCACTCACGCGAGGGGTATTGATGTGCACCAGCTGCATGCAGGCATGCTGGGAAACAGAACTCCAGCGAGATTCCACAAGCATGCAATGTCTTCCTAGAATTATTCTTGGCATTAACAACACATATCAATAATCATTTCTTTATAAAACACTTATTGAGATCCCACAGCCTACCTGGCACCAAGTTAACAAAGTAAAGACACACTCCTGCCTGGATGGAATTTGCCGTCCCGTAGAGGGACGGGCCATGGTCACAAAGCCACACGAGTAAATAGAACATCACAAACCGTGGCATGCCATGTGCAGGTGACTTGCTGCTGGGGTGCGTGGCGGGGCTGCAGGAGGCCAGCTGTAGGGACGCAGCTCCCCTGGCGTGTCAGCCCACGAAAGTCTCGCCTGTAGATGGAGTGGCTGGGAGTGCATGCTCCAGGGTTGGCCCTGTGTGCGTCCCAGGGCCACGGAACAGCACCGCAGCCTGGGGGCTCTCACAGCAGACAGGTATTCCTCCCGGCTTGGAGGCGGGGAGGCGGAGATGAAGGTGCAGGCGGGCTGGTCCTCTGAGCCTCTCCCGCCTTCTCTCTGGTCCTCACCTGGCTGCCCCTCTGTGTGTGTTTGTGTCCTACTCCCCTCTTATAAGGACAGATTGGATCAGGGCCCACCTGGTGACTTCATGTTACCTTAATCACCTCTTCCAAGGCCCCATCTCTGAACCCAGTCACACTCCGAGGTCCTGGGGGCAAGAGCTTCCACGTGTGCATCTTGGAGGGACAGAGTTCAGTCCACGGCACTCCCCAGTCCACCTCCTGGCCCCCCACACAGCTGTGCGACCCAGGAGAGCTCCTTCCCTCTTCCTGCCATGGCTCTCTCACAGAGAGCACTGGGAGAGCTCCTGGCACGCGCCAGCCCTCGTGGGGGTCAGGATCCTCCATCCACAGGCCAACCCTGGGGCAGGCTGAGCTGGACGAGGCAGCCTTCTGGCCTGTGGCTGTCGCTGTGAGCGGAGCAGGTGGGGCTTGTTTGTGGGAAGCTGGCTCTGTGGCCACTGCCTGTGGGGCTCTTGGGCTGCTTTTTGTAATGTTTATAGCATCTTTATTCATAACAGCCAAAAGAACTGGAAACGACCCAGGAGTCCATCAGCTGGTAAGTGGAAAACTGCATGTGGTACGTCCACACATTGGAAAAGCATTCAGCAGCAGGAAGGAGCGGCTGCACATGCGAGCGGAGACGGCAGCTCTCAGAGCTCCGCACAAGGAGAGGGGCCAGAGCCAGGAAGGCTGCACACTCTGGCTCCATCCACACAACAGTTTTTAAACAGACTTTATATCTTAGAGCAGTTTTGGGCTCACAGCACATTGAGAAGAAAGTACAGTGAGTTCCCATATCCCCTGTGTGTCGGCCAAGTTCTCCAGGCGCTGGGTCTCCATCTGTGAATGCGCCGCGGACCTAGCAGGGAGTGCGGGGACTGGCCAGTCGGTGGGTGGGGGAGTGCGCTGCGAACTGTGAGGTGCTGTGCCAGGGCAGTGCTGACTCTGAGAGGCTGGACAAACACTTGGTGGAGGTGGCTGGCTGTCCGGCCACCAGGGGTTGCAGAAGATGGGAGAGGCTGGCTCCTGAGCTTGGCCCAGAGGTCCTGGAAGGGTGCTCCTGGCCAGGTTGCTTGGAGCAGTGGAGGAGGGATCCTCCAGGCCCCCCTGCAGGGCTCTTGATGGAAAACTGCCAACCTGTCCACAAGGCCCAGTGGGGCCAGCGCTCCTATCTCCCAGCAGGAGGTAGACCACAGTCCACCCTCTGTGTCCGGGGCTGCGGGCCAGGAGAGCAGGTGGGAAGAGCAGCCGTTTCCACTCCTGGGGAACGAGGGGCAGCATGGCACATGATGTCCACGGCCACCGCCAGGGGCCAGGGGCCTGGAGAAGAGTGTGTGGTGGCCTGTCCTCGGGATGCGGGCTTAAGTCCGGTTTGCCACCTCCTGTGTGACTGCAGCGCCCTTCCCCTCCCTGAGCGAATCTCTCCAAAAACTGTTTTTCCAGCACCTACCCTGTGTGGGCAGCCTTTCCTCACCACGGTCTGGCCACCCGCTTCCCCCAGGACCTGAGAAGGCCACCAGGTCTGGCCCTTTCCAGACCCCTCTCGGCTTGTCTGCTTTCTCCTGAGGGTCCCTCAAGGCGGCAGAAGCTACTGCATGACGTCCTCCTGGCTCTGCAGCCTGGAAACCCGGGGGTTCAGCACGACTTGACTGTGTGGGCCTAGGGCAGGAACAGGGATGATTCTGTGCAGAAAAGTCAGGTGCTCTATCTTGGAGGGCAGTGGACAGCCTGAGGAGGTAAGGCAGCCCCATGGGGAGCCTGCTGTGCTCACGTCCTCCCTACTGTCCCTGGTCTCTGGGCAGCTTAGGCTGGCCACCCACTGGACCTGCACGGGGCTCCTCTCCGCTTTCCCAGCCTACACACCCGTCAAGGGCAGGGGTCTGCGCTCCGGGGAGTATCCTGCTTTTCACAACTCAGGTGGTGAAAGGCCCAGGCTACCACTGCCCCGCTTTTGCACCTGCTTTGCATGGAGATTTCTTTCTCAGACCACACTGGTGGGTCCCAGTAACAGAGCTATTAACAGCCCTCTGCTCAGGGCCACCTCTGAGGCCACCTGGAGGGACCCCTCCCCAGGGCGGGGACCCTTGCCATTGTCACCCCTCTCTGATTTTTCTCTCCCTCACTGGGACTGAGGCTCTGTTGGTTCCTAGGAGGGGCTGATGCTTCTAGAAGTGGGGCTCCCTGTGGAGGCCGGGGCTGTCTCCGGCCCAGGAATCCCAGGATGACTCTGACTGAGGACCCTGGCTGGACTGCCAACACCTGGCAACCATGGGTAAACAGTGAGCTCAGAGCTGTGGGCACAGTGGGCCCCAGGACCCCGGCGGGGAGCAAGGCTTCCTAAATAAGGCTCCCATAGTCCAGCGGCCACCCCCTCCTGCAGGCATCCTGCTGTTCAGACACGTGGCTCCCCCTTCTCAGGGGGAAAATCCCAGAACAGTTCCTACTGCAAAACAGTAAACCTGTCGCCCCTAATGAACAGCTTTCATTTAAACTCCGGCAAGAAGGTGCATGCCGGAGAAGGATGGATGCTTTGTTGACTGCAACATCCCGGGATCTCTTGCTAATGGTTTGGCCTCCTGTGGAACCAGATGCACCAGCATAGCATTTTCTTCTTCTTCTTCTTTTTTTTTTCGCTTTAATTTTTTTGTGGTAAAATACACATAAAATCAAATTTACCACCTCAACCCCTTGGAAGCGCACAGCTCAGTGGGTTGACCGCATTTACGTCTCTGGGCAGCCCCACCCCCTCCCCAGAACTCCTCTCATCTTATGAAAGCGAAGCACTGCACACATGACACACTCACTCCCCAGCCCTCTCCCAGCCCTGGGGAAGCCACCGCGACAAAGTGATAATGTCCGTCTTTGTGATTCTGACCCTGAGTAAGCGCAGGACGTGGTTGTTGTTTTGGGCCAGGAGGAGGATTTTAAGGAGGCAGAATGTGTGCTGATTCTTACATCATGGCTGTTCCTGCCACGGCCCGGGCCCTCTGCGTGCCTGGGATGAGGGGTGCTCGCTACGTCCGGTGCAGCCCACCAGAGACTCTGCAGGAGGCGGACGCTCGGGGGGTCACACCCACAAGCTCCCATGCCGTCTGTTCACTGACCCAACAAGCGTTTACTAAGCCCTGGTTGCATGCCAGGCCCTGGCCTACTAGGACTGTCTGCTCCTCAGGGCCGGCTCAGTGGGCCAGAACACGCTGAGACCTCCCTCACCCCAGGGGGACCCGCAGGAGCGCGGACAGGCTTGGCCAGGGCACAAGCCCCCGTTCTGTCTGCACTGGCTCTGTGCCCCGCCCAGCAGCTCAGTGTCTGTGTGTCGCTCCCACTCCATCAAGTCGGGGCTGGTCTCGTGGGCTCATGGACACAGGGGGCACAGGTGCAGGTGGTCACAGGATGTGGGTCTGGGGCAAGCAGGCCTGGGGTACCTGGGTGGGTGTGAGGCTTTAACGCTGCTTCCCCAGCCCCCTGAGGCAGCTACAGGAACAGCAATAAAAGTCTGTTTGCTGCCTTTTCCTGTTCAGACAAAATCAATAAATTCTGGAAACAGGAGAACAGCTGACCTTTGAGATTTCTAGCAAACTTCAGAGTGGAAGTTTCTTTTGGGCTCCAGCTGAGAGCCGGGACCAAGTCTGGAGGTCTGGGCTGGGTAGGGCAAGCAGGGACCAGACCCACACCTGCTCTGCAGGGCAGGCCTCACTGGTGCGTGGCCTGCAGGCTGTGGGGATGGGCCTGCTCTCCGGGAGCTGCAGGTGGGCAACATCACAGGCTTTACCGATGGGGAAACCGAGGCCCAGAGAAGGGGGCTTGGGCCTGACTGAGTGCTCCAACTCACCCACCTGGGCCCCATCCCAGTGCCCTGCCTCGGTCTCCCCCTGCAGGAATGCTGGTCACTGTGGACCCGAGCGGCATTGACATGTCAGGGCACCCAGCTCAGTTCCTGGTTCCCCATAGCGCCCCAGGCATACTAAGGCCTGGTGAGGGGTGGCTAGAGCCGTGTGGGCCTTCGCTCGGGGAGCTCACAGTGTCCTGGCAGACACACAGCCGGACGTGTAGAGCAGTGGCGGGGAAAGCCAGGCCCTGTGAGAACTGTGTGGGGCCAGGCACAGGCAGCCAGTGGGAAAACCAGCACCCGCCACGGCGCCTGCGTAGCTGGAGATCGGTTCCCCCTGGGGTCTTCCAGGGCTTCCTAGAAAAGGAGACATTCGCCTGAGTTGCGGAAAAGGCATGACCTGTCTCTGGACCCTGAGGAAGGGGAAGGGGCATCCAGAGGAGACAGCTTGGAGACCTAGGAGCGAGCCACCTGCTCTGGGACCCGTGAGGCTCCCGCAGCCCAGCCTGATGGGTGTGGGGAGGGCTGGGGGGCCCAGGCCCTTGGACTTGCTGAGGGCGGGGGGCTCCATCCCTGCAGCTTGCCGGCAGCTGTGGGAGGCATAGGGTCAGGCTCAGGAAGGAGAGGGAGGGCGCTAGAGGGGGGTCCTGTGGGGGATGATGAGGCTGGGCCAGAGGGGAAGGTGCCTACACAGCTGCAGGGGGGAGATCTTTCAAAGAAAAGGTGGGTAGGATTCATGGAGTACCGGTGGGCTGTGGAGGGGTGGAAAGAGGTGGAGACCAACCCCTGCCCTGTACTGTGGGCCAACGGCTGGGCTTGGGAGGAAGGTGAGGAGGCCCCTGAGTGATGGGCATGAAGCTTGGAGCGAAGGTAAGTCCAGATGGAGTGCGGGGAGCCCTGCGTGCAGGGGCGGCCGGTGAATGGGGAGAAGGGGGCTCTCCTGCAGAGACTGTAAATCTGACAACGTGCCAGGAGCTGCCTGGCTCCCCTGTTAAGAGAGAACAGGGGACACTCAGACCCAGGCCAGCATCCCAGACCCATAGAGGGGACATGGCAGAGGGCTTGCAGGTAGTGGCACCCACTGATCCATGTGTCCAGACAGCCTCCCAGGTCTCCCCAGACAGGCCTGGCAGTGGCCCAGGGTTCCCAGCCAATCGGGGCTCAGGGCAAATGTTCAGCTGCTGTTCGACATCCACCGCTGGCCTGTTTCCATGGAGGCCAGTGCCCAACGAGAAGGTGGGTCTCTGCAGGCTCAGGCAGATGGAAGAGGGTGGACGGCTGGAAGGCAGCTCCAGAGCAGTGCCCACGGGTACCTGTTTTCAAGGGACCAGCTCCAAGGGGCATAGGGAGAATCAAAGAGGGCACACCGGCAATGTCCTGGCTCTGCGTCCTCTGTGGTGCCGGGAGCCGCATTAGGGAGTTGGGCTTCCCCTCGAGGGGCGTAGGAGATGTAGGATGAGATGTGCATTTCAGATGGGCCACCAGCTTCCCACGGCTGGCTGGATGGAGAAGGTAAGGCTGGGCAGGGAGGGCGGCCAGGAGGGCCCGTGGTGGGAGTCACATTTAGGAAGTGAGAAGATGCTGCCTGCTTTATGTGGTCCCCTCCTGGCTCAGCCCTGCCCCTCCTGGCTGGCTGAGGCTGCCCAGTCTTCTGGGCATGACTCAGCCAGAGCAGTGTCCCTGAGCAGAGAAGGGGGCTGGCCTGGGTGCTGTCCAGCTCTCTGGACACAGGGCCTGTGTCATGGCCCCGGCACCAGAACTGTGCCTAGTTTAGCACTTCCCACAACAGGCCAGTGCCCGGAAGCAAGGCAGGAAAGGAGGGATGGGGTGGGAAGAGAAAGGCCACCAGATCCTGGGTAGGTCACCTACAGGCTGCTGTGTCCCCTGGGGAAGGTGCCCTGCTGCAGGTCCTGGAGAGCATGCCTGTCAGCACCCTGTAGCCTATGGGCACTTAGGTGGACACGTCCAAGGCGGACACGCCTGAGGTGGACACGCCCGAGGCAGACACCCCGTGGACTAGTCCTGGGGCTTGTTCACTCTCCCAGGAAGGCCCCTGGGGGTTCTCCTGCCCCCACCGCCACCGCTGCCTCTAAGTCTGGCACCTCCTCCTGGAGATGGAGAGGGGCCTCTGTGCTGTCCCCACCAAGCCATGCAGACCTTAGGTTTCAAAGGGACAGAGGGAAGCTTGGCTCATGCCCAGGTCCATGGAAGTTCTCTTCATCCCAAACCAGCCTCTCCAGGCTTGCCAGCGTGGCCTGGACCCCGCCCTTTGCCCCGCCCTGTGCCCAGCAGAGCAGCATTGTACCCCTTCCGGGGCGCTGTCTCCAGGCTCGCTGCGGCACTCTGCACACCCCACCTCCAGGAACCACGTCCCTGTAACACTCCCCACAGAGTAGCCATGTAGTGCATGCCTCCTCGCCCCGACTGCTCTGACCAACCGAGAGGAGCAGAGAGGTCCTCCCGGGATGACAGCTGTTAGTCACAGGGGGGACATGGTGGCATTCACTCAGCTGTCCCCATCTCCTCCCAGCTGAGTGAAAGGGGCTGTAAGGCAAGCCCCGATAGCTTTCTTGGGGGTGCCTGGATGGAGAGGGGACAGACTTCTCATTCTCCAGCTGGCCGTGCGCCAAGAATGTGCCTAGGAGAGCTGGACCAAGTTATTACTAATTGCCGGGTCATTTTTTGACCATTTTTAAAAACAATTTCCTACATTATGATTATGAATCATAATGATGTAGGGGTCAGATAAATGAGAAATCATTATAATCCTAAGTGTATATGTGCCTAATAACAAGGCTTAAAAATAAATGAAGCAAAAATGATAAAACAAGATAGAGTGACAGAAAGTCTATGGCAGTAGTCTAAGATATCAACACCCCTTTCTCAATAACTGATAGGACAAGTGCACAGAGATACAGCAAGAATACTGAAGACTTGAACAACAAAATCAACTAACTTGATCTAATTGACATTTACAGACACTCCACAAACCGACAGCAACATATACATTCTTTTCACGTGTCAATGACTAGGACAGGCCAGATTCTGGATCATTAAACAAGTATCAATACTTTAAAATTATAAAAGGATGTTCTCTGACCACAATGTAATTCAATCAGAAATCAATAATAACAAAATATCTGGAAAATCCCCAATGTTTGGAAACCAAAGAACACATTTCTAAATAATCCACGGGTTGAAGCAAAAAATAAGAAAGGAAATGAGAAGGTATTTTCCACTCAATGAATATAAAACCACATCATATTAAGCTTTGCAGGATGTTGCTGAAGCGGTGCTTAGAGGACAATGCATATGCTGTACGCCAAATAAGAAAAGGAGAAAGGTCTTCATCCATGATCTCAGAGGTCACCTTAGGAAACTGAGAAAAGAAGAGCAAACGACACCCAAATTGGGAAGGAGAAAATAAATAATGGAGACAGAGCAGAAATTGATGAGACAAAAAATAGAAAAACAATAGAGAAAATCAATGAAACTGAAACTGGTTCTTTGGGAAGATCAATGATGCTGATAAACCTCTAGCAGACTTATCAGGAGAAAAGGAGAGAAGACACAAATTGTTAATATCAGAAATGCAGTAGGTGAATGATTATGGATTCCACAGATATTGAAAAGATGGGGGAATATTGTGAGCGCTACAGTACATTTGACTCTTAGATGAAATGGAGAAATTTGTTAAAAGATGCAATATGCCACAGCTCACTCAAGAAAAAATAGACAATCTGCAGAGCCCTCTATTTTAAAAATTGGATTTGTAGTTAGACACCTTCCTGCAAAGAAAACTGCAGCCCAGATGGCTTCATCAGTGTTTGAACTGTTCCAAATATTTCAATAAAAAAATGATACCAACTCTGCACAAACTCTTCTAGGAGATACAAGAGGAGAGAACACTACTCAATTAATCCTTTGAGGCCAGTGTTACCCTGACACCAAGGTCAGACAAAGGCAGTACAAGAAAAGATAACTATAGTGCAATATCTCTCATTAACATAAATGTAAAAATGTTCTAACAAAATTTTAGCAAATTGAATCTGATAGTATATGAATAGGATAATACATCATGACCTAGCAGGTCTTAGGAATGCAAGGTTGGTTTAACATTCACAAATCAATCCATGTAACTCACTATATTAGTAGACTATAAAGGGAAAACCACATGATCATCACAATAGATGATGCAGAAAAGGCATTTGACAAAATCCAACATCATTCTTGAATTAAAAAAAAAACTTTTAGCAATTAGGAATTGGGGGATTTTCTCAACTCAGAGAAGGGCATTTCTCAAAAGCCTAAGCTAACATCATGCTCCCTGGTAAAAGCCTGAATGCTTTTCCCCTAAGGGCAGGAGTGGGGCAAGGATAAACTCTCATTACTGTCAATTTTTAACAGAATCGCTGCTGTTATTGACACAGCTGCCATTGCTGTTGTTGTTTGCCCGGAATTGGCCGTCTGCCCCTGCAGAGTCCCCTCTCTCCTGCCAGCTGTTGGCAGCTGGCCCTGACTTCCAGCTCTGGCTCTGGACCTGGCAACCTTCCTTGATTCCCCAGACCACCTGCCTTTCCCCAGATGAGCAGCATCTCATTCCAGTGGTTTTATGACATTGGCCAATCATTTCTAGGTATTTCAGTCACTCTTTCGACTAGCTTGTAAGTTCCTTAAAGGGAGCTCTGTAGACAGATGCCCAATAATTACTAATTTTGCCATTCATAGGGGGGCACTGAATCTATGGGCAAACATCTGGCCTTGTGAGGCCATTGTCATGCTCCTGGGCTCTGAGATGCAGGAGGATTCCTGACTGCTGTGTGGAAAAGCTGCTGGGCAGGGGTAATGTCAGACTGCCAATGGCCAGGGGCAGAGTGGAGCAGAGATGCAGAACAGGACGTTTCTCCCTCTGGGAGCCCTGGATAGCACTGCATAGAAGGGCTGCATTACATTGACCTAGAGGGTTTGGAAAGGTCACATTAAGAGGAGGGAAGTGTGTAAATGGAACAGGCAGCAGAGCCTCACAGAGGGAAAGTGTGGGCCTAGGATGGCCCCTTCTGGGGCAAGGGGCCAGAGAGTTATTCATTGGGGCTGTCCAACTATGAAGAAGAACAGTGTCCTTCCCCCAAGAGCCACTGTGGCATGGTGGGCCTGACACCCAGGGTTCAAATCCCTGCTTGGCTGTTAGTGTTAGTGTTCAAATACTCACTAACAGTCACACATCCCCACTCCATTGAATTTGGGAGTAGAGAGACAGCTTACTTTGGCCAGTGAAAGGTGGATAGAAATGACATGTCCCGTCTGGGACAGAAGCTCGGGGCTCTCTGTGTGCCTCTTTCCCTTGGCCCCACCCGGGGGCTGCCCAACAGCCTGGGAGTTGGAATAAGGACAGACCAGATGTGAAGCTTGAACAACAGATAAACATTTATTGCTACAGGCCCCTGGGAGCAGGGGATCATTTGTTACTGCCACATAACTTGCCTTAAACTGACCCACATGCCTGACTTCATAGACAGAAGTAAAATGGGGGTGATGATAGGTCTGCCTGTGGCTGGAGAGGGTGAGCATTACAAGCCTTCTTACATGGAAAGTTCTTAGCAGGGTGCCCAGCACACAGTAAACACTACTTGCAAACTCTTGCTACTTTCTGTCATCAAGATCTCTGCCTCCACTTGCTAAGGGGATCACTGAAGTCCAGACACACATCAGCAAAATAATGTCCCCACTGGACTCCCATAGAGCATGTCTTCAGGTTGCAGATAGATGTGCCATGATAAATGCATCTGCATTCAATAATTTGGAAAATTTTGCATTAAACCAAATTAAACAGTTATATTTAATTGCCAAGTTCCTCAGAGCCTTCAATGTGCTAATGCACCTTTGCATTTCCCTGCACGTGTGACCGTGGACATGCACGCACGTACACACGTGTGCCGCAGTAACCATCTGTGCGCAGGACTGCGTTCTGTGGAACAAATTTGGGAAAGGCTGGCTTTCCAGCAGTGCCTTGTGGAGGGCTCCTTGAGTCATCTTAGGGGTCCCTGTGAGGGTGATGGAGCACTAGAGGAGGAGCCAGCGATCAGAGAGGCTTGGAAGGGTCTGTGCAGAGCGATGGCTGCAGCCTGGCGGTTAATGGAAGGGCGAGAACCACAGGTGTAGGGGAGGGTGATAGCCCAGCTGAGCCCCCAGGTGCAGGGCCTGGCAGGGCTCTGAGTGATGTTGGAGGTGTGGCCAGCAGCCTGCTTACCTGGACAGGTGGCCGCAGGGGGTGGCAGAGGCCTGTTCTGGCCTTTGGGTGCCTGTCCAACTTCTGCTGCCCAGAGCCTGAGGCCACTGGACTCTCAGAAGTCTGGCTTTGTCCCTTGCTCTTGGCAAGTGGCTCGGGCAGGGGCTAATTGGATCTGTGAGTTGGTGTGGCTGTTTACAGAGAGCTTTTAGTCCCCAGGACAGGGTGGAAATTGGATTTCAGGCTCCTGGTTTGGAGATGCTCCCTGATTCTTGACTCTCATCCTGCCTCTGTGTGTGGAGGGCTAGGCAGCTGCCTCCGCTCGGGGCAGATTGTAAAGTATGGATCCATTTAATACCTGGCCCAGGCAGATAGATGCCAGGGGCTCCGGCTGCCAGCATCTCTTGTCTCTGGACACATCCATTCTGCTCACATGAGCCCAGAGGGTCTAGGCGGGTCTGAGCCTGGCAGTCACCGGAGAATTTCCATGATATGATCACTAGGCTTGGGCTGTGGGACCCCATGGGGAGGACTTCTGGTGACTGAGCTACCAGATGGGACCCTTGGAGGAATGGTGGATGGTTTTATGAATTACCCACAAACAATTTGCCTTGGCAAAGGTGCTTTAAACATGGCAGACAGAGCTTTGGAGATCCTCTGAACTCCATATGAGACTCTTGGACTGTTATTGTGTATCCCTTCTCTTCTGTCCCAATCTAAGCCGAGAAGCCACCTCCTCCAGGAAACCCTCAGTGGTTTATATCTCCTCTCTGATCTGCCAATGACAGGGCTGCCATATAAAGGGGTCAGGGTGGTCAGGAACCACACCATGGGGAAGGGCATAAGACCATGCTAATTCAGAAAAATGGAACATGAGTTGACAAGAGGAGAAACTTGAGAAATTCATATGCACACAGCAAAGATCAGAAAGGTTGTTTTAAAAAGCCTAGCTGGGGGCCCCTCCACCCACCCACTTTTCCCCAGGGTCCCTCCCTCCCCCAGCAGTCACTCTCCGCCTCCCCCGGGACCCTTCTCCTCGTCGCTACATGGAGCAACACCATGGGAGATGGTGATCACACAGTGCGGAAGGAAGACTCAGTGAGGAGCTGCCTGCTTGACATGCAGGCTCAGGAGGGTAGACCCTCCCGGGTTAGGGAGACTTGACCCACTGGGGGCCATGAGGAGGGCAGCTTTCCCAGCTGATGGGAGTGGCAGAGGCAGGAGAGGCAGGGAACTGCCCTCGTAGGGGAAAGACCCAAAATTTGGAGTAACCCTTGAAAGCCCAAGAAGGGAGTGGAGGGGGCTCAAGGGGAAGGGAAATGCCCAGAGCCACTGACCCTGCAGGATGGCAAGAGAGGCTGGAGTGCACGGCCAGGAAGGAAGACTGCTTCCAGTGGGAGGCCAGGGCCTGAGGAAGGGCAGGCTCTCCCTACCCTATCCTGGTGACCCCCAAACCTGCAGTTATGCCTGCCAGAGAACCCTGGGCAGGCATGTTTGGGGAGATGTGGGAAGGGTCTATCTGTCAGGTCATGTGGGAGGAAGATGCAGCCAGCTGGGTGAGCAGGAGTGAGCAGCCAGAGGACGCAGGATATAAGTGCCCCCTACCCCACCGCCAGGGTCTGCAGAAATGGGGGCTGCCCTGGCTGGGAGCTTGAGGCAGTTTGTGGGTGCTGGAGGGCCTGGGGGCACCCCCAGGCCAGCCTTTGCACCAAGGCTGGGTCAGGCACCTGCTGTGGCCTGCCGGCCTTTTAATTTATTCTATGTTTATATTTAATTATTATATATTATAATGAATACAATATTAACACAGGCTACGTTGAGAGAAGCAGGCTCTGCAGGTGCATGGCACAGGTAAGCCTGCACTGGGGGGACCCTGGAGTGGCGTGGTGAGGGGTGGGCGCAGGAGAGGAGAGGCAGCCCCCTGCCAACAGAGAGGCTGCGTGGCCCGGCTGTTGTTAATGGGGCTCACGTCAGGCTGCCGGAGCCGGCCAGGATTAATCGCTAGGAGCGGAGCCAGTTAAAATAAAATTATCAGGAGTCAGAGCTTTTGCTGAAGTTAGGAGAATGAATCATAAGATGACCCCATTGACAAAAACGGTCAAGGAGCTAAGACGTTTGCCGCCCCAAGCCATGTATGAATGGTGAGTAATGTATGCCATTCTTGTTTTGGAGGTTAAAATTCAAAACTGTGAGTTAGTATTTACCCACCTGTGGCCCTATTTAGTCCTTAGAAGGATCTACGGAGAGCTTATGAGGCCAGGGTGGGCAGACCAGGGGCCTGCCTGAGGGGGCCCCACGTGCACTGAGTGGGGGGTCCCACCGAGGGCACCAGCGTCGTTGCTCCTTCCAACACTCCTCTTTAGAGATGAGGAAACTGGGGCCCAGAGTGGCCGAGTCTCCTGCCCAGAGACCCACAGCAGAAATGGCTGACCCAGGATTCCACCCTAAGACTGTCTTACCCCAAGCCCTATGAATTCTGACCCAGCCCAAACAAGAGGGGGGCGTCTGGGACGACATTGCCTCCCTGCCGGTCACCTGGATGGAGACACCACTGAGCACCAAGCCCACTGGCCCCCTGAGTTCCTGATTGGACAGCTTGAGCAGAAAAAAATGCAGGACACCCAGTGAAACTTCAATTTCAAGGAGCAGGAGTCTTCAGTATATCCCATGCAATGTTAGGAAATACTTGTGCTAAGACAGTATTCAGCATTTATCTGAAATTAAAATATAACTGGTGTTCCTTATTTCATCTGGCAACCCTGGCAGGAGTGACAACAGAGGGAGCCTTCTAGAAGACACCCCAGTTTCAGGGTGGCTGGAAGTTCTTAGGGGAGCCGAAAGGCCTTGTGTAAAGCCCATGTTCCCTGGCCCTGACGGTCAACAAGAGGATGAGGAAAGAGTCCTCCTTCCTGGAGCACTGAGCCAGCCTTGGGCTCTGTTGGAATTTCTATAGGGCAACCCCCACAGGACAGTGTTTAGTGTCACCATGTCCTCATACTCCTTTTAAGCAGACAGGACAGCGAAGCCCAGAGGCCGGAGGGAGGAGGCTCCCTGACATCCCCTGGCAGGAGATGGGACCTGGGGACCCCATTGCTGAGGCCTCTGGGACGGCAGCCTCGCCAGGGGCCCTGCTTTCTTGCCCGTTCCGGGAGCATCATTTTCTGGAGCCCTGGAGTCCCGGGGAGGGGAGGGCCGGGGAGGACTGCCCGTGCTGACCGCTAAGCAGCCTGGGGCTGAGCTGGGCCTGCAGGGGCTTCCGGGAGGCGCACCTGCGGCTGCTCTGTGCTTCACAATAAATCATGGCTCTGCTGGGGAGGTTCTGAACCCCACAGCCAGAGAAACAAATGGGAAACAGAGCAGCAAGGGATGCTTTCCAGCACTTAATTCCACAAAGCAGACGCCTACAGGCAGGAACGGAACAATAGCGGCTTTCCTAGGCACCCACCACGAGGCGTTTACGCAGCACCCTGCTGTGTGGCTGACCTGCCTCTCTGGAGCAGGGGAGGCAGGGGCCCCTGCCGGGAAGGCAGCACATGGCCCCTTCCCCTCCCTTCTTTCCTGGAAAGCTGCAGCCTGTGGCCGTTTTGTGAACCATATTCCATCTTCTCCCTGAGACCCCCCAGGAGGGATTTACCCCAGACCTCTCACCCCAGTTTTCCTCTATGTTGGTTTTTAAATAATTCATGTGGTGACAGAACCGTCTGGAGCTCCATGCGACCATCCATCGTCGCTATTTCTTCCACCCAGAGCCCTTTCTGCTCCTTGCAGAGCTGCTATGGCCCTGTGCTCTGGGGGTTCTGTGATACTCAGGATGGGCACCACGTGGTCTTTGTAAAGCCTAGGTGTCCAAGCCCACGGGCTCCCAGGGCCTCCTGCAAGGGCTGCTGGCCCTGTCGAGTGGTCCCCACGCTCTGGCTGAGGAAGCTGAGCCTGGACTGGCAGCCCCCTTTCCCGGGGAATCCTGCCACTGCAGCTGCCAGCGCCCCCAGCTGGGCGATGCTGGGGACACGGTCGTGCTGGCTGGGCCTGTTTTGAAGGGGCAGAAGGCCTCGTGGGCCAGTGACAGCACAGGGCAGGGGCTGAGCTCCAGGGTGGGGGGTGTCTCCTCCCCGGGCCCCCCCAAGATTGGGAGGGGCAGCAGGGCTAGAAGACCAGCCGGAATCTGACTGGGCAGGGTTCCTCCGTGATGGCGCCGACCATGATGGCACCAGAAGCAGGGAGGAAGGGAGGGGCCCCTAACTGGTGGTCTCCGGGTGCCGGAGCTTTAGGCACCCCCCACCCACTGTTCCTTGACCTTGCGTGCCCTCAGTTTCAGGCCTGCTGCCGCTCTCAGCCCCGGGCCCTCGGGCAGTGCCTGGGACGTTGCGCACACTCGCCACCCACCCACCCAGGTGGCTGATCCCCAGGGACTGAATGGCGCCGAACAAACCCTCTGGTTCTGCGCCCTCGGGGACCTAGGCAGGAGCCCCAGGGGCGTCCCCATGTCACCATCCACACTCCACAACCGTTGCCTTGAAAACCCTGTTTTATTTTTGACTTTGTGTTTTGTGAGCCAAGTCTGACAACAGAGCACGCGCGGAGACCTGGTTCACGGGGTCCTGCCGCCCCTCCCCTCCCGGACCTCCAGGATGGGGCCTGGGCTTCCCTCCCCCGCCTGCCCAGGGTCCCCCACCTCGGCAGGGCACAGGCGCAGGAGGGCTGAGGACTGGTTGTCCCGAAGCCTGGGGTGGGCACTGGGGTCTGCCTTCACCCCCAGCAGCGCTTTGCTCACGACTCACACACCGTGACAGGTCAAGACAGGAGGAAAAGGAGGGCTTCTGAGTGAGGGGCTGCGCTGCCAGTGTGACCAGCCCTGCTCTGCGGGGCTGGGTGGCCCTGGCCTCCTGGGGCTCCTTCCTATCCACCTGCATGGCCCGCGGGTTCCTGGGGACCATCCTTGAAGGAATCCCCACCTCAGGTCTCACCTCCCTCCCCAGCCCAAGACGGTCTCCCACGACCCTGCTCACCACGCTCCTCCACCAGGTGTGTCTGCTGCCCTCTCCTTGGCCGGCTGACTCCAGCTCACACTCCTCGTCTCCACCGGGACCACACTTGCTCTGGGAGACTTCCCAAAGCTCTTCGGGTCCAGCCTCTGCCCCACGCCTTCCTTGTTGGTGTCCTCCTGGCCTCTGCAGAGTAGCCTCCCTTTTCTCTCAAAAACATGCTCCCCAGTGCCTGGGCTGAACTGCCCCCAAATCCCCGTGTGGAAGTCCTCACCCCCTGCACCTCAGAATGTGACTGTATTTGGAGATGGGGCCCTTTAAGAGGTGATTAAGGTAAAATGAGATCATATGGGTGGTCCCTGATCCGGTCTGACAGGTGTCCTTGTAGGAGGAGATTAGGACACAGGCACAGGGGGACAGCCACGTGAGGACCCAGGAGGAGACCATTCACAAGACAAGGGGGCCTCAGGAGAGACCAGCCTGCCGCAGCTTGATCTCGGACTTGCAGCCTCCAGAAGTGTGAGGAAATGGGTTTCTGCTGCTGTGTCCACTGGTCTGGTGTTACGGGGTGGGGGCCACGCAGACATGCAGATGGACGGCTCGGCCTCAATGCCTCAAGCCTGGGTGAACCTCCTCCCCGGGCACCCCTTGGGGCTGCCACAGCGAAGGCTGCATTAGCCCGTACTCCCCATTTGGGACATCCCCCCTTCAAACCGAGCAGCCCTCGTGACCTGCTGTGGATAAAACGAAAGTTTCTGTGGCCAGGATTCTCCCCTGGCCCTGGTTAGCTAGCTCACTACACGTGTGGGCAATACGTTGCTATTGACTCTGTATAAAGAGCTCCGCCCAGTGCTCTGGGCGACAGGGTGACACGGCGGCATGGTTGCAGGAGAGCAGAGGCTGGAGTGGTGGCAGCGCCAAGGACAGAGACTGAGACGGCTGCGGGGACAGAGAGGCCCAGAGGCAGAGGCTGGCTTGCTGCGTGCAGACTCGCCCTGAGTGGATGGGATTCTAGTGACTGACCTGCCACCGTGGGAATAAAGTTGGATATAACCCTTTCACCCCAAGAACATTCTACTGTCATTTCTTTGGTCACATTGAATCCATAGTGAACTTGCCGGGGGCTGAAACCCATTGGCAAGACACCTGCGTGGCCCGTGGAGTGTGGTGGCAGTGGCCCCCTGGGGCACCAGGCTGGGTCAGAGAAAGCCGGGCCACTGCCCCTGGGCAGCCTGGAGCACTTGCTTCGGAGCCCAGGTGCCATCCCAGGAGAGCCAGGGCCACGTGGAAAGGCCACATGGAGGCCCTGCTTAACAGCCCCTGCTGAGCTCTCAGCCAGCGGCCAGCATCGGCCACCTGGGGGGCGCAACCTGGACGTCCAGCCTGGCAAGTCTTTATGTGGTGGCAGCCCAGCCAGCCTCCCCCGGCGACCACACCGGAGACCTGGCAAAAGCCTCCCTGCCAAGCCCAGGTAGCTGCAGAACTATGCCAGGGCTAACTCAGTGCTTTAGGCCGTAAGTTTGGGTTGGTTTTTGAATAGCAGAGATAACCAGAATACCCCCAAAGTGGTCCATTTCTGCCCTTTGGGCCACACAGAACCTACTCCCTGTGCCCCATGATAGCCCTTTGGAAGTCTGCAGGCAGTAGCCAGGCCCACAGAGTTCTTTCTCTTGGTGAAACAGCTGATGTCACATACATCCCTCCGAGGGTCCAGCTTCAGCTTCTCTTTCCAACTTGGTCATTGCTAATAAACCCACTCTGATCTGCCATGGTCCAGATTACCTGAAGGGACCCATGGCCAACGCAGCGCTTGCAAAGAGTGATACCATCACCCCAGGATGTAGCAGAACTGTCAGCTCCCATATTCCAAACACTCTGCTCCTATTAATGTAACCAAAGATTAAATTTATTTTAATTAACCTCAGCCCATCGTCTGCTGAAAATGAAGCTTATGTCATTTATACCCTCTGGGTTGGTGTTAACTGAGCATGCCCAAAGGCAATTTCCACATTTTTGGGGGGACACTGGGGGATGTACTGGCTCCTCACACACACAGGCCACCCACAAAGAATCCCAGGAGCCCACGGTAAAAGACTCCCTGGACGACCCAGGGCAGAACATTTCCCTTTCCCAGCAAGGAGGCGCTAATGGGTGTGTGGGAGGGCCAGGGACAGATGCTTCCAGAAATCCCCCAAATAAAACCTGATACGACCAGGGACAATTTGTCACACATATGTGATATATTTTTAAAAACAATTTCATGTTTTTAAAAAATTCCCTGATTTTATTTCACCCACTTCAAAAGAAAAACAGAAAAAAATGGAAAAAAACACACATTTCATCATTTAAAAATCCAAAAGACTTTCTCTTCCAAGGTTTGAATCACCACTTCCCAATTCAAATGTGGGCTTTCTGAGAATCTCTTTCATTTAACTATTTTTCAACCTGGAGGAATAAATTGTCAGTCACATGCTATTTGGAGAACAAAGACTTCCACGGGAGATGCTAAGGAAGCTCTAAGTGCTGTCGGCAGGGACAGAGCCTCGGCCCTGGAAACAGCACAGACCCGGGCATGCGGGAGCCCCTTGCGCACAGCTCCCAGCACAGAGAGATTACCTGCTAATCGGACTGACCCCTTGGACCGATGTCTCCCCCATGGAGACTAACAAGCCTTTGCAAGTTTGAAAAAAATGAAAGAAGAATGTTTATCGTGAAGATCTGAGCTCACCACCTCCGGAGATGGCTTCATTTCATTTTGGAATTGAAAAACTGCCAGCCACTTAGTAAAACAAAGAAAGGACAAATTTTTAAGGGGAAAAGCATGTAAACTTAATCTCCAAGCTTTAAGAGACCGAGGTTCAGAGCGGCTTTAAGTGGTTGTAGCATATGCCGTTCCGCATGAGAAATATGAACGTGGCCTCACAAGCGGCTTTTCTTGGTGTTCTAACACATTATGTAAGCACGTTTACATAAATGTTTTCCTCGGTTGGATAAACAGTGCTTTTCTATTTGAATTTAATTTGGGTCCTTGAGAATGATTTTTACTGATCTTTTTGTAACCCTAGAGATTTATCCTTGATGCAGATTTCAGACGGGAAATGCTGAGTTGCTGATTTCGTCTGTCTGTAGCGCTCACTGCGGCACCTGGCTTGGGACACGCCCTTGGGAAGCCTTTGCAAGGACGGGCAGGCAGAAGGGGTCCACAGATGTTTGCTGAGGGCATACTGTGTGCTGTGTGTCTGTGTAGTAGGGAATAGTCTCTCCAGTTCCAGTGGGAGAGACTGAATAAACCAGCAAGTGGAGTGCCAGGGGCGCTAAATGCTAGGGGAGCTAGTGCAGGGCCAGCGTGGTAGAAAAAGAGGGTGTGATGTGTGTGCTGGGCTTGTTCTCTGTGTGAGGTCAGGGAAGGTCCCTTCCCCTTCCCAGAAGGTCCTTCCTGGCCCTGCCCCTGTCCCTGGAGCAGAGAACTGATGGAACTGATAGTGTACACTACGATGACATTGCAGGAGAGTTCAAGACAGTGAACATGTGCAAAGACCCTGGGGCAGTAGCAGGCTGGTGCAGTCAAGGAACAGCAAGGAGGTGCACAAGAGGAGGGGAGGAAGGGGCAGAAGGTCAGGTTCAGGGGGACCTCAGAGGCTGTGGTTGGACTTTGGATTTGACTCTGAGTGGGATGGGAGCTCCCTGGGGCACTCTGAGTGGAGTGACATGTCTCAGAGGGTCACTCTGGTGCTACAGCAGGAAAGCTGCTGAGGCAACGGCAAGGACACGTGGAGCTCGGCGGTGGCTCAGACCAGGCAGGGGGCGTGGGGCTGGGGGCCCTGGATGTGTACGGGAGACAGAGCCACAGGATCTACCAACATTTGAACTTGGGGAGAGAGGGAGGAATCGAGGACGGCCCCGGGAGGCAGAGGAACTCAGGCGGCTCGGGCTGAGATGAGAATACTGGAAGGAGCAGGTTCCACTCCTTGAGGCCCCTGTCCGTGGTGCCATCAGGGGCGGGTGGAATGCATGAACCCAGGAGCCTGGACTGCTGGGAGCTGGGAGTGTGGGACATGCCCATGCACCGGCCGCTGGGGGGCAGGCATGGGGAGAGCTCAAGGGCTACAGTCGGAAGCTGTGGGTCTGCTGGGCTCTACCCCTTCCCGCCTGGACAGGGCGAGCCTCTTCCCCTCTTCCAGCCTCAGATTCCCTCTCTTGAAACGGACAGTGGGTCGCACATGGAGGGTGTGGTGGCGGGCTGGGGGATGTGCTGTTGGCATCACCAGCTCACTCATTCCCACCCTCCATGTGGACAGGGGTCTCAGGGACAGCCTGGAGGAAAGGGGTTCTAGGAGGCACCAGGAGACAAAGCAGAGGGGCTAAGGGCAGAGGCCAGAGGTGTGCTCAGAGAGGTTAACTGACTTTCTATGGTCACACAGCAAGCAAATACGGCAACGGAGTACCATGCATATCAGCACCTCCCAAGACGGAAGACCAGGGCCTGTGAGATCCCGCCCCAGGAGACTACAGCCATCAAGCAGTGACATGTCTCTCTGTGACAACGCCTCAGCCATTAAGCACCTACTGTGTGCCCAGCCTGGTGAGAGTCACAGACAGACACCATGCACACCATTCTTTCTGCTTGTGGACACTCTCACTTACAGGAGAGGAAACTGAGGCTGCGAGGTGGCCCACCAGGCTCCATTGCATCCAGGAAGCCCGCCTGATCTGTCTCCGACCCCTGGGAGGCAGTGTGGGTCCTGTGTGAATGCCGACCCATAGCATGCTGAGCACAGGGCTGGGTGCATGGGCGGATGGGACCCAGCGGCTGGTGCCTGCGCAGCGGCCCTGGGTGCGCCTTCTTGCTCCGCCCCCTCGCATGGGGCAGTCAGCCCGCCCAGGTGGCCATGGGAAAGCCTGCCGTGGCTCTGACCCACTGCCGCTTCACCTGTGTGGCTGCTCTCCCAGCCGTGGGACTTGGCTTTGGCTGAAAGGTGGAGGCCATGGTGGATGGACCCACAGGTTATTGTGGGATCAAGTGGACACATGTGGTTGTGAGCACCGTGCTGGGCGCTCCGAGGGCCTGTGTGTGCAGCTGCCATATGACAAGGGTCCTGGTCCTGCCAGTGAACCCAAGCCTGGGCTCCCTGACTGCTGCACCTGGCCCTCTCCTCCCTCCCTTCCTCCTCCAGTGGGCCTCCCTGTTGGCCCCAGCTGGCCGCTGCCTGTCTTGCTCTCACTGGGCTCCACTGGGAGGGGTGCTTACCTGCCAGCTCCGTGTCCCCAGTATGCCAAAGGGGGCCGGGCACCTGGGAAGTGCTCACCCCAGGGACATTGATGGGTGAGCAGGGTTGGCTCGGGGATGCCCCTGAGTCAGGGGCATGGTGCCCAGCCGGCGTGGGCCTCCTTGCCCCTGTAGAGGGGCCCCACCCAGCGCCGGGCTCACTCCCGCTCTGCCCCCACCTGTGGAGCAGCCTGGTGCTGCACGAGGCTCATCTGCCCTGCACGGGACTGGCAGAGCCGTGAAGACCATCAGACCTAAGCAGAAAGCCATGCGCTGAGGCCCAGAGATGTGGGTTCCTAGCCTGGCTCTGTGGTTTTGCTGCTGCGGCCCAGGCAAGGGCCCCGTCTCTCTGAGCCACGGCCTCCCCATCTGTGAAATGGCAGTTGGCTAAACCTACCCTAAGGGGTGATTGCGAGGATAAAGCAAGCAACCCCAGAGCACGCTGAGCACAGGGCTGGGCGCCCGGGTGGACCCGATGGGGCTGCAGCAGGTGGTGTCTAAGAGACATTCCCCAGACAGCCCATGACAGCGCTGGGTGGACGTTGCATCCAGGTCCACCGGGGAGGGGCTCACGGCGCATTCTCAAAGATGGACAAGTGGGTGACCTCCCTCTGTCGTGGCCCAACCTCCCCAGGAGACACACGCTGGGCTGTGGGAGCCAGGCTGGGAGGCCGCACAGGGCTTACCCTGTCGGAGAAGGCTGCTGGGGGACAGGGAGGGGTGGCTGGAGCCGGGCACTCCGGGCAGAGGGAGAGCATTTCGGGGGCCCAGCAGTTATGGCCGTCTGGGCTCTGAGGGGCAGAGGCAGGACTGGGGCAGTGGCCCAGTGGCTTCCCCACCAAAGTTTGGGAATTCTCTGCTGAGAGTGACAAGAGCATTTGGAGGTTTTTAAGCAACGATGTGGTGCCATCGCATTTGTCCTGGAATACAGATATGTCTCATTTACTTTGAGTTTGAGCCCAAACTGTCACTGGTGAAAACGGGCTGGATGGGTTGGCCTTGTGGATGTGCTCCGGGGTCACCTTGTCCACGGACAAGCCTGGGTCCCATGAAAGACCAGTGTGTCCCCCGCCAAGGCAGTAGCCCTTGGATGTGCTGAGAGTCAGGCCTGGAAGAGCAGCAGACACTCTTCCCAGGCACACAGCTGGCTTGGGGCAGTGATGGGCTGGCCAATTCAGCTGGGGTGACATTCAGGAGCCAGCCTTGGCTCGGGCTTTCAGAGCAGGGTGTCTCCCCCAGCGAGCAGCCCTGGTGGTGAGCAGTGTGCACACCTACAAGCACACACCTTCCTAGGCCCTGCCCCACGGCGTCGGCTTGCAGGGCGATGCTTGCACACACGCTGGTGCCGGTGCCTAGCAACTGGCATGGGTAGATGGGATTCTGTGGCCCATTCGCAATGCTCTGCCTCCTCTGATCCCTAAGGCAACCCCGAGACGTGCTATTTTGGTCAGTCCCATTGGAAGGATGGGAAAGCTGAGGCTGGGCAGCCTGGTCTTGTGTTTTAAGTGGATCCAGAATTTGCATGTAGGTGGCTGACAGGGACCGTGCGCCTTCAGACACTGGGGTCCCGGCTAAGGAGTGTGACTTCATCCCCATCCTTCAGACCTATGGCTGTCACCTGCAGGTGAGGCGGTCATCCCAGATCACCTGCCGGGTCCCGGGAGAGGCCGCGGGAGGGCGAGGTCAGGAAGGGGCGCTGTGAGGGTGGAAGCTAGAGGCAGGGCCGTGACAAGGGGGGGCGCATGGGCCCAGGCGTGGATCCTTCCTTAGAGCGTCCAGGGGCAGCCAGCCTGAAGGTGCCTGGATTTCGACCTGCAGACCAGGAACTACTAGAGATAATATTTCATTTGTCTGAAGCACTAAGTTCCAGGCAATTTGTTCCAGCAGCGCTAGGCAGCCGGTCCGCAGGGTGCTGGGCCACAGGCGTAGTGGGCTTGGGCCTGGATGGTCCTTCATGCTGGCCTGGGACACATCCACCTTCACCTTGACTTCTGGGCACCAAAATGTAATGGAAATAAGACCACCTGAAGGCAGCCAAAGGGGTCAGAAACAGAACTGTAGCTCCTGCCCCTCCTGGCTCTGCCTCTGGACGGGCAAGGGCCGCAGCTCGTGGTCGGCCCACCTGCCTGGGCTCCCAGCTCCTGGGGGAGGCTCCCGTGCCCCAGGCCCCCTGAGTCTTCAGCCTCACCCTTGGCAAAGCCCCCTTCGGTGAGGGGCAGGCCGGAGCACAGAAGCCCAGGGGGGATTTGTGGGCCCGCGTGCAGGTACCCCACGTGCACACGCTCCTTGGGAAGACTTGACGCCCATCAGAGGGACCATCACCCGTCCAGACATCGGAGCCCACAGAGCCCGCCCATGACGTGTCCCTTGTCGTTCTGATGAGTAGTATTGTTGGGACGCGTAGCCCAGTCAGAAAGGACATGTTCGTTGGGAATAGAGACGGCTCAGCACACAGAGAGGGTGCCAGCAGGCAGGACAGAGTGCCCTCCACGGCCTTGCACCCCTGCCCGGGCCCTCTGGGTGCTGACCTGCCGGCCGTGGGCGCTGACCTGACGGCTGTGGGTGCTGACCTGCCGGCCGTGGGCGCTGACCTGCTGGCTGTGGGTGCTGACCTGCCGGCATGCTCACATGCAGCTCGTACCCCCGAAACACTTTTCTCTCGGCCTGCAGGCCCCCCAGTGGAGACTCCTTCCCCTTCCCAGGTCCCACCCCAGCCGCTCCTCTAGCGCCTCCCTGCTGCCTCCTCCCCGCATCTGCCCTTCTGATCACCCCCTCATCCTTGGAACTGTCTACACTCTTCCAGCCTCAGGGTTTAACTACTGCCTAGGCACTGGGACTCCACATGGACGCTGCCCTGCTCTGGGCCCCCAGCTGCTGTCCAGCTCCTCCGCTTGCCACCTAGAGGCGTCTCAGAGCCCAGCTCTGACCCACCTCAGCTAATGGCCAACCTTGGACGTGCTCAGGCCACATGAGGCCTGTTTATAAGATGTACAGTTTCTTCTAATGGCCACAACAGCCTGGCCCTGTGAGAGAGGAAGGCCGGAACTCAGTTCCCCGAGCTCTGAATGAGAAGAGGCTACGGACCGGGCTGTGCTGGGGACAGGTTCAGCCGGTAGCTGTCAGGCGACAGAAGTGGGGTGTATGCCAAACAGGCGGTGGGGTGAGCTGGGTTTACAGGACTCCCTGTGGATTGGCTCATTTGAACAATTTTGGGGGCTCTGGGCATCAGGACTGTCCCTAGCTGTCCAATACCCAGCCCTGGAGTGACTGTGTGTTGGGGGGGTGTGCCTGGTGGCCCTGATGAGAGGGTGGCTGGGGTCATGGACATCCTGGCAGGTACTGCAGAAAGGGGCCAGCCTGGAGAGCGTGGCCTTGTCCTGCCGACAGCATGGGCAGGTCCTTGGCGAGCTGAGCGGAGGGCAGGCTTGCTGGGAACCACTGAGCCGACATTTGCAGGAGCGATGTGGGGCTCTGGGCAAACGCGTCCTGGTATTAGTGAGCCCCAGGACCACCAGCCACCTCCCCGGCCCATGTGTGTGTCCTGTATGGACCCCTCTATTCCCTAGGACAGGTCTGCAAGGTGGGGGCTGCCATCATGTCTCTGTCACTGGTGAGCAAATGGGCATAGGGCTTCTGCTTCCAGCATGGAGCAGGGCCTGCACGTGCTGTCGGCTGGCTGCTTGGTCTCACCTGGGAAATCTGTCCGTATCCTGAGTTTGGTGCAGAAGATGCACCTACTGAACACCTGGTTCCTGCCCCAGGGATGGGGTGAGGGGGTACCAGGAGGCGGCCACAATTCCTCAGAGCCAATCCCAACATGAGACCTTTCTGGGAGCAGCATGACGGGCAGCATGGGAGAGAAGCCCCTCAGTGTATTTGTCAGCACAGGGAAGGCTATGCTTAGGAACAAACAAGCCCTGGGACCTGACCTAACATAGCAAAGGCTCCCTTCCCGCCAGGCTGCGACACTCTGCTGCATGGGTTGGCCATGCTGGTGCAGGCCAGTGGACCCACTTATCACTTCCACTGACGGCCCAGGGGATGGAGCTAGTCACACGGCCCTGCCAACCACAGCAGCTCTGTGTGCCCAGGAGGCAGGAACGACTGAACTTTGCCGGCACAGGAATCTACCCCACGTTTTAGCAGTTTCCTTCTGCACGGGTGGAGGTGGACTAAACAATGAGGGTAGGTCTGAAACCCTGCTTTTTACGTGTGTGTCCTGACCTTCCAGGAGAGCATGGCTGGGAGACCCCTCAGGAGCTCCTGAGCCAGCCCGCTCCCATGACAGGCAGGAAAACTGAGGCGTGGCACCCTGCCCAGGCCTGACCTCAGTGGGGCTTTCGACAGCATCTGTTAGAGACCGAAGGGGTGAACGGACCCCGTGATGGGGCAGCAGCCCACCCTTGCTGGGAAGCGGCCCAGCTTTACGCCTGCCCTGCTGCTTCCCTTGTTGACTTTAAGCCTGATGTCCTCTTCTTGGCATCTTTATCCATGTCTGGTCTTCATGGCTGCTATTTCATCAGTGATGGGTGTGTAGTCACCTCCCGTGTTGGGTGGGGGGCCCTGGGACCCCGTCGGAGCTGGAGAGCCTCTTAGATCATGAACCCTAATTCCCCAGGGCAGGGCACACCCCAGGCGACACCTGGCAAGTAGGAGCGGCTGTTTCCCAGCCTGTGGTGGGCCAGGACAGGAGGGCAGGCCCGGAGCAGCAGCAGGCATGTGCCCAGAGGACGCCAGCGCCGGGTGGGAGGGGCTGCCGCTCTCGGCCCCGCCCACGGTGACTGCCCTCCGAATGTGCCAGGCAGTGGCTCTTGTATATTGTCTCCAAGGGACACCAGAAATTTAAACTTGCTAAATATAAAATTACTCGATTTTTAAATGTTGTCACCTAACTGAAATAGATTTGAAGCACTTTGAAGGTCAACGCTCTGCAGATCTCAACACTGTGCGTCTGGGGCAGCTTCTCCTGGGGTTCAGAGACGGGAGGCTGTGCATGGGGCCCCGGCTGGAGGGCAGCAGGGGCCCACTCAGGACCCCGTGGTGGCTTCTCAGGGCAGGGAGGGACTCTGTCCTGTCAGAGCAGAGGGGCTCCCTGCCGCACAGGGAGCAGAGCCCAAGGGGCCCTCTGCCTTAGTCCTCTTGGGCCAGCAAATCCCGCAGCCTGGGTGGCCTGTAAACAGCAGACATTCATTCCTCCTAGTTCTGGAGGCTGGAAGGCTGAGGCCGAGGTGCCGGCCTGGCTGGGCTCTGCGGAGGGAGCCCTCTTCCCGGCTTAGAGGTGGCCAGACCACCTGCTCTGCGTTCTTACCTGGTGGGGGTGGGCGGAGAGGGAGCTCTGGCATCTCTCCCTGCAAGAACACTAATCGTCATCCAAACCCGATCACCTCCCAGAGTCCCCCTGTCCCAATACCATCACACGGAGGTTTAGGGGTTCAGCATCAGAACTCGGGGGATGCCATCCAGTCCCTCCCCACCCCTCAGCCCCTCCCACTGGGCAGCACAGCCAACGGCAGAGAACCTCAGTGACCACCCAGCCCGAGCCGGTCTCACAGGCAGCCACCGGGACCTCTGCCCCCAAGGTCCCTGTGTGGCCATCGTCCATGCCCACCCGAGCCCAACCTAGCAGGTGCGTTCTGCCATCTGCTCGGCGGGAGCGTCGGCGCATTGTGGACGGGAGCTGGAGTGGGCCCCCAGCTCTGTGTCGCTGTGACTCATGTCCTCGTCCCTCTCTGCCCCCCACTCCCCAGGAAGCCAGCAGGGAGGCATCTGGGGAAGAGGGTGCAGGCCTCAGGGAACGGTCAGTTGCCAGGGAAGGGACAGATTCATCACAAACAAAAATCTGTGTTGAAAGAAAAGGCTCTCCTGGTGGCAGACAGCAAGAGGGCTCTCTGGGGTCTCTTTTAAAAGAGCATTGATCCCATCCTGGGGCTCTAGCCCCATGACCTAATTCCCTCCCAAAGGCCCACCTCCTAACACCATCACCTTGAGGGCTAAGATTCCCGCCTATGAATTCAGGGGAGGGGGATACATTCAGACCACGGCATTGAGCATGCGCTGTTTCACTTTGACCATCGTGTGGGTGGAAAGGGGGGTGCCCTGGGCCTGTCCCTCTGGATATTCTGCCGAGCTGACCCAGCCATCCTGTCACCAATGTCCTGCTTTGGAATCAGACTTGAGTACCTGCCCCTGGTTCTGAATTATACGTGAACCTTGTCTGCAGAGTAGACACGATGTGCCCCACTGGGCTGTAGGCTGAAGCCAATCTGCTGGCCTCTGAGGCGTCCTGACATGCACGGGCTTCTGCTGGCCGCTGGCATCCCACTCCCCTGCTGGGCAGAGGGCAGGGTGTGGACAGAAGCAGGGTCCCTGACGTGGCCCCGGAGGCTCCTACGTCTGGACGCGGGAAAGGGACAGGAGCTGGGGATGCGGCACTGCGGGCTGCTGCCCTGAGGAGGGTGCCGGATTCGGGGAGAGCCCGCTCTCCTCAGAGCTCAGAAATGCCGTAGGCCAGACTGCCATTAGCAACAGCGTATCAGCTGACTCATTTTTGTGCAAGTTATTTTTAAGTGATTCCATGGCTGGTGAGGAAGCTGACAGCAGTGGTAATTACCCCATGTGGAGCAGGCCCCGCAACGTTCCGGGGGCGCTGGGCCCTTCACCCTGCAGCTCTGCATGGCAAAGGAGCGGATGCTCTTGCCTGGGCCTCAGAGATGCCGCCGCAGCCTCCGGACCAGGGAGGGCAGCCATCGCCCCGCTCAACGGCCCTCCTCACTCCCTGTCGCCCAGGAGAAAGTCAGAGCCCACTGATGGACACTGGGAGCCCAGGATCCACCCCCACCTGCTGGGTCAGTCTCATGGCCCTGTGTGCACCCATGTGCCCCTCACCTGCCCTATCCCAGGCTCAGCCCCTGCTCTTGCTGACGGGCTCTGGATCACCTTTCCCAGCCCAGACTCTGGAAGCCCCAGCCCTTTTCTAAGACTCACCTCCAATGTCATTTACCAAGAAGCTCTGTGCCCTCTGCACCCTGTCCCTGCTTCCTCTGGTCAAAATCAAATCTGCCTCCTCTGATGACGTCACTGCCTGTGGAAACTGGACGAGGAGGCAGGTGGGAAGAACCTCTATTCTGCCTCATCAACCCCAACACGCATGTGTGTGCAAATGCTGTAGGCATATGTATGCAAACACACACATACACAGGCACATGCCCTGGGCCCACTCTGTCCATGCTGATGGACTCCCGGTGCATCTCAGAGCTCTGCCAGTCTCAGGTAAGGCCACAGCCCCTGTGGCACTCAGGTGAGTCCATTTTGGTTAAGATAAAAGCTGGACATCTTGGTCCTGTTTGAATCGTCCCCTCTCCCCAGCCTGGGCCTGAATTGACCCTGGATGCATACTGGGGAAATGGCTACGTGGGCTCCTCTCTCCTCGCTCCCCCTGTGTGTGTCTAAGGGGATCCCAAGCCCCAGGCCAGGGGCTGGACGGGGGCTGAAGGGGCAGGAAGGGTGTCTGGTCTGGGCAGGGAAGTCCCAGGGTGGGCATCCGGGGCTGGCCTCCACCACCATGTGTGTGGTCCCCAGCACCCTGTTTCTGGAGGCCGACTCCCAGCTGCCTCTACCCTGCTCTTCCTGGTACCCTCCTCAGCGGTCAGACCCTATTTGGTCCCTTCTACAGAGTCCACATGTGGCCCCAGGAAGCCTGGCACCTGGACCCACCTCACCTGCTCCCTTAGCATTTCTCAGGGTTGGTGTCTCCCTAGAACGCTGTCCCCCCACTTCCAGAAGCTGCCCCCCACCACTAACACTCTTTCTGAGTGCCCTGCTGCATGCCCCTCACCCACCTGCTCAGTGCTAAGTGTCCAGGCCTCGGCTTCCTGTGGTGACCTCCCAGGGACCAGGGCTTTGCAGGCCACTGTGGACCCTTATCTAATGCCCATCTCCCACCTCGATCTTGCTCCCGGATCCCTGAAGCCCATGTTTTCTGCCACATCCCCACCAGGGGTCTGATGTCCGGCTCCTCAAATTCACCCCCTGTCCCGGCCCATTCCCCACCCTCCCACCCTGCGCCTCCGCTGCCTTCCCACCAGGAGCAAAGGTTTATCCTTCTCAGTCCCTCCTTGGGGTGTTGTGGGCTCTCTCCTCTTCTCCTGCCCCGTGTCTGGGTGTGGCAGAGTCTGCTGGCCTATTAGTCGAATTCTCCAGGAAGGGAGTGCGTCTCCCTGGGGTCCCACCCTGCTGAGTGCCATCTCGCCTGCATGGCCAAGGCGCCTCCTCGATGTTCTGTCTGCGGCCACCTTGGCCCCAAAGTCCCTTCCAGCAGAGCCTCCAGAGGGATCCTGGGAAATTCTAAGATGGTCACTTCACATCTCTGCAAAGCCCTCCAACACTCACCCCGCCAGGAACTCCTTCCTATGGCCCCCAGGACCGGATGAGACCTGACCCCAGACTGCTCTGAGCCCACCAGCTCCCGGAGCCTCTTCTTTCTCACGCCACCTCTGCCCCATGCCAGGCACCCCAGCTTCAGGGCCTTTGCACCTGCTGCGCCCTCTGTTGGCATGCCCAGCTCCCTTGCTGACTCCAGATTTGATCCAAATGTCACCCTAACATGTGCAAACTGAAATGCTGACAGCATCCCAAACATTTCCTTTCACGTTGTCACTTCTCTCCAGCCCTTACTACGAAGTCACGATCACTTTCACTAATCTTATTTTTCTGTGTTTCGCCCATGGAATGAAAGCACCATGCACAAGGGACTTTTTATTGATTGTGAGATATTCCCAGTCCCTGAACAGAATGGGTGCACAGTGGATATCTGCTGAGTGAGTGAATGCGTCCTAGCCCTCCTAGAATTAGTCCAAGTACAGAGGTTAGCTATGCTGGCCAGGCGGTGCACAGGTGCGCTGGCCGACAGTCCCAGCACAGCCCTCTACCAGTCATTCTGGCTGAGGGGCTGGACGTGACGGTCGCCAGCCTGACCCTCTAGCCCAGACCACCCACCAGCTGAGTGCCACCGAATGACCTAGCCAAGGCCCCTGGGAGTGGAAGAGCCGCCCGGCTGAGCCCTGTCTGGATTCCTGACTGCAGAGCCATGAACTAGAGGGAAGGGACTCTCGGTTAGCATAACCAAATTTGGGTGGTTTATTACTTGGCAACAGGAGCCGTGGGTGTCAGGACAAGGATGGTCCTGTGGCTGACGGAGAGGGAACAGGAAAAGCCGCCTTAGCCGTCTGGTTACGGCGCCAGCCCCACAGCAGCATGACAGCCACAGCTGCTCACAGGGGGCCTCGCAGAGGACGTGGGGCGAGGTGCATCACAGACCCCCGGGATGGGGAAGAGCAGAATGATGGCAGATGTCTGTGGAGGGGCAGCCGTGGCCCGGCCCAGCACGGCGTTCCACTGCCCCCTGCACAGCCTTGCTTACAGACGAGGAGCCCGAGGCCTGGGAAGGCCAAGCACCTCACGCAGCCCCGCGTGGGAGAGACCCCCTCTGCCCGGCCTGCTGTGCCCCGACACGCACCCCTTGGTAGCCGTTTGTGGCCACATCAGACTTCCAAAGGCAGAGGCCGCATTTCTCCACCCTCCCTGGCAGGCCAGCGCGACCACTTGTGAGGGATTTGGTTCAATGTCGTGTAACAGCTGCAGACTCCTGGCTCCTGCCTGAGATAAATCATTTCCCCTCCGTACCAGTTTCCTGCGCTTCTTGTAACAAATCACAACAAACTGGGGGTTAAAACAGCACAAGTTTATTTCTCAGCCTGCAGGCCAGGAGCCCCAAAACAAGGTGTCGCCTGGGGAGTTACCACTGGGGGGCGCCGGGGAGCTCCTTGCTGCCTTGTCCAGCCCCTGGGCTTGTGGCTGTGTCACCCCCATGACTCCGTCCTCAGTGGCCACCGAGACATGTCTCTCCTCTTGTAAGGACATCAGTCCTGTGGATTTGGACGCACCCCACTCCAGGCTGACCTCCTCTTCATTCATCCCACCTGCAAAGATGCTGTTTCCAGATGAAGCCACCTTCTGGGGTGCCACCTGGACATGAATTGTGGGGACACCGTTCAGCCCAGTACACCCTCCTGGAGCCCCCAACTCCTCCCCTGTCCAGAGAGGTTAGTGCAGCCCCTCTCTTTGTCCACATGGCCTTGGGTCCAAATGGATGGTGTACAATCCTCTCCCAGCCCTGCGCTTCCTGCCTGGCCCCCTGCATGGTCCTGCATGAGTGTCGCACTGGGGGCCAGGGCAGGAGGACCCGTGTGGGCTGGAGGAGCGCCTGCCACCGTGGGATGCAACATGCCCGAGTGCAAGAGACCGACTCCCCAAGGGATCTCCAAAAGCTAGGTGGTGCGGCTCCACACGCCCTTGGCTTAAGCAGTGGGCGCCAAGCCGCAGGCGTCCACCTAACTTCACCCCAGCTCTTGGGCTTGGCAGCACCCAGAGAAATGTTCCACCATGACGCAGGAGCCCCTGGCACAGGCTCAGTGGTGCTCATCCAGGACCTGCTAGACCAGTCCCTTGGCACCGAGGGCATAGCGGGGGGCCGGCCGCGGCTGCCTGGAGCCTGGCTCAGTTGCAGGGTCAACATGGAGAGGCCCGAGCCCCTGGCAGCCCAGGCCTCGGGCAGGTTGGCACCTGCCCATTCTCCATTCTTCAGCCCTAGAAAGACTGGTCGTCTGAGCCACCAGGCAGCATGCCACCAGGGAGGGACGCCGAGTGCAGGGTGGCTTGGGAAACTGGCTGCAGGCCCAAGCCTCGCTCTGCGGGCATGCTGCCCCGCTGACCCCGGGAGGCTCCCTTCAGGTCGGGGCCAGCTGCCGATGCAGGAATGTCAGGAAGCAGAGCTGCTGGGCTTGCAGAAGCCCTGCTTGGGGCCCTGCGGGAGGACTGAGCACCCTCCTGGGGACCAGGCAGCTGGAGAGCGTGCCCCTTGGGCGCTCCCTACTCCTGGAGTAATCCCTGAGATGGAGATCTGCATGCGCCTATGAGGGGCGGGGTGGTAAAGAGGCCGGGAGAGTAACAAGAGTGCATTTAGAAGACCCCAGAGAAGGCCGGCTGCCGCCTGGGGAGCTGCTCTCCCAGGGCTCTGCTCCCCGCCTCTAGCCCCGTCTGTTCTCCATGGACCTGCCCCGTCTGTGCTCTGGGCCTGTGCCAGAAATGGACTCCCTAGGCCCCCAACCCCTTGAATGGGACACTGCAGCTTAATGAGATGTCCTGGGGGATTCTGGGCAGCTTCCCACATGGAAGCGGTCTTAGCCAGCCAGTGCTCCAAGGTCCCAATTCATCCCATGTCGGAGAGGGTCCTTGTGCTCAATAATGCAACCCTCAGCCATCTATTTGGACCCCAGGAACCATACTTCAGAAGGGCCTTTACACCCAATGCCACAAGTCCTAGGAACTGCTTGGTCAGCTGGCTGTCCAGGCCCTTCCCAGATACTTTTTTCTTTTTTTTTATAATTTATTTTGGTATCATTAATCTACAATTACATGTGCAGTATTATGGTTATTAAACTATCCCTTCATCAGGTCCCCCCCACCAACCCCATTACAGTCACTGTCCATCAGCGTAGTGAGATGCTATAGAATCACAACTTTTCTCTGAGTTGTACAGCCCTCCCCGTGCCCCCCCAACATTATGTCTGCTAATCGTAATGCCCCTTTTTCCCTCTTATCCCTCCCTTCCCACCCATCTTCCCCAGTCCCTTTCCCTTTGGTAACTATTAGTCCATTCTTGGGTTCTGTGAGTCTGCTGCTGTTTGTTCCTTCAGTATTTTTTCTTTGTTCTTATACTCCACATATGAGTGAAATCATTTGATACTTGTCTTTTTCAGCTTGGCTTATTTCACTGAGCATAATACCCTCTAGCTCCATCCATGTTGTTGCAAATGGTAGGATTTGTTTTCTTCTTATGGCTGAATAATATTCCATTGTGTATATGTACCCTCTTCTTTATCCATTCATCTACTGATGGACACTTAGGTTGCTTCCATTTCTTGGCTATTGTAAATAGTGCTGCGATAAACATAGGGGTGCATATATCTTTTACAAACTGGGCTGCTGCATTCTTAGGGTAAATTCCTAGGAGTGGGATTCCTGGGTCAAATGGTATTTCTATTTTGAGTTTTTTGAGGAACCTCCATACTGCTTTCACAATGGTTGAACTAATTTGCAGTCCCACCAGCAGTGTAGGAGGGTTCCCTTTTCTCCACATCCTCGCCAACATTTGTGGTTGTTTGTGTTTTGGATGTTGGCCATCCTCACTGGTGTGAGGTGATATCTCATTGTGGTTTTAATCTGCATTTCTCTGATGATTAGCGATGTGGAGCATCTTTTCATGTGCCTGTTGGCCATCTGAATTTCTTCTTTAGAGAAGTGTCTATTCATGTCCTCTGCCCATTTCTTAATTGGATTATTTGCTTTCTGTTTGTTAAGGTGCATGAGTTCTTTATATATTTGGATGTCAACCCTTTATCAGATACGTTTTTTATGAATATATTCTCCCATACTGTAGGATTTCTTTTTGTTCTACTGATGGTGTCCTTTGCTGTACAGAAGCTTTGCAGCTTGATATAGTCCCACTTGTTCATTTTTGCTTTTGTTTCCCTTGCCCGGGGAGATATGTTCATGAAGAAGTTGCTCATGTTTATGTCCCAGAGATTTTTGCCTATGTTTTTTTCTAAGAGTTTTATGGTTTCATGACTTACATTCAAGTCTTTGATCCACCTTGAGTTTACCTTTGTGTATGGGGCTAGACAGTAGTCCAGTTTCATTCTCTTACATGTAGCTGTCCAGTTTTTCCAACACCAGCTGCTGAAGAGGCTGTCATCTCCCCATTGTGTATCCAAGGCTCCTTTATCAAATATTAATTGACTGTATATGTTTCGGTTAATGTTTGGATTTTCTATTCTGTTCCACTGGTCTGTGGGTCTGTTTTTGTGCCAATACCAAATTGTCTTGATTACTGTGGCTTTGTAGTAGAGCGTGAAGTCAGGGAGCGTAATTCCCTCTGCTTTATTCCTCCTTCTCAGGGTTGCTTTGGCTATTCGGGGTCTTTTGTGGTTCCATATGAATTTTAGAGTTATTTGTTCCAGTTCATTGAAGAAAGCTGTTGGTAGTTTGATTGGAATTGCGTTGAATCTGTAGATTGCCTTAGGTAGTATAGCCATTTTGACAATATTTATTCTTCCTAGCCAAGATCGTGGGATGCATTTCCATTTGTTAGTGTCCTCTTTAATTTCTCTTAGGAGTGTCTTGTAGTTTTCAGAGTATAGGTCTTTCACTTCCTTCATTAGGTTTATTCCTAGGTATTTTATTCTTTTTGATGCAATTGTGAATGGAATTGTTTTTCTGATTTCTCTTTCTGTTAGTTCATCATTAGTGTATAGGAAAGCAACCGATTTCTGTGTGTTAATTTTGTATCCTGCAGCTTTGCTGAATTCAGATATTAGTTCTAGTAGTTTTGGAGTGGAGTCTTTAGGGTTTTTTATGTACAGTATCATGTCATCTGCAAATAGTGACAATTTGACTTCTTCTTTACCAATCTGGATGCCTTGTATTTCTTTGTTTTGTCTAATTGCCATGGCTAGGACCTCCAGTACTATGTTGAATAACAGGGGAGAGAGTGGGCATCCCTGTCTTGTTCCCGATCTTAGATGAAAAGCTTTCAGCTTCTCACTGTTAAGTATAATGTTGGCTGTGGGTTTGTCATATATAGCCTTTATGATGTTGAGGTACTTGCCGTCTATACCCATTTTGTTGAGAGTTTTACCCAGATACTTTTGTGTGGTGATATTTTCACCACATAAGGCAGCCTGTCCAGTGTCTCAAGCAGCTTGAAGGTGCTTCCTGTGTGCGTCTGAGCTTTTGCTGCCTGGCAGGGGCCACACCTGGGGTCTGCAGTGTCTCCCTCCAAGCCTGCACCCCACCTCTCACAGCCTTGGGTCTGCAATCTGTGCTTGGAGGCCAGAGTTCTGGGCTCAGGGATCTGCATTTTATCAGGGTGGCGAATTTCGAGGTGGATGCTTGGAGGGCCACACTCTGAGGGACCTGGGCTAATGCAACATGTTCACTTTCAGGAGCGGGGGTCACACAGCTGCTTGCCACTGGCAAGACCATTTCCCTCCAAGAACTCTTGAGCCATCCCAGCTCTCTTCCCAGCGGGGCAAGTTGGAGGTGGAGCTGTGACTGCCCTGCCTTTTGTCACCACGAACCCCCCCACGCACATAGGTGTGGCAAAGCCACACCCCCAGAGGCAACACATAAACACATGTGCAGCATGCCTACTCCACGGGCACTTGCACAGGCACACACATGACCTGCACACATGCCCACAGGCATTTGCACACCCGCACAGAACACACACGTGCACACGTGGCAGGCCCCATTGGCTACCTGTCCCCACTCTGAGCGCATGCAGAGCGCTCCATCCCATTTTCTCCTAATGACGCGGCTGTGTCTGCAAAGACACGATGATGCCCTCATCTTGGCTGAGTCAGCGGCTGGGCACCACATGCCAGCTCAGTGCCAGGCCCTGCACTGGGCACTAGGAGAGGCTGCACAGGGACCAGCAGGTACAGAAGCTGCCCGTGCTGAGCTCCCCATCTGAGGGAACCAGGCAGATAAGCAGACAGAGGCCACTGGGGCCATCCACAGAGGGCCGGGGGCAGCCCAGCTGAGCAGTGCAGAGTGTGGGTGGCCTGAGGGTGGAGCCCGAGGCCTGGAGGGGCAGAGGCACCTGCCTCTGATAATACAGGTGAGGTCGAGGTGGGTCAAGTGCAGGTGTGGGAGGAACAAAGGGCAGTGAGGATGGGCAAGAGCTACAGAAGCGAAGACAGGGAGGAGCGGGGGCACGGCCAGGAGGGCCACGGTGGGAGTGCCCCGCAGTGGCACATGGCGCCCTTCCCCTCTTGCTTGCCCTCACGCCCGCCCACGTCTCCTCTGTCCTTTCAGCCCCTCAGGTGCAGCCTCGAAGTGGCCAATCGGTTGTCTGCTCTGCCTGGGGGTTAAGGCATCTCGCCCTCCCGCCTCCTTGAGCCCTCGGCCCTGTTCCCGGGACACCCTCCGAGAGAAGGAAGGCCCGTCCTGTCCCAGCCCTCCCAGAAGAAGGGCAGGGTGACTGGCAGACGTCCGCAGCAGCACAAAGGCCTGCTTGCTGCGGTTAAGGGCGTGGAGTACCCACAGGTGGGCAGAACCACTGTCTGCCCCCCCCCCAGCCCTCCCCTTGAGGGTGAGTGGCCATCTCCTGCTCCCAAGCCCCTCAGTGCCCCTCCTGCTGTGGCCCATGCCTGTCAGGAGGGGTCCAAGCTGGCCCTGCCTCATGAGATCACGAGACAGGCCAACAGGCAGGCGAGGACGTGTCCTTGTGCCAGCTGGAGGCACGGGTGCCCCAGGAGCCCTGAGGTGGACACAGCTGCTTCTGTTACGTTCCTCTGGGACAGATGGTGCCCCCCAGGCCTGACAAATGGATCCGAAATAGAGGAGGGAAGGGAAGCAAAGGGTAGTCCAGTTGGAGATGAGGCAGGTAGAGTGCTGGGGAAGCTCAGATGCGGACATATAAACCTCAGCCTGGGAGGAAGGGCTGAACACAACAACCTGCTGGGGGAGCTCAAGGGGGAGAGTGCAGTCCAGGTGGACTCCCAAGAGGAGGCAGCACCTGACCCCTGGTATTGCAGGAGACTCAGTCCCCCAGGAGCGGCTCACATGGCAGCGGGAACAAGGCCCTTTGGGAGCTGGGCCAGGCCCTGAGGGCAGAGCTCCTCTGAGTACTCAGGCCCCCTGCTCTCCAGGCCTCCCAGCTTCTGTTCAAGTGCCCCTGCCCCAGCACCTGGGGGACCTGCCACCTGCTAGGAGGGGCTCTTAGGCAGAAAAAGACTCTGAGACAAGGATTCTGGTGCAAGCAGCCTGTCGGGGAGTGTTCCCAGGAGCGGAGGGCAGGAGACTGGGAGTGAGGCCACAACAGAGAAAGTTTGCAAAGCCCCAGCACAGAGCCTGACAAGGGGGGTATAGAGTGGGAAAGGGGGTGCACAGCAGGAAGGAGTGCACAGTGGGAAGGGGGTACACAGCTGGAAGGAGTGCACAGCTGGAAGGGGTGTACAGTGGGAAGGGCGTACACAGCTGGAAGGAGTGCACAGCAGGAAAGAATGCACAGTGGGAAGGGTGTACACAGCTGGAAGGAGTGCACAGCTGGAAGGAGTGCACAGCTGGAAGGAGTGCACAGTGGGAAGGGGTACACAGCTGGAAGGAGTGCACAGCTGGAAGGAGTGCACAGTAGGAAGGAGTGCACAGTGGGAAGGAGTGCACAGCTGGAAGGAGTGCACAGTGGGAAGGGGTACACAGCTGGAAGGAGTGCACAGTGGGAAGGGCGTACACAGCTGGAAGGAGTGCACAGTGGAAGGAGTGCACAGTGGGAAGGAGTGCACAGTGGGAAGGAGTGCACAGCTGGAAGGAGTGCACAGTGGGAGGAGTGCACAGTGGGAAGGGCGTACACAGCTGGAAGGAGTGCACAACTGGAAGGAGTGCACAGTGGGAAGGAGTGCACAGTGGGAAGGAGTGCACAGTGGGAAGGGCGTACACAGCTGGAAGGAGTGCACAGTGGGAAGGAGTGCACAGTGGGAAAGGAGTGCACAGTGGGAAGGAGTGCACAGTGGGAAGGAGTGCACAGCTGGAAGGAGGTGCACAGTGGGAAGGTGCACAGTGGGAAGAGGCGTACACAGCTGGAAGGAGTGTACAGTGGGAAGGAGTGCACAGTGGGAAGGAGTGCACAGTGGGAAGGCGTACACAGCTGGAAGGAGTGCACAACTGGAAGGAGTGTACGGGGAAGGAGTGCACAGCTGGAAGAAGGAGTGCACAGTGGGAAGGAGTGCACAGTGGGAAGGGCGTACACAGCTGGAAGGAGTGCACAGTGGGGAGGAGTGCACAGTGGGAAGGAGTGCACAGTGGGAAGGAGTGCACAGTGGGAAGGGCGTACACAGCTGGAAGGAGTGCACAGTGGGGAGGAGTGCACAGTGGGAAGGAGTGCACAGTGGGAAGGAGTGCACAGTGGGAAGGAGTGCACAGCTGGAAGGAGTGCACAGTGGGAAGGAGTGCACAGTGGGAAGGGCGTACACAGCTGGAAGGAGTGCACAGTGGGGAGGAGTGCACAGTGGGAAGGAGTGCACAGTGGGAAGGGCGTACGCAGCTGGAAGGAGTGCACAGTGGGGAGGAGTGCACAATGGGAAGGAGTGCACAGTGGGAAGGGCGTACACAGCTGGAAGGAGTGCACAGTGGGGAGGAGTGCACAGTAGGAAGGAGTGCACAGTGGGAAGGGCGTACACAGCTGGAAGGAGTGCACAGTGGGGAGGAGTGCACAGTGGGAAGGAGTGCACAGTGGGAAGGGCGTACACAGCTGGAAGGAGTGTACAGTGGGAAGGAGTGCACAGCTGGAAGGAGTGCACAATGGGAAGGAGTGCACAGTGGGAAGGGCGTACACAGCTGGAAGGAGTGCACAACTGGAAGGAGTGTACAGTGGGAAGGAGTGCACAGCTGGAAGGAGTGTACAGTGGGAAGGAGTGCACAGCTGGAAGGAGTGCACAGTGGGAAGGAGTGCACAGTGGGAAGGGCGTACACAGCTGGAAGGAGTGCACAACTGGAAGGAGTGTACAGTGGGAAGGAGTGCACAGTGGGAAGGAGTGCACAGCTGGAAGGAGTGCACAGTGGGAAGGAGTGCACAGTGGGAAGGAGTGCACAGCTGGAAGGAGTGCACAGTGGGAAGGAGTGCACAGTGGGAAGGGCGTACACAGCTGGAAGGAGTGCACAGTGGGGAGGAGTGCACAGTGGGAAGGAGTGCACAGCTGGAAGGAGTGCACAGTGGGAAGGAGTGCACAGTGGGAAGGGCGTACACAGCTGGAAGGAGTGCACAACTGGAAGGAGTGTACAGTGGGAAGGAGTGCACAGTGGGAAGGAGTGCACAGCTGGAAGGAGTGCACAGTGGGAAGGAGTGCACA
>JAVSCE010008339.1:0-197320 GCA_032199065.1 Smutsia gigantea | reverse complement strand
CCAAAGCAGACCTCAAGGAAAGGCAAGGGGACAAGGATGAGGACACGAGAAAGGGGGGAGGGTGGGCTCTCCATGCCCTGTGTGACGTCACAGCCCAGGAGGCAGCCTAGTGGTAAAACACTGTCTGAGGGATAAAACATTATTCCCTCAGAGCCCCCAGCCTTTACTCTCCATTGAATGTGAAATGAGGTGAGCTAAACAGTTTGATGGTAAATACATATTCATCATTTTTTTAAAGTAAAGTATCAAAACATAAACTTGGGCACAGAAAACAAAACTTGTTAATGCATTTGTTAAAGGAACATACAGTTCCATTGTCATACACAGCACATTTCTCAGATCAATTTTTCTTCCCAGAGTCACCACCCCCTTTCTTCCTCTCCAATCCTTTGTCGTCCGTGGCAGCTTAAATATTTCCTTGAGTTTCGTAAGGGCTGAGTGGGGCACCTATACCCACCACCAGAGGGTAAATGTAAGGATTTATTTCCCCAGCACTGAGAAAAGGAAACATCTCCCGAAAGAAGTGGTGAATGGTGCTTCTGCCTGATGACTCGGCAGATCAGGAACTGCCCCTGATGTGCAATTAAAGAAAGAAAATTAGGAAGACTGTGTTACGGGGGATCGTTTAAAGGAACCATACATGAGTTCAAAGGACCAGGCACCATTCCTGTGCATGGATCTTAACATTTAATCACCTGTGTCTCTCTGAAGGGCACTGGTAGCAGAGTAGCCAATTTTTATTCTAGCCCACATATTCTAGTGTAGCCTACATAACTTGTTCGAAGAGATTAAAGACTTTTCATAGTGAGCCAAATGAGAGCTGGCAAGATCCTTTTCTCCCGAAATAAGGCGAGTGAACAGTGACTGTAATGGGGTATGTGGTGGGGACTTGATAATGGGTGGAACCTAGTAACCGTAATGTTGCTCATGTGATTGTATATTAATGATACCATTAAAAAAAAGGCGAGTGAAGCCTCTTTCACTGATCTATCCTGCAGCCTGCAAGCTGCCGGACATGTGTGTGTGTGGACCAGACAGAAGGCTTATCACTATTCAGGATCGGGAAGAAGAATCGGTATGACTGATGTTAAATAGGGAGTCAGGAGCGAGTCACGCAGGGCCGTAGATAGGGGCCTGGGAGGATCTGGGGCGTCGTCCTAAGGGAAGGAAGCAAAGATAACATGACGGGAACGACAGGGACCTCCGCACTCCCACGGGCCCGGCCTCGCCCTCACATACGCCGTCAAAGTCCAGGGCGGAGGGGCGGCAGTGACAGTCCACCACCCCTCGGCCCCCCGCCCGCCGCCCCCATCGCCGCAACCGCCGCCGCCCTCGGCTCCCCGCTGAGTCCCAGCCGGAACGCTGCTGCTGCGCCGGGGTGAGTTTCCGGCCGGACGCGCGCTCCTGACCCCAGTGGGAACCCGCCCTTCCGCTCCCCGAGTTCCCGCCCACAGTTCAAACTGGAAAAATGGCGGCGGCTTCGGAGCTGATGGCTCTTTCCCCGCGGCGGGCCGTGGAAGGAGAAGCCGGGACAGACGCCCAGGCCTCGGTCTCCGCTGCTCCCCGAGAGGACGTCCGGGTGCGCTGCACCTCGAAGCGGGCCGTGAGGGAAATGCTGGAGCTGTGCGGTGGCTTCGTGCAAAATCTCGGGGACGCGCTGCCGGAGGAGATTCGGGAGCTCGCGCTGCGAGATGCGCAGTGGGTACGGGCCCAGTCGCCGCCTTCATCGAGCGCCTACCGCACACCCCAGGTGTCAAGGCTCAGGAGGATCCTGCGCCAGACGGGCAGGGTTAGCGGTGCCCCCAAGCTCCCGTAGAAATGGCCGAGAACGAAGTGGATGCCAGTGTCAGCTGGGTATTAATTACTTAGACTAGGGTTGCCCGGAAACATACAAGGCGAGCTCCGTATGTAACTTGAAATTAAAATAAGAAAAAAGTTGGTGAAATTAACTTTAATATTTTATTTAACCCCCGATATCTAAAATATCATTTTAGCTGGTAATAAAAATTAATGAGATATTTTACATTCTTTTGTGTTAAGCTTTACAAATCTGGTGTGTCAAGCTAACAGCTCATTTCCTTTCGGACTAGTCTTACTTTAAGAGCAAAATAGTCACAAAGTGGCTAGTGGCTCCCCTATTGCAGACATTGACTCTGAGGAATTCTCCATTAAAGGGTAATTCTGGAAGTCTGTCAAGAGTAGTCTTTTGGTTTTTCCTCTTGCCTGTTTGACAACATCTTGTAAAGAGAGAAAACATTTTTCCTACGTCTAAAGTAGATAAGGAAGCTGTCTTGATTATAATCTTGGCTAAGATCACACATTGGCCTTTACAATGCATTTCTCCTTTTCTGAAATATTTTCCAAGCTTTGAAAAAGATCGTTTTCTGGGGAAAGATAACAAATCGAGGGATTGGTGCCTGTCAAGAGTATACAATCTATATGTAGGAAAAGTTTAGAAGCTTATAATGCAGCACAGTTGTGACTGTGAATCATCACAATGCAAATAATAAAGGTTAGGTGGAAGAAGAACGAGGAAACACTCCCTGGGTTATGATTCTTATTCCAGATTTGTATACGTTGTTGTTTTTCTTTTTACTGTATACGTTGGTTTTTATTCTTTCCTTCCGAGCAGGGGAAGAACAGAGACTTCTCTCAGGAGACTCTTAGTAGTTTTTGGAAGAAGACTGTTTAGTTGTGTAATGATCTTAGAATCTGCCCCTTTTTTAGAAAGTGTTTAGTTAGAACCTTTAATTACCTTACAGAAAAAGAGGAACTTAGCTTAACCTGTTGTACCTTATTTAATGGATGATAAATTGAATTAGAAGATAAAGGTTTGAAGACTTAAAATGCCAAGGGAATTCACATGCTTTGTTGTAAATAAGAAAGAAGATAAAAGGCAGAGTCTTTAATTATACTGACATAGTTCTTTATCCAAAATCATGTAATTTAGTAACATATTCTAAAAATAAAATTGGTATGACTGCTATATTACCACAATAAGCACAGTCATCATCTGTCATTAAAATTTTTACAATAGTATATTTTATATATGTTTTTATTGAAGTATAGTTGATACTAAGTATTGGTTTCAGATGTACAACACAGTACTTTGACAGTTACGTACATTACTAAATGTTCACTATGGTGAGTGCACTTACTGTCATCATTCAAAGATACATTGACTATGTTTTCTATGCTGTATTTTTTTTAATATACAGTCTTATATTAGTTTCAAGTATACAACACAGTGGTTCAGCAGTTACCCGTATTATTAAGTCCTCACCCCAAGTAGTATAGCTACTATCTGTCAACATAAGATGTTACAGAATCATTGCCTATATTCTCCATGTTGTACTATTATCCCCATGACCAACCTACATTACGATTGAGAATTTTTATTGCGCTTTATGGCCCTCACCACCATCCTCACTCACCCATTCCCACCCCTCCACCATAGTAACCACCAGTCCATTCTCAGTGTCTGTGAGTCTACTCTTACGGTGTACTTTTGATCTGTGTGACCTAGCCATTTTATAATTGGAAGTTTGTACCTCTTTATCTCCCTCACCCACTTAGCCTGTCCTCCCACCCGCCTCTATTATGGCAGCCACCAGTTCTCTGTATCTAGGAGTCTATTTCTATTCTGTTTGTTCATTTGTTTCATCTTTTTAGATTCCACATATCAGTGAAATCACATGCACTTGTCTCTCTCTTACCCATTTCACCTCCACAGTTCCCTGGCTAGGTCCGTCCAGGTCACAAATGGCAACACTTACTATGAACATTTTTAACCTAAAAAAAAAAATAGGCTAGTAGAGCAGACACCCATAGATCCATTACTAAATTTAGCAGTTTTCAAAAATTTGTTGCAATTCCTATTTTAAAGCAATCCCAGATCTCAGTAATCTCATCTTTCCACACTTCAGTGTACCTCTAAAAGAAGCAGTCCTTTACAAAGTAGAAACTAATTTCACTTTTTAAAAGCATGTATATTTTCCCTCTCGCTAATACACTCGTTCAGCAGCATATGTAGTACTTATAACATTGAGATTCAACTCAGCCTAAATTTGTTAGCTTTTATTGTTTCTTTCACTTAAGAAATAAATTCTTTTTGTTTTTAAGACTGTTCTAAAATTTTGCATCAGACTTGCTCATAGATAGCATAATGGCTGTCAGAACTAACATGTAGGTAGAATCACTGATTGAAATAGAATCTTGGAAAGAATGAATATACTAATAGGCTAGTCTACAGTTTTTCTTCATATTCTCTAGCACAAACCTGAAATTGTTACATTGCAAAAAGGTTTGAATTCAGTTTTTAAATTACTTTTAGTGATTTGACTATGTGAATTTATTTCAGAGTTTTGAATCAGCTGTGCAAGAGAATGTAAGCATTAATGGCAAGCGTGGCAGGAAGCTTCAGATAATTTTATGGGTATGTGGTTTAACTTTTTCCTTCTGTTATTAATTTCTGAGTTTTTTTTTTTGTAGTTAATTTTATTTTGAATGCTAGTTTTTAGTCCCCATTTTCAGTGCCAGTTCTTTTTAAAACATTACTGGGGGTAAAAAAATAATAATTTAGGAGACTTGAAGTCATAATCTGATGCAAACAACAAAGCAGGTACTTTGACCCTTTATATATGCTATCTAACATTCTCAAGAAGTCTTTTGTCTGCTTAATCTTCAGAAGTATGTTTGTCAGTAGTTTTTTGGAAAATACTGTAGAACTATTCCTAGATGAAGAAACAGGACCAGAGAATTCCTATCATTAAAATGTCATAAATCAATTAATATTTTTACAGATGATCCCCAGAGTAGATAGGGAGGTACCCTTGAAGTGCAAAGTTAAGCTGATGAGGTCAATATTTGGAGAAACCTCCTTTAAAAAGGCAGAATATTTTCCTGATCCAAGCAGACTTGATTGTACCCTAACAGTGTTGACATATTTAGAGAAGTCAAAGTTTTAATAGAAGAAAAATGGTCAGTATAGGAAGGAAAAACCTGTAATAGAAAAAGAGTGATCAGTGTGGGAAGAGAGGCAGCATTCTCCAGCAATGTCCAGGAGAAGGGCTACTCTAATAAGAGGGCCAGGGTGTCCTGTCCATCCCCATGGAGAAATTACAGAGATCTGAACAGCATTGCTTGATTTTAGTGCTGGCTATTTAGATGATCCATTTATACCCTTTAGCTGATTTCAGACCCATCAAGTAACCCTCTGTGGTTATAATTTTTCTTCTCAACATATACTTTGCCCAGAAGACTTCACTGTTTAATCCTTGGGATTATTATGGTTATCTCTTCAATGTCACTAAAATTCACCTTCTGGTTTACATATTAAAACAGTAAAAACACTAATATCAAATTTCCCAAATACTCTCAGAGTGAATGTCAATTAGGAGGGGAGAGGGAGCATATCAGTATCACCTAGGGATATTTTCAAACTATTCAGCCTTTACCGTGTCTTTAGCTGACTCTTGTTCTGTGAAGTCACTTTGGAATTGCTTCATTATTTGTCCCAGACTGCCTTTAGCAGTATAATTCATCAACTTGTAGATTAAGATACATTGTTTCCTACAGGTTGGTAGCCTGGGTGAAGTGTGGCTATTCTTTATCCCTTTGTCCCCGTGTACCTATGAGGGGAAATAGTTGAGAATGTTAAACTCTTGCCTCCCAGCATGGGTTTTTGATAAATTCCAGGCACTATGACCAATGCTGGGAAATAGATGAAAAAACATGGAACCATTTAGGAACTCATTGTTAATGAAAGGAAATGGACAAGGAATCGGTACTCTTTGGGAAGTGGGAAAAAACAGGGCAGGTTGTTGTTTAAATTAAATGCACTTAATAAATGAGAGTGTGTTAGAAAGGAGATAGGAGGGACAAAAGAAGCAAAGAAAACAGCATGTGCAAAGGTACAAAGAGAGATGTATTTGATAAATGTCAGAAATGAATTAGGAAAACAAAAGACAGGTGTGGCCAGAAAGATTAAGTTATGGCCAAGTCATATAGAGCCCTGTAGAATATGCTAAGGAATATATCCTGTAGGCACTAGGGAACTGGTGATGGTTTTAAAAGTAGAATTTAACATGAAAAAGTTTCTACTTTAGAAAGGTAACTGCTGGTTGTGTAAGAGATGGATTGGAGGAAGGAGAAATTCAAGGCAGGCAGACCTTAGGGAAGTTATTGCAATAGTACATCAAAAGATGGTGAAGACCTGCCCTAAGACAATGGTAAAAGAGAGAAAAAGACGGGTCAAGAGATGTTCAGTAGATAGAATTCATAGGATTTTATCTGACGTAATATGTAGGAGCAATAAGTAAGCTTAACAAGGGCAGGATTTTGTCAATTTTGTTCACGGAAGTCATTGTGTAAGTGAATCAATGAATGAATCAACGAATGAAAGAGTGAATGAACATACAAGTGAAAAGATTCCTGCCTCTGAAAGAACTTAATTTCAAACAGCTTGACCAGGCACATTTGAGAAATAAAATATAAGTTCCTTAAGAGCAGGGACTATATATGTTTTTTTCATCAGTATGTTTTTAACATTTCTCTTGGCTCATGGAAAGCACCCACTAAGTACTTGCTAAATTAGTGAATAATTCTTCCCTGCTCAGATTATTTATTTTTTTCCGTTTTGTAGCTTTAGCATTAGGTGGCACTAAGAAACCGTTGTCCTACATTTTGTACATAGAAGATTTAGATAGGATTGTCTTTTGTGAAATTTTGTGAAATAGTACAGTATTCCTTTCAGGTTAGTGACTGAACTTTTTAAATGGATAAATTAAAATTTAGTCTCTCACAGTACTCTCAAGAGAAATATTTTCATTGGACTTAATGTTTGTTACATGAATGAAAGGCTGTACCTGATATACCTCCTTAATCTTCTGATGACCTGTGTGTATATATATCAGCAATGTCTTTAAATGTTTCCAAAAATACATATCATGTTTTAGACTTCTCCCTGATTAAGCTTCTACTCAATAAAATAAATAGGTCCATTTCTAGCATAGACTTTGACATAGCAAAACATGTATGATGTAAGACCAGGCAGGCCGAGGACTAGCTCTTTAGTGTTTTTAACTACTTAACACTTGTCACTCTTTAAAATGATTTCAAAATTAGGTCAGCTGTATCAACTGCATTCATTTTATCTGGGGTGCTTAATTTCTGGGCCCCATTGTGGAGATCTACTGAATCAAAATTTCTGCTCTCTGACAAGTTTCCAGGTGATTATTCATTCTGCTAAAGTTTCATGATTATTAGTTTAAAACATAGAAAAGCAACTGATAAGTAGTTTTAGCTGAATCTAAGAAAGTTCTAAAGTCACTGCATAGTTTACTTTTTCCTCCCATTTATCCAATTGCTCCGGTTTCAGGTCTAGCTACTTTACTTACTGCTGCTGTCACAACTTTGGCTCAGCACATAGTAAAGTCAAAACTTGGTAGGATCCCTGATACGAAATGCCCTTTACAGTCTGTTTCTTTTATATTTTATCATCCTCTCCTCCTTCATCCTGCTTTCTGTTTCCAAAGACTCTGTGATCTTGTAAATATGATCTTGTTTTTCTGCCTGAAATGTTTCTCCCCTTATTTTTTCCCCTACCTTTTTTTTTAATTGAAGTATCTTTGATATACAATCTTACATTGTTTTCAAGTACACAACGCAGTGGTTCAACAGGTCCCCATATTATTAAGTCCACATTCCCATTAGTGTGGTTACTATCTGTCAACATAGGAAGATGTTACAGAATCATTAGCTACATTCTCCATGCTGTATTACTATCCCCATGACCAACTTATATTATAATTGAGAATGTTTGTGCCCCTTTATCTCCCTTACCGCTTCCACCCACCCACCCCAACCCCAACCCCTCCCCCATGGGAACCACCAGTCCCTTCTCAGGGTCTGTGAGTCTCCTGCTATTTTGTTCATTTCATTTTCTTTTGTTTTTATATTCCACAAATAAGTGAAATCATGTGGTATTTGTCTTTTTCTGCCTGGCTATGTCACTTAACATAATACTCTCTACATGCATCCATGTTGTTGCAAATGGTAGGATTTCTTTTTAATGGCTGAATAATATTCCATCGTGTATATGTACCACATCTTCCCTACCGTTTTTTATCTAGTGGATTTACACTTCATTTCAAGGCCCAGCTCAAATGTTACTTTCACTTTAAAGTCTTAAATTGCTCAGGCAGTTAGTGTTCCATCGTTCTGTGTCCATTATTTCCTTCATACCTCTGCTGTATTTATCAAATTACTGAAGTTTTCTGTCTGTTTCTTCCAGTGAACCTTGACCTCTTGGAGAGCAGGCATCACGTTATGTTCATTTTTGTCTCCTTCTCACTTAGGCCTGAATTCCCATAGACGCTCAGATATTGTTTGTTACATGAGTAAAAGAATCAGTTACCAAAATGGGGACATCAGTTATCTTGCTCTGTTTGTTTTCCTTTATTATTTTGTGTTTCCTTAATTTAATTTACTTACATTTCTATATAGAATATAAACAATGTGTTTTAAGGAATTTTTTGCTTTTTCTCCCTTGAAATAGATTCAGATATCAAAGTACTTGAAGATCAGTTTGATGAAATCATAGTAGATTTGGCCACAAAACGTAAGCAGTATCCCAGAAAGATTCTTGAATGTGTCATCAAAATCATAAAAGCAAAACAAGAAATTCTGGTAAGATGGTTTACCTTTCTTAAAAATAGTAAATTTTATGTTATGTCTATTTTACTACAATAAAAAAATTGTAAGATCCATGTGGAGCTAAATGACATTTTGTTTTTTTCTTTCCTGCCTCAGTTACTACTTTTGGTGTATTGTAAGATTTTTTCCTGTTCTAAGTCACACTAGGTTTTGAATACAGCTGATATTAAAATAGAATTTGAAGATTGTAGAATGACAATGACTATAATTCTGAAACCAGAAAGGAGAAATTTATCTTTTAAGCCTTTTCTTACTGTTTGTTATTTGTGTTTGTCACCTTTGTATTTGTTGATATATTTTGGAAAACCGTCTAGTTAAATTGAGTACCTGTTAATAACACCTAAGTTTGCTTTATGAATTGTGTGTAATTTGTTTTGCTTCAGAAATCGTGATGGGGCAGCAGTAGGATTGCTTGTGTTGGCATTGCCTCTGGAGTGAGAAACACATGTTGCTTTAGATGCTGCTGTGTTGTTTGTCCTTAGTTTTTATTAGCACACTTAGTTTTCATTAGCACACTTCCACATGTAAATAAATCCTCCAGTTACTTTCCTTTCAGGAATTGTTTTAGGCAGTAAAGGTGGGTATTTTGTGTAAAACATTGTAGTCATCATTCTATGAGAAACAAATCATTGTAAGCAGACCTTTTCCTTTTTTTTCCTCCATAGCAGTTAGTCCTCAGGAAATACCTCACTCTATCCTCCCTCTGCCTTTTAAAGTTTCCTCAGGGAAACACTCAAAATGTATTTTTCCCATTGTCTCCTTCCTTGTTACTACCCTGTCCTCCTCCAAAAAACCTAGTAATCAGTCCTGCAAAAAAGAAAAGATTGGCAGTCCGAGGTGAGGTATTGCTGGGAATGTTTTAAATATTAATGCAAAATGGGTGGGGTGAAGACACGAAAGAGAGCTTTTTAAAAAACTTTTGGCTCCTGCGAGTTTTGGGTGAGAGTAAGGAGGAACATTTTCCTGTCTCTTTTTGCCTGAATTGTGGATCCTGTTTCTATAGTTCTGCTGCTTACTATAGTCCTGGTGCATTACAGTGTATTATTGGGTACATAGGCCTTAGAGTCCTGACATGAGAGTGGCCTAGCCACTTTCTAAGTCAGAGTTTCTGTGGGAATATGAGTTCTGAGTTCCAAACACTTTTCTTAAAATGAACTTCTGAAAAACATTCTATTCATAATTTGGAGACTATACTTTAAACAGAAAATTCAGTCTCTGTCTTTTAATTTGCTTTCCTACAGATTTTTATGGTGCTATTTCTTAGTGTACGCAGTAGGTGGCAGTACTATAAAAGCTATAATTGGAGTTTGATCTTTTCTCCTTTCCCTTCACATTTTAGTATGTGTGTGTGTGTGTGTGTGTGTGTGTGTGTGTTTCAAAAGAGTAGTACTACTGACTAACAGTATATTTCCCTACATTGACTCAAGGAAATGTTTATATGAGGCATCAAGTGGTTAAATCTCTTTTAATCTTTATTTTGTTTAGAGGCAGTACCATCCTGTAGTACGTCCATTGGACCTAAAATATGACCCTGATCCAGGTGAGTCAGTATTCATTTGTGGTAAAAATGAAGCATCAGCTTGTAATTTTTATGAGTTTTTGATATTCTTTTAAAGGTGTCACACTGCGGTTCTTCCCTTTGATGCTCTCACTCACTACCAGACACCTGTATTTAGCTCTTCACTTAGGGTTATGAGAATTAGCTGTAAACCTACTGACTCAGACCTAAACCTAGTACTATAGTAGTGGGACTTAGGAATTCTGGACTTCTATAAAGCTTTCTTCTGACGTAGAGTGTTCCCAATATCTCACTCCTGTTTTTAACCCTCCCATCTCTAACTGTTATTATACTCTCCATTCTTTGCATTATAGCCAACATTCTACTCTTGAAGTGCTCAGTGGTGTCACTCTAGTGCGCTAGATAACCTTTATTGTTTCTCATGCTTTACAAAATAAAATCTAATAAAAATACAACACTGAACTTGAGATAATGCATGCTTGTTATGCCTTTGAACTCAATTCTGTGTCAGTTGGATACAGCCTCCAAACACAGAGAAATAAAACTGATAAGAAGCTTATATAAATCCAGCAACAAAACTGGCATTGCTACAAATGGGGATCACATATATTTTTAAATGGTCCTGTTCCCACATTTAAAAATTGTAGTGCTTTTCCTGAGAGACCTTTTGGAATTTGCCTTTGGCTCTCAAAAGTACCATTTCTAAACTATCAGAAAAACAGTTAAGACCTTTATTTATTTGTATGGTGCATTTATGCATACGGCTTTGAGTAGCTTACCTTTGTCGAATTCTGAACTACTTTCTACCACGTCTCCCTGCCCTCTCCAGATCTGGCAAGCCAATGGGATAAACCACGAAGGGGATAAGTATAAGCATAAAGATACTCTGAATTTTGTTAAAATCCCAGCATTCACTCTGTGTGACAATAAGAATTGACCTGGGAGTGAATGCTTAACTGTCATGGTTCACTAAAAAGGGATAATTGCCAAAATGCAGTGGTTGACATATTCTTGTTTTGGTTTTGAAGTATGTAAAAATAATAATTGAATCGTGTGGCATAATACCCCAAGTGTTATTTTTTAGGTACAGTTAATTCTCTAAAGAAACTTGGTAATCTTTTTATCTCAAGAGGAAAAACACATTTACTTAAATGATTATGTGATTCTACCTTGAGGAGTAAGCAAAGGAATAATTAGAATCTATCTTTTGGATAAATTTTGAGATTTTGTTGTTATACATTTTCATGATGTTTCTAATCTTAGAAAAGCATCAGCTCTTTAAGCCCAGCAAAAGTGGCCTACAGTTTTATTGGCTGTGTATCCTTGGCCAAGTCACTTGGTTTCTTCAAGTGCCAGTTGCTTTATGGCAGATCCTAGATTTGGAGCCTGATGCTTCAGGTACAAAATCCCGCTCTGTCACTATTACAGAAATGGCCTGCCTACTTACTGAGGTTGTATTATGACTCACGTGAAATAAGGGGTTTTTATAATATCTAATAAAATACATAAGGACTAGTTTTTAAGGAGGTGCTATGTAATAATAGCCCTATTATAAATCCTATCCCATTTATAGTGGTGTAGCTTATAATACTGCATAGCTTCTAATACATGTAGCTGGTAAAATCACATGAAATTAATTTAAATGACTTGATCAAAATAGCATAATCTGTATAGAATCTAAAAATCTAAATATGCTGCATGAGAATTTTGTGGGAACTTCTTGAAAGCCTTTCCTTTTTTTTTATTAGAATACTAAGTGATATCAAATTTCTTTGAAAGCTGACATTTTTTAAAGAAGGTTGTCTGGTTTTCAAAACCCAATACCTAGGCAATGTGTGTAACATTGATCATGCATAGTTATGTTAGGAACTTTGGGATATGCAGAGATAAAGCCGGCAGATTCTCCCCATAATGAGCTTATGTCCCAGTAAAAGAAATAAGAGATGAACATAAAACAGGATTCCTTCACGGCCTTCTAACTAGTTCCTTTCCCAGTTTTACCCATCTGAATAAATGGCACCTGCACCCACATACTGCTTTAATCGGAAGTCAACCTTGATTCTTTCCTCTCCTGGACTCCTCATATCCAATCCATCAGTAAGGACTACAGATTATTCCTTTGAAATACAATCGCGCATTCACCTACTTCTCTTCATCTTGCTATTATCATCTGTGATCTAGGTCACCATCATTCTAAATGGGATCTCTACACATGCTCTCTAGCTGGTCTTCCTGTGTCACTCTTGCTCTCTTCCATTTTATATCCATCAGGCAGAGTTGATTTTTTTTTTAATTATCTGAAATATTTCAAATGTATAGGAAATACGGAGTGTAATATAAAAACCATTTTCTTTGCACCCCACCACTGTCCAGTTCCAGTCCCTCTTATTTAAGGAGTAACTAATATCCTGGAAGTGAGTGGATTCTTCCTATCAATGTTTTTATGCTTTACTTTAAAGATATGTAGCCATAAACAATGTGTTGCATTTGTTTCTAAATTTTTACATAAATTATATGATAGGGATCACATCATTTTGCAACTTGTTTTTTTCCTCTCATCCTGAAAGTGAATAGCTATTCATTTAGCTACCGTTTAGTATTCCAGAGTATGAATACACCATTCCTCTACTGAGAGACACTTGGATTATTTCTTTTTTGTTTTAAAACAGGATTACAATGCACATTCTTATAACTGTCTCCTTATTTCTTTGCATAAATATGCCACAGATTTTTTGGTGTAAATCTGTGGAAGCAGAATTTCTAGGTCCTAGATTTTGTTTCTGTTCAGCTTTATTGCATTTGTATTTGCTATCTCTCCACAGTAGTTATATCAGTTTATATTTTCACCAGCAGTGTTTGAAAGTTCTTGCTTCCCCATATTTTGCCAACAGTTGTTACTGTCAGGCCAGTCTGATGGGCATTCAGTGCTATTTAAAGTAAGGTTGAGCCTCCTTCCTTATGTGTTTTTTTTTATTTATTTTGGTATCATTAATTTACAATTACATGTGCAATATTATGGTATTAAACTACCCCCTTCATCAGGTCCCCCCTACCCACCTCATTACAGTCACTGTCCATCGGCGTAGTGAGATGCTATAGAATCACTACTTGTCTTCTCTGAGTTGTACAGCCCTCCCCATGCCCCCCCCAAATTACATCTGCTAATCGTAATGCCCCTTTTTCCCCCTTATCCCTCCCTTCCCACCCATCTTCCCAAGTCCCTTTCCCTTTGGTAACTATTAGTCTGTTCTTGGGTTCTGTGAATCTGCTGCTGTTTTGTTCCTTCAGTTTTTTTCTTTGTTCTTATGCTCCACATATGAGTGAAATCATTTGATACTTGTCTTTTTCGGCTTGGCTTATTTCACTGAGCATAATACCCTCTAGCTCCATCCATGTTGTTGCAAATAGTAGGATTTGCTTTCTTCTTATGGCTGAATAATATTCCATTGTGTATATGTACCACATCTTCTTTATCCATTCATCTACTGATGGACACTTAGGTTGCTTCCATTTCTTGGCTATTGTAAATTGTGCTGCGATAAACATAGGGGTGCATATGTCTTTTTCAAACTAGGCTGCTGCTACATTCTTAGGGTAAATTCCTAGGAGTGGAATTCCTGGGTCAAATGGTATTTCTATTTTGAGTTTTTGAGGAACCTCCATACTGCTTTCCACAATGGCTGAACTAATTTGCATTCTCACCAGCAGTGTAGGAGGGTTCCCCTTTCTCCACATCCTCGCCAACATTAGTTGTTTGTCTTTTGGATGGTGGCCATCCTAACTGGTGTGAGGTGATATCTCATTGTGGTTTTAATTTGCATTTCTCTCATGACTAGTGATGTGAAGCATCTTTTCATGTGCCTGTTGGCCATCTGAATTTCTTCTTTGGAGAAGTGTCTGTTTAGCTCCTCTGCAATACTGCACATTTATGATGAAAAAATAGGAAGAACATCACATTTCAGATGCACATTAGTTGCGCTACATGGTGTTGAAGTAGGATTTTAGGGGAACAGTTTGGATTCCTAAACACCTTTGTTTTTGGCGAGAGGGTAAATAGTGGTGCCAGGCACATTATAGGTTAAATAGGTCTTTAAAGGGTAGCCTAGAAACTCACCCATTTATAATACCACCTGTAAACTTTTTAAAGGGTGAAACACATTTCAAATGCCAAAACTCAGATTCAGTATGAATTTTTGGTACACTACCATTTGTAAGTGGTTGAACACATGAAAATAAATATTCTGGCGGTGGCTTAAGCAAGTAGGTATTAGGAAAGAAGAGGAACTGCCTCTAAGTCTTCTGCTTGTACGGTGAGCAAAAGAACCAGAAGTATCATCAAGTTTACTGCAGAGAAACTTCAAAGAGCTCCTCCTCCTCACTATACGTTTAGTGAAGGATGGGGGGGAAAAGGGAGTCTTCCATTAACTCAAAGAACTTTTTAAAAAAGAAGACAATATGGTAGCCGTTATTAGCCTTACTAAGGATTATAAAAGGTTGTAACTGACAAATGAAAACTAATCTTATTGGTGGACAGCTAAGGAGAAGACTGCTGCAAAGATATTTTGAAAAAAAAAGTTTGCTCTTAAAAATGTGGAATCAGACACTCTTGAGCACACTGCCTTCTTTAGTCACTTGCTTTCTAAAAGAAGGGAAATGAAAAAGTGGAAATGAAAGATTGTATAATCGACCTAGTCTTGCTTTCAGGTCACTGTACTGACTAACCTAGGAAATACGAACTTCCAAATGCCTGCACAAACTCAGAAATTCAGCAAAAAGCATTACATGAGTGCTTCCCTTCTACTTCCAGTATGTTCTATGAGCATGAATAAGCAAGCATGCATAACATAGGATGCCTGGCTTGTCTGAAGGCATGACAAAGGAGCCTGAATTGAAAGTAGCATCCTTGATCAAAATGAAACCAAAACCTAAGCGGTGATTTGTGACTTTCTGAAGGATGAGTCTTTGCTACAACACAAACAGGTCTGTTGGACACACCTGCTAGGTAGCAGGTACATAACTGCATCCACTCCCACCTGCACCTCACCGGCAACTGCAGCACTGAAGAGTTGTCTCTCTCTTAAGGCACACATACTTTCAGAGTCCTATCTTGTGTTACCTGGCCTTGCCCAGTCTCTAGCTTTATCCGGTAATGCTCTTTCCCTCTAGTCCCTTCATTTATTAACAGGCAAGCTCCTTCATCACTTCAGAACCTCGTTCTAGCTCTTCTTGCTAACTGAAAGGTCTTCCTCTTGATTGTCACAAGATAAATTCTTTGTTACTTCCTCAGAAAAGTGTTTCTCATACCCCAAGACATCACTGTAGCACTGATGTTACTTATTTCTATATTTATTTGTATGTTTCTTCTCCCTCTAGAATGTAAGCTCCATAGAACAAGGACCTTGTTTATGTTGCTCACCATTACAGCCTTCACACTGAGAACACTTCTGGCATATAGCAGACATTCAATAAACATGTTGAATGTATGCATGAACAGTCGCTCGGTACTTACTGCATATGGTGCTATATGCTGGCTAAATACACTGCAAATGCAAAGTAAAGAAGTTCTTGGGACGTTCAGTTTTCATAAGACCACAAACAGGGAAACACAAAAATACTTAAATATTTTAACAAGGACTGTTAAGGAAATAAGGGAGTATTAAGACAGAGAACTGGGGAAAGGCTATTTAAATTAGGGTAGATAGGGATGATCTCTCTGAAGCAGCAGCATTTAAATGAGAAAGAAAAATTGGGAAGATGCCAAACCTTAGAAACATTGGCAAGAAGCATGTGTGAAAGTGAGGCACTTTCAAAGAACTGAAAGATGGGCTGTGGGGCTAGAGCAAAGAGAAAAGTGTCTGAAATTAATTTGGAGACATAGAGGGGGGCCAGATCGTGTAAAGGAATGCTGAGAAGTTTGGGTTTATTATGTATTTTTTTAATTGGAAGATTGTACTGTAGGAATAGACCCCATTTTGTTTATCCATTCATCTGTCAATGGACAGGTGCATGTATTTGCACAGCAAGATAGCCTTTACCCTCACGGAATGAATCTCTAAGGTGGGATTTGAGGCATAACATCAAACTGGAAGGTAAGGGAGTTGAGAGCAGAAGTCTTTCTCAGAGCTTTCACGTAACAAATTAGAAATCACACGTTCTCTGAATAGCTCTATGGGACAGCAGTAAGGCAGGAAGTATAATGGTTCACGCTCTGCAAAGGTGTCAATGTTTACAAACCACTTCTGCTGGAGGGCATTTGGCACGCTCCTGGAGTTGAAGCTTACAGCTCAGGTTTATTTCCTCCCCACCTCATATCAGTGGGGGAGGAGGGAAGGATATGGAGAGGTCTTAAAAGAATACGTAGCCTTCCATGCACAGGCTAATGAAAGGAGGACCTGAGATGACCCCCTGGAGCATTTAATCCCCACTTCCTCCCACACACTGTCCGGAGCAGTCGTCCTGGATGCTCTCCACAGCATGTATATGCAAATAGGATTGTATAACTTCTGTGATGCACTGATTTGATCTTCCTCAAGGTAGTTAAATCAGTCCAGTTTGAAAACATGTGGATGGCCCAAGCTTTCTCTGTAATGAAAGTACTATAGCGGTTCAGAACAAAGGCTTTAGGCCTGCATTCAAATACTGCCTCCACTACCACTACTCGTGTGAATTTAGGCAACTGATACAACCTCAGTTTCTTCACCTATAACATGGGATGGTAGCTAAAATACCAAACACAATGGATTCTCATGATCATATGTGAAGAACATAACACAACACCTCAGGAAAGAATTTTTAAATGTGTTATTAAATAAAGATCAATATCATCATTTACTGAGATTTTATGAAAGGACTGGCTAAGGACCAAGACTGGGTTATCTGATGGTTCCATTCTAACCCATCATCTTACACGCCTATAGATTTTGTCCATTTGCTGTATCTTGTTCATTTGGGGCTGGAAAAGAGAGCATCCACATGATTCTCCCTGTTGGACAAATTTTTATCTTGGTACCCACCTCAGGACATGGCAGGAGGGGCGTGTCCTCTGTGGGGCAGTGGGATGTTCTGGGGGAGGATGGGGGCCCCGCCCTGAGGGCTCAGCTGAGGTGAGCGAACAAAGGGGCATGTGACAGTGACAGGTCATAAAGGGCAGCAGAGTATAAATATGGCTGCGCAGGGGGTTTGGCCAGGAGAGGAGTTACTTCTCTCACTTGGACTGTAGCTCACAGCTTCTGAGATTAAAAAGGCAGAGGCAGAGGTGAGATACAGCAGAGCGCAAGCACACTATACATCTCCACACACTTGAAGAGATTCCAGCTGGGATCCAGCACCTGCTAGCATTCCCACGGCCATCACCTGCACCCCTGCCCCCACCTCTGCCTCTGCGAGGCTCTGAGACTGTGGAAAGGGTATTGCAGGGTGGGGTGCTGTTGAGAGACCTGCCGGGAGCCACCTATGACCCCGGAGCACCGCTGTTCCCTGTTCTGTCAGGGAAGGGAAGACCCAGGGACTTGCCTGCCTTGCAGTGCTGGTTTCTGCCCTAAAGGAGTCATGAACACGGAGTACCTGCTACCTTATTACACGACCGAGAGGAGCCCCTTAGTGGGCATGTTCAACACCGCCATGGGGAAACTGCAGCGACAACTGCGCAAGGGAGAATATGACATCTTCAAGTCTGTCCCCGTGTTTGAGAGCGACTTTATCGAGGTCACCAAACGGGGAATGGTGATTGATGTGCACAACCGCGGCGGTGGTTGCATGACCATGGGCATCGCAAACACCAACCCCTTCGACCCAATACCAGACGTCCTGCTGGTGGCGCGACTGGTCCCTGGCCACGAAGAGCATGTGGAGTGTGGCCAGGCCAACGAGGGAAAAGTGAACAAAGCTACAGCGACCTTAGAGCTGACAAGGCTCCTCCCCTTGACGTTGGTAAAGATCTCCATTCACAACCGCAACAAACACCGGTTGTGCCTGAAGCTCGCTACGGGCCGTTCCCACTACCTGCAGCTGTGCGCTCCTCCAGACCAGCACAAAGACCTCTTTGCCTGTTGGGAAGACGTAATCGACCTTTTGAGCCCACCGGTGGAAGCTTACAGCAGTACCCATGCCATTCCAGCCGGGGACATGTTCACGTCGGTGTTTGAGGAAATGGACAGGAGGAGCCCCGAAGGAGCACATTTCCAAGGAACGGAAGATCAGAGAGAGGTCAGCATTAGGACCATCTATGTCATGGAGGCGACTGCAGCCGTCTCTGCAGCTTCTGCTGGGGGCGGGGAGAGGACCCAACAGGACTTCCACAAACCCACTACCATGCCCAAAGCCGCCGCCCCAGACACACAACCTACATGGCATGCCCGAGAGTCAGCAGCAAGGACAGAAAGAGAGGAGGTGACAGCAGAGGAGCCAGTAGCAAGGGCAATGACTCCTGGAGCAGACGGGGTGGCAGCAGGCACCATGGCAGGTGCCTTTAGCATGATAGTCACAGCCTCGGAGCCGCTCAGCACAGCCCTAGCAAGGGCAGCCACCGAGTGTGCTGGAGGAAGCAAAACCAACACAGCTATTTCCGGTGGTGCCAACATGTGCCCAGAGAGCATTAAAATGAGCCTGGAAGGTGCTACAGACAAGGCTCCAGAGTGTTCTTCCAGTGTGTCCGCTCTCCTCTACCCGGAGGACAGCGTGAGGATGGCGACTGCAGGAGCGGCACTGGCCAGCAAGATTGTTGGAGAAGCCATGAAAGGAACTGGAGTGTTAGCTTCTCCAACTTCCACTCTGACCCTGCGGAGACACCAGGCTGGGAGGCAGCTGCGCCTGTCTCCTGCCAGCCCTGAAGCCCACGAAGGGAGAAGGGAGCGAAGAGAGGAGAGCGCTCTCAGGAGCTCCCCGCCCCGCAGGGCAGCTGACAGCCGCCACAAGGCAGGTGGGGACAAGATACCCCACAAACCAGGGGACAGGACCTTAGGCGGCCAGAGAGCACCGAGAGGAAAGGAGGAAGGCCGCCGCAGCTCAGGGTGCCACAGGCATGTCAGCAGCCGAGAGGAGGTCAGCCCTGCTCACACCCCCACCGCTGAGGCGTCCAGAGCCTCTCACAAACTGGGTGGGACAAAAAGTTCAGGTTCCTCTCCGAAACTACACAGCAGTATCGGCTCGCTGTTGGGCAACATCAAAGCCAGACTGAGCGGCCGACCAAGCCACAGAGAGGTGGGCACAGTGGAGAGGACCCGCATGGAGACCATCATAAAGAGTACAGCCAGGGACTGGAGGTGGCTGGGAGCAGAAGCCACAAGAAGGACCAGGGCTTGGGAGGGGACCAGGGCTCAGGACGTACCCCAAGGGGATTCCTGCATTCCCCTGCATTTAAAATAAATAGATAAATACATTGAGAATGTGGCATGCTGACTTCTGTCTGGAATTCTATGCCTGACAGCTGAGTAGCGATGACCTCACAGTGCATTTCCTGAGGTCATCTGGGCTGCAGCCTGGGACCCCAGTGCCAGCCAGGGCAGCCCCCACCTCCCACGCATGCTCAGCAGACCTGATAGGACTGCTCCATCTTGCCTCAACCCCTATTGGGCTTTGTTCCTCAAGGCCTTGGCTAAAGACTGTGGCCTGGGAAGCTCTTCCCCTCCACACACCATCTCCCTATTTTGAAATACATTTCTCCCTTTGAAGGCCCCTAAGTAAAGCAAGAACAGGACTCCATCCCCTTGGGCCCCAGTGGGGAGGAGGCGAGTAGCAGCATCTGCTGGGAACCGGAACCGGGAGGACTCTCATCCTGACTTAGCAATGCTGGGGATCCCAGGTGTACACCCTAGAGAAACACGAGAATGCTTATACTAAAAATAATAGCAAAACACTGGTTTTTGGAGGTATTTTGCCCCAGGATTTCCTTTCCCTGAACTTACAGAAGCACAAACACAGTAAGTTACCCAAAATCGTACAAGTGGTGACAGCACTGAGATGTGAACCCAGTTTGGCTCTGGGCTTTTTACTCACTATGCAGCCTCTCCGTCTGCCCATACGCTACAGCCTGCTGGGTGGGGCTGGCAAGTTAGTTACACTGTTCCTGAGGCTGAAGCCCCAGATTTTGCCCTCAAATGAGTTTGATCCCCATTCTGGCCTGTGTTGTTTGATGGCTGCTGTCAGCGCCTTGCACCCTGTCCAGCCATTCATTGCGGTTGTAGATTGCAGAGAAAACCCATGGCTTGAGGGACTGAGGAGGCTCAAGGCAGGCCTTCCTCATTGTGGAAATGCACAGGTGAGCTGGATATGCAAGAGGGCAGCATGGTTAGTCCACAGTTCCATCTAACCAACAGTAATAATTATTGGGACAGATGCTATTTACAGAGAGATGTTGTTACAGACATTTCTCTATTCATGACTGCCTTTAATCCTTAAAGCAACTGAACAGGTAGCTATTAGTCTCACTATATGGGGGAAACAGACCTAGAAAGGGTAAGTAACTCCCCAGAGGGCACTGCAGGTTCGCCTCTTCTTTCTGTCAGGCCCTTGCACCTCTGTTCTAGTCTGCTTGGTCACCACCCTCCTGTCCCCTAAACCCACCTGCACACAAATTCCTTTGTGAGCATTCTCAGGATCTTTCTTTGCTTCTGCTCCTGCCTCAGACCATCAGTTCCTCAAAAGCCAGGGCTGTGTTTTCTAGTTCTCTTTCTCTTTCTGTCCCCCCTTCTCCAACGCTGAGGGCCCATGTGAAGTTCTTCAGAAGGTGGGCCCTTGTGAGATGCTCCAGCTTCATGGGTGTGGCTGCATGAGCAACTGGGGTTGCTGGAGGAAACGCAGAAATGAGGGAACAGCCAGAACCAAACCCCAAAGGAGAGATCCTCTACCACTCCCCAAAACTCCTCGCTTGCATGAATACGCGTAAAGCATGATCTTCCTAAACATCCTAAAGACCCAATGTGAGCCGTCTGGGGTGCCTAGACAAAAGCTTGTGGACTAGTGGGAAGGAAGTGTAAGCTGGGGCTCCGGGTGGACTGCAGGGATGTGCGGCCACAGGGAAAGAAGGTACAAGAGGACAAAGCAGGGCTGAGGGCAGGCCTTTGAGTTCTGGTCCCTTTGAGGGGATAGGAGGAAGAAACATAACAAGAGACAAGAAAGCAGAGTCAGACTGAGAAGTTGAAGCCTGACTACTTTAGAGACAGACTCCCACATCTTAGAGCAGGGGTCAGGACATTATGACCCCCACCTGCCTGTTTTTGTACTGCCTCTAAGCTAAGAAGGGTTTCTATAGTTTTAAATGGCTGAAGGAATTCAAAAGCAGAATAATATTTCTTGACACCTGAATATTCCATGAAATTCAAATCTTAACCTCTATGGATAAAGTTTTATTGGTACACAGCCAGGCTCCTTCACTGAAGTGTTGTCTATGACTGCTTCCTGCTACAACGGCAGTCAAGGTGATAGAGATCATATGGCCCACAAAGTTCAGGCTGAGGGACTGCACAGGAGCAGAAAGAGGGAGTGGGCTTTCAGGAGACTTCTGCCAAAGCCAGCTGCCCTGATTTTCTTAGGACAAAACTCCCCGGCGATGAACTTACATGTTCCCATCCCCCAGCTAGCTGCCCAGAGAATCCCAAAGGGACACAGACTCCAGTACACAATCTCCGGCCCTGGAATCCCAGCTCCAACATTAGGAACTGTGTGGGCTTACACAATTCCATAACCTCTAAGCCTCAGGATCTCCATCTGCAAGATGGGGGTGTAACGCAGACCTTGAAGGACTGTTGAGAATTCTGTAAGACGACAGAGTTAGCACAGTCTTTGGTGCACTGTGGCATTCTGCAGTCTGTAGACCTTGCTGTTAGTGTTGGCCACTCTGCCTGCAGTGGGCCTGCGAGAACAGGTGCACCTCCTAATGTGCCCACCAGAGGGCAGGAAGGGCCTGCTAGTGGCCGGGATTATGGCAGATGGAGCCAGTCTAGAGGTTCCCTGCTTGGGGAGAGGTGCCCGCCCCTGCAGTTTACATCCCAGGCTTTGATCAGCTCCTATTCTTCCCCCAGCCTGCTGTGGGCCAGACTGGTGCGGAGCTTCCGGCTGCGGGCAGGCCAGTCTTGTTCTTGCCCTTCGGGTGGCAGGCCAGACTGAGGCCAGGTCACCGGGTAAACACTCCTGTTTGTCTATTTGTGTGTCACCTCATGTCATCCTCCAATGACCCTGGAGGCAGGCAGAGCAAGTGGGATAACGCCCTCGTGCCAGCAGGGAACTGAGGCTCAGGGACGTTAGGTGACTTGCCCAAGATCCCAGAGCTTGCTAGCAGGTGCCTGGGATTGTAGCTTATATCCTCTCTCCCAGTGCCAGGCTTGTCTCTCTCCTGGTCAGCAGGCTGTCCTTAATGACCAACCTCTCCCTGAAGCTCCACTTTCTGCCACTTCTTTCAGCATTCCTGCCCCTGCCCTCCTGGCTGAGGACACCCTAAACCACTCCTCCATCCCCGTGGAACTTGGAATGTTCAAGTGCTTCCACATGCAAGAGCTCATCTCTACTGAGAACCACCTCCCCCGGGGGATTTGAGGGCAGTGACTATAATGTGCAGGCGCTTTTGACCAAAGGTCAGATGGGCACATGCCTGTGTCAGCAGTGGACAGTGACAGGTTGCTGGGCCGAAGTGGTCAGGGAAAGCTGCCAGGAGAATGGAAGCCACAGAAGGAGAGGAAAGAGGCAGAAATGCTCACCGTCTTTAAGGGAGTGCAGGCAACAGGACGGGGTCACAGACAGCCGACCTAAGGGCAGAATGGGAGCCCATGAGTGAGAGGAGGCCGCTTCACCAACGGCCTTGGAATCCAGGCGAAGGGGGGTGGGTCTGGTCATGTGGGACACGGAGAGATGTGGCAGGCTTTGGTGGGAGGTGTGACGGGAAGCAACTGGGTTCTGGGAGGAGGCTGATCCGGAAGTGATGAGGAGCCTGGGTACAGTGGGAAGGAAGCAGTGGAGCACGTGCCTCAGGTCCAGGCTTGAGGTGACGGTGGACATCGCGGGAAGACATGGGTTTTGGAAGAACTGCCAGGGGGTCAAGCCTGACGTGACGTGGAGGGTGAAGGAGAAGGTCTAGCCCAAACTGGGACTGACGGGTGAGCCCAGTGGTGTGCACATGTGTGAGCAGGGTAATGGCAAGGAAAGCACCACTCATTCCTTTTACATGAGTGTGAATTGGAGGATATCACCTAGAAATGCCCGTGAACACATGAAGACACAGGGCGGGACACTGGAGGAGAGTCAGCACTCAAGGTGCGCCTAAGGAGAGAGGCAGCCACAGACGTGGTCTCTGAGGCTGTGAGAGTGAACGTGGACGCCCCGTGAGCGGGCCGGTGGGGGCAAGGCTCTGCACGGAGGAAGTCCAGGGAGGGGAGGACCCAGGGAGCCGTGCGTGTAGAGGCCGCCCCAGTTGTCAGTCCCCTTCCCTCTCCCAGTGGCTCTTAGTAGAGCACATGGCACGCCTCTCGCAACCATGATTGGTTCATGGGGGACATGTGTCCTAAATCAGGCCAATCAGAGAACTAGAGCCCTCTGATGGACATACGGGGGCAAAGAGGCTCTTTGCATCAGTGCATGAAGAAAGAGGCAGGTAGGGCTAAGAACACATGACGGTCATCTGGGGCCTTAGGGGGCGCCAGCGTTAGGCTGAGGGAGACAGAGGGGACATGGAAAGAAACTCGGTCCCTAGTGACATCCCTGAGTTGCCCCATCAGTGCTTGCCCGAACCCTTGGTGAAAGAATGAACGCCCTTTGTTGTTAAGCCAGTTGGGTAGGCTTTTCTGTCTCCTTCCAGTGGAAGTTCCTGACTCACACTGCAGAAGAGGAGGAACCTGAAGAATGCCCCTTTACGGTAACAGAGGGAGGGAGACTTCAAAATGGAGGAGTGAATAGTATCAAACGCTGAGAATGTCGGGTCAGACATGTTTCATTGTCCAAAAATTGTGTGACAGAAGTGGATCAGAGAGGTTCCTATAGTCAAACCCACACTCAGGACTCAGGATTCACAGATTCACTACCTCAAGGGGGAAAGGGAAACTGTTGGAGAGCTGTGCCTGGGGGTCTCTCATTCGGGGTTTTGGTGTAGTCCTCAGAGCCCCCACTCGACTCCTTTCCACAAAGTTCTGGAGGCTTAATGACCACCTGCCTGCCTCATGCCAAACCTCCATTCATCTAACTTCTACCTCTGACAAGACAATAGTTCATATTGTAAAACCTCTTGAGACAAACAGAGACCACATTGCTCCTTACTTAACCACGCTGCAAGTGGAATAGTTCTTCCTAGGGTCTAACTCGATTCCATTCAGTTGAGAATGACCTGTCAACTGGAACTTGTTGGTGGACCCGTAAGGCATCTGAAGGTGACAGGCCGCACAAAGGGAGAGAGGCGGGCAGGCAAGGAGAGGTAGCGTCTTGCCCCAAATACGGCCCCCCGCGGCTAAGGCAGGGCCACGCTCTTCCTGAGCGGATTACTGTTGGGGTCTGAGTGACTGAAGCTGCTGAGAATGCTATTGTAGCAAGAGGCTTACCGAAATGTAGACACCCTGCTCTGGCATGTCCCGACACACAGATGGGAAATAAGCAGAATAAGCTCCCAGCGCTAAGCCGCTCTATTGTCCTGCTTGTTGCTAAAACACCTTGCTGAGCTGTCTGCCCATGCGCCTCCCCACTCCAGCACTGCACGCCAATGGGGGAGGCTGCCCTCAGGGACGGGAATGCTGAAGTTACAGCTGAAAGCTGATGTCACTCAGGCTGAACTATAGAGGAGGCCCTTGCAAGTGAATCAGTTGCCAAAGGTAACCTGGCAAGTCAGTCGCAGGGCCAGGATCACTCCTGTGCACCTTGGGTCCCCTCCAGGCCCAAGCACTACCCATCGCACTCAGGCCTTCCCATCTCCCTCCGCATGTGTGGGGGCTGCACACAGAGAACCCTGATGGTGAGTCCTCCTCAATCTGGCACTGGTTCCCTTATAGAGGGTTGGGTCCAGGCCATGATCATGTCACATGGAGGGAGATAACATTCCGCAGCTGCCAGGGGAAACCAGGGTGGAAAAGTCCCATCCCACTGTCTGGGGGCAGGCAGGAAACACGGGAAGGTCTATGATGCCCCACCCCCATCCGTAGGTGACAAGCTGCTGTAAGGGGGCCCTGGGAACCACGGGGCCTTGGGAATCCAGAGTAAGCACCGGGGTTTTCCAAGCAGCTGGTGGCTCTGGGGTGGCTATGGAAGGTAGGGCTGGGCAGTGGTTGGCTGGGGGAGAGGGCACAGTGGGTGGGAGGAAGTGGGGCCTGGGAGACAGCAGGGCTGTCGGGCTCTTGTGTAATGGCTGTGCATCTCCATGGGGGTGTCCCAGGCACCTCAAAGGTAACATGTGCCAATCTGAACTCATTGTCACTCCGACAGCCTTTCTCCTGGGCTCTGTATCCTGTCTAGTGAAGCAGCCCCCCATCCCCACCTCCACCCCCACCCCAGCCCCAGTCCCCAGCACCTAGCCAGAAATCAGGACATCCCCCTTCACATCTCCCTCTTTTCAAGACTTCACTTCCTGCCAGTCTCCTCATTTTACCTTCTCAGTCTTTGTCAAGGCCCACCCCTCTTCTCCAACAAGCCCCCTTTGCCCTCTTCCCACCTGGGCTGCAGGAACAGCCTCCTGACAGCGCTCTCTGCCTTGCCCGCAAAACCCTTCCTCCATGGGGCCCCCAGGTTCACCCCCTTACCAGCCAGTCCGAGCAGCTCTCCTATTTAAATCTCTAGGGTCTTCCCATCCCCTGTGGGATCATTTTGGGCTCCATAGCATGACCAAAAAAGCATGTGTGGTTTGACTCCAGCTTGCTAAGGCAGTGCAGTGTGTAGTCAGAAGTACAGGAGCAGACTTCCTGGGTTCAAGTGCTGCCTGCTGCTTTCTAGCTGTGTGACCAAGGGCAAGTTCCCGAACCTCTCTGTGCCACAGTTTCCTCATCTAGGAAGTCAGAATTGTGAGAGTACCTACCCCATAGAATTGTGAGAATTAAGTGAGTTTCTCCATGCAAAGCCGTCAGAACTGGGATTGTTACTACCATCTCCTTCAGCTTCCTCTCCTGCCCCTCCCTGCCTCACGCATTTGCTTCAGCATCTTGGCTCTCCGTGTAATTCCCCCTCTGCCAGTTGTGCTATTTGTTACCGCAGTGTGGGCCCCTCCAAGAGGTAACTTCCTCTCACCCTCCGCTGTGCACCCACCACGGTGCTTGCTGCTTATCTCATTGGCTTGTGAGTGCCTGATTTCTTGTCTGTCTCCCCAGCTGGACTGAGAGCCTGGAGGACAGGCCTGGGTCCATCGTGCCTGGAACCCTGCATGGTACACAGTATCTGTAAATATGTGTTGAAGATCATACTTCACTTCATGTGTCTGTAAGTATGTGTTGAAGAACATACTTCACTTCATGTGTCTGTAAGTATGTGTTGAAGAACATACTTCACTTCATGTGTCTGTAAGTATGTGTTGAAGAACAAACTTCACTTCATGTGTCTGTAAGTATGTGTTGAAGAACATACTTCACTTCATGTGTCTGTAAGTATGTGTTGAAGAACATACTTCACTTCTTGTGTCTGTAAGTATGTGTTGAAGAAAGGAAATATTTTCCCTGGGAGGGTTGGCCTGGGTCTGCCTCACAGTGAGGGGTGCTTGTGTAGGAGGATTTTGCAGGTGTCCCCATGGTCCCGGGGCCACCCATTAATCTCTGTGTCCCCTCCCCAGGCACTTGTGCATTCCACAACAGCGGGCATCAAGAACACAATGGGGCCAAGTCAAGGGAAGGGACTGGGGCCTTGTGGGGGGGTCTGGACATGCTGCTTGAGGGGGCGAGCAGACGGAGGAGGCAGAGAGGAGGGAAAGCCAAGTAGTCAGCTGTCCTCCAGCTTTATTTGGGTCTTCAGCGATTCTTGGGATCCTGGGGACCTGCCATATGTGACCCAACAAAGTTCCCTGGGCTGGAGTTAGGCCACGGATGTAGTCCCATAGCTCTACCCTGGCTCTGCCCTGCCCTTGTAAGATGGGGATAATAATACCCACTCTACCTTCCCAGGGTGATTATAAAGCTCAGATTCATCCATGCACTCATCATTCACCCATCCATCCATTCATTCAATAACTCTATTAAGTGTCAGGCATGGTGCTTGTTGCAGGGGTATGACCTTGGTTAAGACACACACAGCCCCTACTCCTAGGGAACTTGGAGAGTTATGAAACAGACAGACAATGAAACATTGTTCAAGTGTGTTGAGTTATCAGCAAGAGGTATAAAGTACACTAGGAATGAATGAGATAAATGGAGAACAATTCTCTTTGGGTCCCCAGGACTGCCCTCTGCTCAAGGGGTAGTACTCGGTGCCAATGACATGGTGTCTCATGTCCTCTCATGGTTACAGGTTCCTGGCACCATAACCCTGCTAACTCCCTGCCCTCCCAGGCCAGGGACTGACATTATTGCCCTTCAAGGCATGAAAGGGCTCTGACCAGTAAGGACTTAATGTTGTAAGGCTCAAAGGTTTCCCCCTACCAGTCGCTTGTGTGTAGAGCCAACTTGAAGGTAGTTCAAGGTGTCTGGAAAGAGAAGGTGGATGGCCCAGCAATCCGTCACTACCTGTCCAAGCAGCTGTGATGCCCTGGCTCTGTGCTTCTCTCTCCTATACTCATCAGGAAGCAGACCACCACTGTTTAAAAGCTCCACTCTGGAGCTAGACAGTCTGAGTTTGAATCCTCGTTACCCCCTTTTCTAGCTGGGTGACCTTGGACAAGTTACCTAACCTCTCTGAGCCTCAGCTTCTTTATTTGTCCCATGAATGCTGTGAGATTATTGTAAGATTATATGACTTAATATATGTAAAGCACTTAAATAGTAATGGCATAAAAACAGACAGACAGTGACTGCATACAGGAAACTCCCTGTGTTTTACGAGTACTACCTTTCTTTTACTATCATGTGCTATATACTACTTGTCTGCCTCTCCTGAGGTCCTTGAGGGCAGGGGCCCATCGATTTCCTCATTCCTCTTGGTATCCCCAGGACCTGGCACTGTGCCTGGATCAGAAAAGACAGACCAAAAATATGTGTTGAGTGATGACTGATAAACGATCAGTGGGAGAACTGGGCTAGGCTGGGCAGAGAGCAATGCTGTCTGGACGTGTGCAGGGCTCTCTGTCTGGGGAGGGGCCCAGGGGAAAATGCCAGGGTCACAGGAGGCAACATCAGGGGATGCCTGGTCCGCGTGCCATGCATTCTTCTTTTCCTGCCCACAGCTCCCAAGAGTGCTGTGGCCATCTGCTAGGGACGGGAAGTGCAGGTGCCCAGGGAGGTGGAGCCTGGAGCCAGTCTAGAGGATTTACTCTTCTGCCACTGAGCTCCTGGACCAGGGACAGCGAGAGGGACAGGCCCTGCGGAATGGATGGGGCAGCCAATCAGGCATCTCTGGAGCCGCTGGGGTTGTGAGGAAGGAGAGGATGGTCCTGATGGCTGCCCAGAAAGAGAGGGGATGAGGGCTGTCCCCTGTTGGAGAGGACACAGAGTGTGTATGTCAGCAGACACCCCATGCCCTCACCACATTGTCAGGAAACTGGGGCTGGCTGAGCACCTCCCAGGGCTCTCCCCTGGGTCATCAGTGTGCTTTCTGCCCATCACGTGGCCACGCAGAACACACGATGGGGCTGCTTGGACCTTAGCCCTTCCAGCTCACAGAGCCCTGGGCGGGCAAGGCCGAGTGCCCTGAAGTCTCACCCACTTGGGTGAAATGATGATGGGGAGCACATTCTAATGGGACCATGTTGTAAATCATTGAAGAACTGATTTTACTGCTAATGGACAAGAAAAGGTCTGGAATGTTGGATTATGGGTGAAGGGGTATCCCTCTGCTCTCTAAATCTGCTCCGTTGGGCTCCTTTTTCTCCTACCAGCCCTTGAGCCCAAGCACTGAACAGTTCATTATGATGGCTGAGCCCTTGCAGGTAGGAACCATCTGCAGAAGCGACAGTCATCTGCTGCAGGGGCATCACAGGCCAAAGGGAGTCACACAGGGGGTGCGAGGGTCCTAACTGGCTCTAAGACATCAAGAGGTGGTCTCCTGGTGCTCAGAGACTTCCCTCACCAGCCACCAATGATTCTGCTGTTAGACTCCTGATGACTTCTGCACTGTGACTCCTATATCACACACATGCATGTACACACATACGTGGACACCTGACACACACCATACATGCAAACACATACAAACACGCTCTCCTATTTACACTCACCCTTACACACACTGCTACGTACATATTCACACACATGCAGACACACACACCTTTCCCTCCCTCACCGTCTTGTTGACATACACACACTACTCTGCTCCCTTCACATGTTTAGACAATTCCAGACAAACCCATGAGACTTGCGAGATGTTTCCAGTGGGGAACGAGGGGATGGCGGAGGACAAGCTGGGGGGACCGGTGGCTGTAGTTCTGTTTGTGGTCATCCGTGTGACTGCCACCGAGCCTTTGTTTGCAGTTGTTGTCCATTCATTTAGTCATTCAGCATGTGTTTCTCTCTTGAGCAAATACCTGCTATGTGCTGGGCACAATCTTAGGTTGTGAGGATCTCAGTATGGATTCTCCATGGAGTAGATCTTGGGATAAGGACTTTTAAAAAATAAGAAGTCTTTATTGAGATATCATTTACTTAGCATACAGTTCACCCATTCAAAGTGTATAATTTAGTGGTTTTTGGTGTGTTTGCAGAGCTGTCCAACCATCACCACCATCAGTTTCAGAGCATTTTCATCACCCCGTAAAGAGATCTCATACCCATCAGCACTCATTCCCCATTTTTCTATCCCCGCGCCCCTTGGCAGCCATGAATCTGCTTTTTGTCTATGGATATACCTATTCTGGACATTTCATATAAATGGAATCATACAATATGTGGCCTTTGTGACAGGCTTCTTTGACTTAGCATGTCTTCAAGTTTCACCCGTGTTGTAGCCTATGACAGTATTTCATGCCTTTTCATGGCTGAATACTATTCCATTTATGGATATATTGCATTTTGCTTATCTACACATCAACCAAGGGACATTTAGGTTCCACTTTTTCACCAGTATGAATTATGCTGCTATGAACATTTGTGTATAAGTTTTTGGGTAGACGTATGTTTTAATTCTTTGGAGCATATACACCATAGGGGAATTACTGTGTCATTAAACGCCACGTTTAACATTTTGAGAAACTGCCAGTGTTTTCTAACACAGCTGTACCATTTTACAACCCCAGCAGCAATGCATGAGCATCGAATTCATGATAAGATTTTTAACTGTAGGATTTAGGGGAAGTGATCCCAGAAAATACCAGTAGGAGAATAGGGGAGAGAGAAAGAGAAGGGAAGGCAGCCAATTAAAAGATCATTCTCAAGCAAATTACCATTGAGAGTAATTGGAGCTTCAGGCGACTGCCTAACTCGGGGAGCCAGTGTAGAACTTATATTTTAGAGTCATCCACCTGAGAAGAAGAAGATGGGAGTGTGTAGACCTGGATTCCCAACGGCCCTTGGCTGAGGGCTCCTGTGTGTGTTTGTGTGTGTGCTGATTTCCTGTTAATTTGCTGATGCCATACTAGCAGAGCAGGCACAGCAGGAGGAAGCGATCACGGAAGAAATGCAGATGCTGGCAGCTGAGGCCAAGCACACTGTGGGCTGTGGTACATTGAGGATGGTGGGGCAGAGGGGGTGAGCCAGGGCACCAACTACACCTGCTACCCAGGGTGAACCAAGGCCCTGCCTGCATGGAGCTTACACTCTCCCAGGAGAGCCGCAAACCAATGCTTGTAGCATATAGTCAGGCGGCACCATAAGGAAGATACAGCAGGGGAGGGGATGGAGAGAAAGGGATACTGTGTGGAGGGGATGGAGAGAAAGGAGGGATACTGTGTGGAGGGATGGAGAGAAAGGATGGATACTGTGTGGAGGGATGGAGAGAAAGGAGGGATACTGTGTGGAGGGATGGAGAGAAAGGAGGGATACTGTGTGGAGGGATGGAGAGAAAGGAGGGATACTGTGTGGAGGGATGGAGAGAAAGGAGGGATACTGTGTGGAGGGATGGAGAGAAAGGAGGGATACTGTGTGGAGGGATGGAGAGAAAGGAGGGATACTGTGTGGAGGGATGGAGAGAAAGGAGGGATACTGTGTGGAAGGATGGAGAGAAAGGAGGGATACTGTGTCGGCTCAGGTGGTCAGGGCAGGTGCCCTGAGGTGAGGTTTCAGCTGAGACCTGAATGAAGTGGGGACAGGCCTTCTGAAGGCCCGCTGATTGTCTGATGGGAAACAGCACTGGATCCGGGCTGTGGGAGCAGCAGGTGCTAAGGCCCTGAGCAGGGAATAACCTTGGTGTCCTGGAGGAAGTGTAAGAGGTCCGAGTGGCTTCCGCAGAGTGACGGAGCCCGAGGAGAACAGGACATGCGTGGAAGTAAATATGGATTTTGTTCTACAGGTAACGGAGGCCACTGGATGGTTGAGAGCTGCAGAATTTCCAATTTGATTCATGCTTTTGTTTCTCGCTGTCAGAGCTCGTGGGTTCCAGAAGTACTGCGACTCCCTAAACCGACATTGAGTGAGACGGGGAGGGCCCTGATGGCGCTCACACCTTGCCGCAGGGCATGCAGACGCAGCCCCAACCTTCACTCCCTCCAGCTGGAAGGCTGGCTCCAGTCACTGGTCTGGGGCTGGATGCGCAGCAGGGAACACATCTATGGAAGCCCCCAGAGGAGGAGACGAGTAAACAGGGTAAATCGGTACTACAGGTTCTCCATCAGTAATGCATACTAGAAAATGACGGATGCTTCAGACTAGAGAAAAATGAAGTAGTCACAAGGAGTACAGAGTTCTAAGGGTGCTTAGATTTCAAGTAGAGGGCTTACAACACTGAGCTAGCACTGCTCAGCCTGGCTGGCTCCTGGAAGCCCCCTCCCCACCCCCAGGGAATGTATCCAGGGACGCGAGGGGAGCCCTGGGGTGTGCTCATCAGCTGGTTCAAGCACACAGCCTGGAAAGGGGATGAGGAGCTTGGGGGGTGCGGGCAGGGAAGGCAGGAGGCTGGGGCTCCCAAGCCCAGGGGAATATTGATGAGTTTCCTGGCAAGACGTGGCGGCGCTGGTGGGATCATGTAATGAAGACAGATGATCCCGCGCCAGCTCTTCTCTTCTTCTGCTGGAGGGTCAAGAGTCACAACCAGGTGGGGGGCGGGGGAGGGCTCGCCAAGTGCCTGGGTGCCCTCTGCTCTGAGCCACCTCATGCTCTCCCCTTCCCACCACTGCCCCTCACCTCTCCCCTCCTGTCCAGCCTCAGTTCTCATCTTCCTGCCCGCATTCTCTATTTCCTGGTTCTCCCTTTGCCTGTCTCTGCAGCGCTGCCTTCCGATTTCGCTGGCTTTGCCCCCGTCTGCGCACAGCGCCCCCTGCCTGTGATCTCTAGAGTGGTGTGCAGTCCTTTCTCTGTGGGGACTTCCTGTGCCCTGGCTGGCAACTCTCCAAGCAGGTACCACCCCCTCTCCCAGTCTATCAACGGTTTATTGAGTGCCCACTGTATGGTAGGCATTGGCTCGCCAGCCTGTAGACCACAGAGGAAAGCAATACCAGGGAAAAAAGGGAACTGATTTTTTTTTTACTGTTTCTTTTTCCCTCCTTTCCTCCCTTCTTCCTTCTTTCCTTTGGCAAAATACACATAACACAAAATTAACTATTAGTGACATTGAGTCTGTTAACAAGATTGCATGCCATCCCCACTCTTTAGTTCGGGAACAGCTCATTAGCCCACAGGAAACCTCATACTCATTAGCAGTTAGCCCCTCCTGCCCCCGGCCCTGGCAACCATTCATCTGCTCTCTGTGACCGTAGATTTGCCTCTTCCGGACATTTCATATAAATGGAATCATAGAATATGTGGCCTTTTGTGTCTGGCTTCTTTCACTTAGCATCATGTTTTCAAGGTTCATCCAAGTTGTGGCCTATGGCAGTGCTTCCTTCCTTTTGCTGGCTTACTAGCATTTCACTGTATGGTTACATCACGTTTCATTTATCTATTCATCAGTTGATGGGCATGTGGGTTGTTCGGGTGCTGAAGTTTGAAACAGAAGCCCTAGCATTTGTGTCCCGCACCACTCCTACCTATGTGGCCCTGAGTAGCCATGTGACATCTTTGAGCCTTGAGAATTCCACCTATAATATTCTAACTCTCTAGTGCCTTTTTAGAGCATAAGAAAAATGAGCTGTGATCCTCTAGCTGGATAAATTAGAAACTTCCACTCACCTCTCTTTTTCTGTACCCTCTTCCTAATTGCTGTTGAGTTTCAGATAAACATTGAATAAAAAGATTCATGTGCCAAAGCCAGGAGGACTGATGTATACCGTTGTGTTCTCTGTCATTCATACCATTTCACCGATTTTAACAAGCATTATTTTTCAAATTTATTATCTTTGAAATCGGCACATGCCATACAACGGCTGGTTATGTCACCATTGGCAACGCTCTTCATTTTCTTAGTGGCCTGTAAAATAATTGTGCTTATTACAACCCACGGCCCAAGGTTTCTAGCATGCTACGCAGAGGTTAGTGAATATCCCTATTATTAATAAGACGTATAAAAACTCATTTCCTAGTGAAACATTTTTGATGGGAGGATCATGCGAGTTAACCCACATCCTGGTATGTAAACTCCTCGCTAAATGGGTTGGTTGAGATGGAAATCTGATTTACTTGAACGGACATAACATCAACATCCTTGTAAAAGCCGTGTTGGCACACCTTGCTGTCACCAATGGTTCTAAAATGCGTGACCATAGTGATAGGGTAGTGGTGTCAACAAGGAAATATATGTGGCTGGACCTTATGAACTGAGATGCTTGATGGAAGGGTGAGGTGAGGTTATTATTATTCTCCCATTCTCCCAAAGAACCTCCTCCCCGTCACCTCCAGACCTCTCTCACGTCGGAGAAGCCACATACAAATACTGAATATGCTTGCCTTCATTAAAACAGACCAGATATTGTGATTATGTCCCAGGGAGCAGAGGGCTCCATCTGATGCGAGGAAAAAGAAGTGGATGCAAGCCAATTAGACATGCAGAGTTCATGAGCATGTCCGTGATGGAGAAGATCTTAGTTGCTTGGGGAAGAAAACTGCACCTGGTCGTCCTAGCCCTGCTCAGAGCTTGCCTCCTCGCCTGAGCCTTCTCACTGGGCCAGCCCTCCTCTACATCCTCATGACACGTGACATCTGTCACTACCTGGGCACTAAGTGCTCCTGCAGATGTCTTCTTTCTCCAGGTTGGCTGTGAACTCTTTGAGGGTGGGGTATTTTGTGAGCCTCTTGTGGCCTCCTTGTAGGTCCAGGTACACAGCAGGAATACAAAGAGGAGTCATGAATCAGAGCAGTATCTCTCCAGGCGTCCACCCAGACCACCTGCATGGATGGCTACCTGCTAAGGCTGGTGACACATGACATTCCCAGGGACCCGCCCAAGACACTGTAGCTAAGGAGGTCTGGGTGGGGCCAGGAATCTGCACTTTAACAAGCTCCCAACTAAATCTATGCTCAGGAAAGCTAGAAAACCACCTGGGCTTAGGATGAAATGTGGCAATCCTGTAGGTGATTTCCAGTCCTGTAGGCCTGTAATGTGTACTCCTGTCTTGGAAGCACTCAGTCTCCACCCTCCTCATCATTGGAAGCCTGCTGTGGGCCTTTCTCTCACCAGTGTAGGAGACTGGAGCTCATCCAGGGCTCAGGGAAATAGCCACAGAGGAGACTAACATTACTGTCCCTGCTCCCAGCAAAAGAGCAAGCAAGGGGGGAGAGGGCAAGATTCAGTGGTAGAAGGGACAGGGCAGAGACTTGGGCAGAGGGGTCCAACAGGTGGTCCACGTAGACCCTGGCAGGCCCGGCACCCCTGCTGGTCCCGTGCTCTCCCACAGCCTTGCCTGCCCAACCAGCCTGCCAAGGAAGGAGGGAACACTGCACCTAGATGCCTCTCTACTCTGATCAACCAGGGTTCACCAGGCCACCACGCAGAATGGGTTGTTGAGGCTTCAGAGGACTTACATCGAGGGCAGAGGAATGAGACCCAGGACTATGGATGCCCTCAGCTATGCCACACAGCTGGTGGCTCTGGACAGACTGATGACAGGGAGACCCGGGTCCTTGACCCGCCAGTGCATCTTTGATGGCTCCCCGTGTCTGAGCTGAGCATGCTCAGTATTTAATAATGGCTACAGCACCTGCCACTTACTGTGTCAGGCCTTGAGCTAAGCACTTTACATGCATTACCTGATTTATTCTTTATGCCAACTCTACTATGCAACCCCTTTCACAGATGAGAACACAGGCAGCCATATGTTGCATAACTTGCACAAGTTCACCTGCTTCTTTCAATTGGTGGGTGTTTCACCTCTTCCCCAGATGTCCGCCTCAATCCCAGTCACTGTCCTCCATATCCTCTGAAGCGCATTCCTGCCCTTCTTGCAGCAAGGGGCCTCAGCTCAACCCAGCACGGTGCCCCAAGGGGCTCTGACCAATCCTGTTCAAGACACTGCCCCTCTGGTGATGCCGCCCTGTCATGACGAGCATTTCTGGAAGCCTCCCTACGCTGATGACACAACTTGAGCTCTCTGTGCGGTGAAACCCCTAACTGGATACTTTTTGGTCCTAATGCCCTCCTCTTATTCTTACAGAAAGGGCATTCTGTGCCCTGATGCAGGAGTTTACATTTGTTTCTTCTGAATATATTCACCTGGGTGTTCTGTGGTTCTGTCTGGCACACTCCCCAGAGACAGAGGCACACACACACATACATGCTCCTCTCCTCTGGAAGCAGGTGTACATTTGGGCAGGTTTACATCTGTTCTGAGCGGACCACCTGTTTTCCATGCCTCCCCTTCAAAGTGGAGAAGCTGGAGTTGTCTCGTTCATGTTCCTCCCAGTATGCTCCTGGTCACACCATGTACTCAGGCAAGACGTCTTCCTGCTGAAGACCGCTGTGGCTTTGGGAAATTAATTGAGCCTCTGTGCCTCAGTGTTCTCCCCTGTAAATTGGAAATAACTCTGTCTACCTTGCTTGTTATTTTAAGGGTTAAACGTGATAGTGATTGGTCAGTAAACGTCTCCTGCACCTCCTTCCCTCCCCTGGCTCTCGGGGTCCTCCAATCCTGCTTTCCTGCCCCGACATCTCCCACACCTGCTCCATCACACTGGCCTCAGTTAACCGTGGGATCCAGCATCCCTCTGATGAAACAGCTTTAGATGAAGTCTAATCCTGCCCCTTTTCTGTACAGGTGAAAAAAAAACCACAGTCTCCCCTGCCAATCCTCTGTCCTTCATTTTGTTCTGAAATGGTTGCATCTGTAGCTCTCCAGTTACCACCTTCTCTTCAGCTCATGTAGCAATCAGATCAGGCTGCTTTTTCCCAGTGCAGCCAGTGAGCTTCCAGCCTCCAGCTTGCCAGGTTTATGGTTCTCTGCCTTATTTCAGGGTCCTGAGGGGTCTGTGCGCCTCAGGAGCTCTGGGAGCACAGAGACCGGGCTTTCAGCACTTGGCCCAGCTTGTCCGTCACCTCCTGGGGCCGCTTATATGGAAAGAAAACAAAATACCAGGGCCAGGATGCTGACCACATTTCTATGCTCCTTCTTTAAGTCCAAAATTTTCCTCACTGGCCAAGCTGGGACCTATTCAGAGGAAAAAGGCAGAGACCATTCTAGAGCCTGCCAGGGAAGGAGGGCCACAGGGAGAATGAAGCAAGTCTGAGCAAGTTAGTTTTCCTCTTCAGAAGAGGCGGGGGCTGTGTGCCAGAGCCCTGCAGTGACAGAGGGGGGCTAGGTGGGGCTCTTATTTCTCTGAAATCTCCCTTGAGCCTTCCAAGCCAAAGTTAATAGTTATGCCAGCAGCCTCAAATCAATCCCCTCACCCTGCCCCTACAGCCAGTTCCCACCTCTAGCCCCTTTACTGCAGGAATCCTGGGGGCCAGCCCATTCCCCAAGAGCCATGAGTGGCAGGATATCTGAGGCAGGTTTCTAATGGTGGGCATGGGCATTGTGTAGCTAGCTTTCTTTCCAAGTGATGAAAGAATTACAACGGTAATTTCTTAAGATAAAGGACATTCTAACACTAGAGAAGAGAGATAGAGAGAGAGAGGACAGAAGACAGACCAAAAGAAAGTTCTTTAAACTGAATTAATTTGCCTTTATTTAAAAATCACTAGATTGTCTTTATGTATGCTTTTTGCAGCAGCATGAGAAACTGTGGACCTGGAGTCAGATCTGAGATTTTAATTTGGGGTCTGTTACTTAGCAGGGTATGACTTTGGGTAAATTAACCAACCACCTTGAATGTCAGTAGACTTGCCTTCAGTTTCTCCATATGTAAAACAAGAACACTGACACTTAGAGGACAGGGTGGGGGGGGGGGTGTTGAGAGGGGTTGAGAAGGGAATGAAACATCCGAGCATCTGTGAAAGACATGTGTGTGACATAGCATGTCTCGCTCAATTCTCAGGACAGCCTAATGAGGTAGGTGTTACCATGACTATTTTGCAGACAAGGAAACTGAGACTCAGAGCTTGAGCAATTTTCCAAGGTTGCTCACAGACCCAGATTTGACACCCACATCTGCCTAAATGCAAAGCGCACACTCTTTCCAGAGGGAAGGAAATAAGGTGAGGGCAGGAGGTCCTCAGTTTTCTCTGTGAAATAGAAAACCAGATCATCTCCTGAGATAAGGAGGAAGGGGCTGTCAGGGGTAGTGTGCGTTTGGAGATGCTCCCGTGGCTCTGAGAGAGGGGGCTTACCTGTACTAAGGGAGAGTGTCACATGACACTGCTCAGGGCTCCGTTATCTCCATGACATGCTCCTCCATGGGACAGTCACTGTCCAGTTCATGGAGAAGGAATAGATTTGGGTTTTCGCTCATCACTCATCAATCACCAGACACTAGCATAGTGCCTGGCACATAGTAATAGATTTGCTTGTTTAATAAACATTATAGAGTGCTTACTATATTCTGGCTCTGCTGTGGGGGCCAGGGATACATCAGAGGGAAAGGTAGACTAAATCCCTGTCCCTATCCCATGTGCAGTCTAACAGGACAGCCAGATAGTAAACATAGGTGCTAACAACCAAAACAAATAAAACAGACAGTAATAAAGTTACGAATAAAAAAATTAGAAGAATGGTGTAGAAACTGTTACAGTGGGGAGGAGTACCCTCAGGAGGTGACATTTGAGATATGGCTGGAATGAGAAAAAAAAAAGTTATTCGTGCTAAGATGGGGGAAGGGTGTTCCAGAGAAAAAGAACAGCAAATGCAAAGCCCTGAGGTGGGAACCAGCTTGGGATATTCAAGGGAGACAAGGAAGGCTTGTGCATTTGGAGAGGAGGTGAGAGTGGGAGAGAGTTATAGGAAATGAAAGAAGAGGGGTCACATCATATGAAATCCCATAAGCCAAGTTAAGAAGCTTGGGTTTTATTATAATTCTAGTAAGAAGTCTTTGGAAGGTTTTAAGCAGCGGGAGGGATGTGATCTGATTTACGTTCTAAAACAATCACTCCAGCTTTTAGATGGAAAGTCAACCGCAGAAAGAAGGGTGAGTGGAAGAGGGAGAGCAGCTGGGAGGCTGGGGCCGCAGTCCAGGAGACCCCTAGGCCCGAGGGGTCACAGGAGAGATGGGAAGCAGGGGCTGGATCTGGGTGATGAGTCTTGCTGATCGATGAGATGTGGGGAGAGAGAGGAGGCAAGGATGCTCTCTAGGTGCTTGGACAGAGCCGATGGGGCTGCTCCACCTGAGATGGGGAGGAGGGGAGGAGGCAAGGATGCTCTCTAGGTACTCAGACAGAGCCAATGGGGCTGCTCCACCTGAGATGGGGAGGAGGGGAGGAGGAACCTCTTAGGGTGAAGGCGTATGGAAATCCAGAATTCCATAGGGACTTGTAAGTTTCAGTTACAGAGCTGACATCTGTTATGAGTTGAAAGATATGTTGAGCTCCTGACCCCTGCTCCCTATGAATGTGACCTTGTTTGGAAAGAGGATGTAATCAAGTTAAGGTGAGGTCATCAGGGTGACCCTAAATCCAATCCGACGAGTGTCCTTAAAAAACAAAAAGTCTGGGACATAGACACATAGAAGAACAGCGTGTGAAGGCATTGATACAGAGGGAAGAAAGTCGTGTGGAGGAGTGACGCTCACGTGAGCGGAGGAGCATCTGCAGCTCCCGCAGCTGCAAGAGGCAAAGAAGGATCCTCCCCTGGAGGGCTCCGGGTGACCGTGGCCTTGTGTATGGATTTCCAGCCCCACAACTGTGACACAATAAATTTCTGTTGCTTGAAGTCACCCCGTTTGTGATACCTGGTCACAGCAGCCCTAGGAAATGAATACAGGATCGAAGGGGAGCACCCATGTGGGCATTTGGATACGCAGGCCTGGAGCTCAGGCAACAGGTTGGTCTGTAAGGCCATGGGACTAGATGATACTGCTTAGAGAGAGAGTTGGAGAGATCCGGGAGGAGAGAGCCCATGTATTTCAAGGGAAGAGAGTGTTTCTAGGAGCAGAGTCATTTGTGCCAAACACTGATGATAAGTCAAGTCTGGCTTTGGCCTTTGCATTTGGTAAGAAGGAGGTTGCAAAAAAAAATGAGGGAGGTTGCCCATGACCTTGGCAAGAGAGCTGTCAGCAGGTGGTGGAGACAGAATCAAACCGGAGTGAATTGAGGAGAGAATGTAGGAAGGAAGTGTAGAGTAATTATAGAGAACTGTTTGGGGTTTTGCTATAAAATCACAAAGTAATGGAATCCTACTTGGAAAAAGATGTGGGGGTCAAGTAAAGAGTTTTTTTAAGGTGGGCAGGATGAAGGCATATAGTGATGACAGTGGGTATGATCTGACGAGAGGCCAGTGATTCAGGAGAGAGAGGGGATAATTGCGAGGAACAAAGTCATGGAAGGTGCAGGAGTGGATGGGGTACAGTGCGTAACCGGGGACACTGGCCCCAGATAAGAACAGAGCCTCTTCATCTATTATAACTGCAGGGGCAGCAGAGAAGGATGGAGATCATGCAGAGGGGCTGGTGGAAAGATGAACTGGTTGTCATTTGTTTGCATTTATTTGTATTTATGTCAGTGAAGTATGGGGCACTGCCACCTGGCAGAGTGGTGGCGGAGGTGTGGAGAGACAGAGAGGATGTATGAAGCAGTCCTTTGAGAGGAAGGGAAGGTGAGTACAGTGTGGACCAAGGTTTGCTAGGCAGAGCTGAGTGCTCTTTTGAGATTTCAGATCACAAATTTAGAGGGAGGCCGGTCAAGAAGCACGGTTGTGTGATTTTCTTCAGTGATGTTCAGGAGCTGAGTCCCGGTGAGGGTAGGTGGCTACCTGGATTTAGCCAGGATTGGGGTTTTGCCAGATAAAGTACTGGAGGAAAAGAGGGGCAAGGAAGATGAAGTCATAGGAACAAAACATGAAAATTAAGCTGGATAAAGGGAGAGGTGGTCATGTGTGGCCACCAAGAGGGCATGCTGGACAGTAACAACTTGCTCAGTGGATTAGGTCCCTATGACATTAAGGAATAGTTGGAAGAGGGGTGTCAAAGAAAGTTAATTGAAGGGAGAGGAAGCATCAGTGACTGAGATGGCTGAAAACAAGATCATTGGAGGTACAGACATTGGTGAAGGCAAGATTTAGGGTACCATCATGTGAGTAGGTGAGGAGATGATAGCAGAAAGGCAGCAAATGGTGAGGTCTAAGCCAGTCTATCAAAGATGCTGGAGTTTTTGCTGAAGGAAGGAAGAGAAGTTTGGAAGCACCTTCAGAGACCATGAGGTATGTGAGATGCGAGAAAAAAAACTGCCCTCACTATTTTCTTTACCCCTTATCCTTGCCTAGGCAGGGCTGTCTGGGAGGCAGTTTCCCTGGGAAGGGTGTAAGGATGGAGGGGTATAAGCTGGTGGCAACCTGAGTTTCAGAGGACACAGTGGGAAGGTCTGGGAAGGTAGGGAGAGGTGGGAGGTGGTATTCAATGAGTAGGTGTATAAGAGTGGTTTGGAGATTTCAGCCTATGGGATTATGGGTGATGTGCGAGGCTAGGGTTTATGATAGGAGGTGTGATGGGTCATGTCCTGAAATTGTTAAAGAATATGGTGGCTGGTCAGTTAAAGGTGTATACAGACCAGGGTATTCAGCTAGCAAATAGGAAAACTCTCCTGAAGAAAAGGATGAATGAAATGAACCCATGTACCCCTGAGGTGTTTAGTGCCATGTGAGGTACACAGATTCACTGAGTAAAACTGCACATATCTGATGCTCTGCTGACTGTAATAGGGGCAGGCCATCACCCAGCACACTGCATACAATAGGTACTCAGAATCTGGAGGACCCTGCACTCTCAGCCTAGCCCTTCGCTGGAACCTCAGAGCAAGAAAAGGAGCGGCCACACCCTCCCCTTAGACTGAGAGCTCTGGGCCTGTCATTTACTTCCTTTTCTCCCTTACCTGCTGCTTCTCCAGAATAAATGAGCTCCATATCTTTTGATTCCTCTTGTTTAAGCCTTTCTGCTCCTGTTTGAGGCTGAGGCTCGGGCCACTCTCTCTTGTCTTTCCCTCCCCATCTCCCACAGAATGCTTTCTTGCTGGCCCAACCCCTCCCCAAGTACCTCTAGAGGTGAGAGGCCAAAGCCTTTTTAAAGAGGCCTCTAAAGTTCCCACTCATGTGACGCCCCAGTGTCTGAGGTGACCTGCTCTGGTCTCTGCGTGGCTGAGAGAGTGCCTCTTTGTGCTGGCTGAGGAATGGCTGCCCTGTGCTATCCCGGACCTCTATACCTGGAGGGTAACAGGAGAAAGCCCGCTCGCCTCCTTAGGCTTTGCACCTGCTGCTCTCAGCTTTCCTCGGGGCCACGGGGTGCCCAGGCATGTAGCTTGCTTGCCGAGCCTTGGAAGAGCAACAATGGGGAAGCAGGGCCAGGAGTCCTTCCTGCCCTGTCCATTCTGGACAGAATGGGGCCTACTGAGGGGCTGCCCACACCCCATAGCCTTTCCTCCCCATTCCTCCCTGCTCCATCCTCATCCATCTCCTGTTTCTTCCAGGGACCTGGGTCTCTGAATAGAACAATGAGCCTGTTGGGATATTGTTTCCCTCTGTGATTGAGGGATTGAACTATAGAATTTCTGGGCTGGGAAATATCTCATGTGGGTAGACATCTTCACCTTTGACAGGACAGGGTGAAACCTTCAGCTCAGAGTCACACATACATCTTGGTGTTTCAAACTGCAAAAACTGAGTTCAGCAAATGTGTACAGAGGACCCATTTTATTATTGTTGTGTTGCTTCACATATCTCATTAAAATATTTCATTGTTCATTTCGGACAGGTAATACATGCACAGGGTGTAACATCCCAGCTATGAGAGGCAAACCATGACAAGTAGGCTTCTCTATATACCCCTGTGTCCCATCCACTCAGATCCCCTTCCCAGAAGTCATTGCGGTTACCAGTGCTTTGGGTATTTTTCCATAGCTATTCCACACGTGTCTAACTCCACTTAATCTTCACAACAGCCTTCCTAGGTGGGTACTGTGAATCCCATTTGGGAGATGAAGGAACTGTGGCTCAGAAAGGCTGAGTAAAGTGCACAGTGTGTGTCAGTCACCGTCGCAATTGCAGGTGAGCTGTGTCTTAAGTCCAAAGTCCATAGTTTGCACTATAATGCGTTTGCAGTCTGCTGTGGAATCATCTTCCCTTTCACTACTGCTCTCAGCAGCGCTGGCTCAAGAGCCTGTGTGTGCAGGGCCCTGTCCTAGGTGCTGAAGGCTCTGGTAGATGCAGGGGAACACTTAGCCCCTACCCTCATGGGGCTCACCAATGAGTTGGGAGGCTGGGAAATACCTGAAGTCTAGTAGAGGGAAGGCAGGGACACAAACTCCGCTTGGCCATGGAATGTATGTGACTCTAGGCAAGCCACTCCCCTTTTCTCTCAGTTTCTCCACCTTTCTTATGGAGATAAACTTAACTCACAGGGCTATTGTGAGAATCTAAGGATACTAAATGTGGAACTGCTTGGCAAGCATACAATCCCAGCACATAGGAAAGAGTCTAGACCAGTTCTTTGGACAGCTTCCCCTGGTGAAGGCCCAGGGTTCCTGAATGATGGAGTAAACAGAATGGCACAAACCTCTGGCAAGTGGTAAGTTGAAGCAGGGATGTCATCATCTCTGTTCTTCATTTTAGGGTTGCCTTTAGCAGGCACAGAGTTGGTCCAGTGGCAAAAGACAATTACTAGAAATAAAGAGGAGGATAGGGTGTGGGGTTGGCCTGGAATGAGAGAGAGCAACACACGAGTGAGCCTCTTCCAAAACATTCGGTTGTAGGACCTGGAAGAAGTCTGTCCTGGGTTATACCTGCAAGTACTCCTCTGGGCAGCTCTCCTAATTCTCTCAGCGAGCAAGGGTCTTCCCAGGCCCACCTTCCTCTCTGCCAAGTGGACATTTACTTGCTTTCTAAAGAGCCAGCCAGTTACCAGCAGCTCAAGGACCTTTCTGCAAGTTCTTTCTGCCCAGAACTCATGCCCTGCTCCTCACCATCTTATCTTCACCTAGGTATCTCTTTTTCCATCCTTTACACCCCAACTTAGATCTCATTTCCTCAGAGAAGCCTTTCTGGGCACCCCTGAGGAGACTGAGAGCATCTCTACGCACCCCAGCATGCCTCCTGATCAGCTCACATCACACAACTCAATGCCTGTCTGTCCCCCCAGACTGTCCATTCCAGAGGTGTGGTTCACTGATGAATCCCCACTGCCCAGCACGGAGCCTTAAGTAAGACATGCTAACTTATTTGTCGAATGTATGGCTGAAGTCAGTCACTTCCACCTCCAGGTTCCAAACTTGCCTGTATCTTGGTATAGCACCTCTCACACATTTGTCATTTTATTCTGTTTACATGACTGCCTCATCTGAATATTTTCCTGTTGCATTCCTGGTGCCTAGCCCACTTCATGACACACAGGAGGGTCCTGCATGAGGTTGATGAATGGGTGAATGAATGAATGAATGAATAAACTGAATTCTTGGCAGGGAGCCGCCCTGAGCTAGACGCATTTCCTTTGCAGGCGGTTATCAGCTATCTTCCCAGGTGGGCCAAGGGAGGCCCAGGAAATGGGGAGCTGATGGGGCGGGTGACAGGAGCAAGCAAAGAACCGTAGAGCCATCTCCTCTTTGTCATTGGTGCGTGCGGAGGGCAGGAGATGGCCCCAAGGGAGCGACCTTGGTCACTGGAGGGATCTTTCCCGAGGGCTCCTTGACTGAGCTTGGCTCAGGTGACTGACCTCAGCTACCCCCACCTTTCTCCTTGGGGAGGGAGTGAAGGGGGAGAGGACGACACGGCCTCTGACACCTCCATCCTCTGGGTCTCCTTTTCCCAGTCTCTGCGTCCCCAAGACACCAGCCAGCACTGGGAGGGGAAAGGGGTCAGGCAGAGCCGGGTGGCAGGGGAGGGGCGGCGCGGGCAGCCGGCCGGTGTCCTCTGGTGTCTGGAGCCAAGGCCCCGGGCTTTCGGCCCCCGCGAAGCGAGGCGAGCAGGAGCTGTGCGGTGAATGCAAAGAGCCGGGCGAGCTCCCAGCCCGGCGCCGCCGACGGCGTCCTCAGCCTCAGCCCAATGAGAAGGGAGCAGCTAATGTATTCTCTAATCCCGGGTCGGGTGCCGGGCGCGGGCGAGTGGCGAGGGCTGGGGGTGGGTCTTCTCCCCCTGCCTCTCCCGCCCCCGTGCTGCCGGCCGCCCCCTCCCCGCCCCTGCAGGCTCCCGGCGCGCACACACACACTTCCTGACAATTAGCGAGCACACCTTGGCCGCGCGGCCTCCGGCGGCGCCGTAGCTTTTGTCTCCCGCCCGCCGGGCTGCGAGGCTCGGGCGCCCGGGCGTGAAGTTGCCGCTCCGACGCGCTGCTCGGGAAAGCTGGCCACCCGCTGCCGTCGGGGGGCGCGGAGGGCGGGGTGGGCCGGGCTCGCCGGCTCGGGGCTGGGGGGCTGCAAAAGAGAGGAGAAGAGAGAAAAGTAAGGCCGTGCTGGCCCCTCTTCCTTTGTTACAGACCTGAGTGTGTGCGGGCGTGAGCGCGCGCGGGAGGGTCTGGGTGTGCATATTCGTGTGCGCGAGTGCCTGCCTGTGTGTGCGCGCGCGTGCAAACGCCTGCCTCTGTGTGTGCGGGGCGGGAGCGGCCGGGGGCGGCAGGACCCGCAGGCGCGAGGCGGCTCTGCCCGAATGGCAGTTGAATCGCGTCTCGGGGCTTTCGGGCTGTGCCCGGAGCTCGGGTGTGCGGGCAGGTGGCCGTCCCGCCCTCGCCAGCTTCTTAAAGGATAAGCCCGAGTTGGTCACAGCCCGGCACCGCGTCGTGGGAACGTGGCGGCCGGGCAGGGCCTGCGGGCGTGGGGAGGGGAAGTTGCCGGCGGAGCGTCTGCCCCGACCGCAGGGGGCGCACCGATGGGCTCCGGGCACCCAGCGTCCGCGCAGCGCCTTACTACCGGGTGGGAGCTCGTGGTGGCCGCTGCGAGCCCCGAGCAGGCGGGAGGCTGCGGAGATGGATCGTGGGGCTAAGGAGGGAAGGGGGCGGCGAGACGAAGTCTGTCTAAATGCCAATTCCCTGAAGTTAGGCGCATCGGTTGTCATTTCAGACCTTAATGCATATTTATGCTGCGCCGAAATAGGCTTCATAATTAACTCCCGAGTCATCCACAGAGGTTAAAGGGACCCCGAAGATTTGTGCATTGATTGGGTACCAGGGCGATGTGTGTGCGCGCGCGTGTGTGCGTGTGCCCCGTGCGAACCCATTGAGAAGAATAATTATTTTTCTCCACTGGAAGCTACAGCAGAAAATCAGACAAGGAGGGAAGAGAGAGAGATTGGAGAGGAAGAGAGGGAGAGACAAAGGAAGTGAGTGCGAGAGAGGAGACGGCTTAGCATCCGAACTGTGAGTACTGAGCGGTAACAAATAGGCAGAAAGTGCTGCCATCAGGGACCCCAGGTCATTCCTCCGTCAAGGCGCGTGCAGTCGAGCCAACTCTATTCTTTTCCTTACAGGGAGCGGACGGGTGGGGGCGAGTTAGAGGAGGCCCACGCGCTGGCGGATAACGGAAGGTGCTGGGGACGCGGACGGAGGGGAGGGATTAGGATTTTGCTGAGGCGCTTGGGGAGGAGGAGCATCATAAAGCAGAGGTCGTCAGCTGGGGAAGCTCCTCAACAGAGGAGGGAAGGGGGGTACAGGCGCGATGTTGTCAGGGTAGGGGTGGGGGATTTTTGTTGGGTGAGGGCTTTAGAGGGTTGTTGTTCAGTGGGGGGAGATTTAGGGGGGGTTTGTTCGGCCAGAAGGATTTGAAGAGAGGAGACGGAAGAACAAAGGGAGGTTTGCTCTCCGAGGGTGACGAAGACTTGGATTTAGGGAACCTCTGACCATTTGCCAGCCCTCTGGAGAAAAGTTACTAGATTTCGGAGAATTTAGAAATGAAAAGTGCCCTCAACTCGCCATCGTGACCCATTTTCAAGTTTATATTGTGGCCACGTGGAAGTACAGTAAAAGACCGGTTTTTGTGGTTTAATATGTCCTTTTAATCCCAACTGGGAAAGATTATGGAGGAGACAGTTGAGGGGGGTGTCTCCCGATGTCTTTGAGGGAGAATTGCCCGTTGTGGGAGGGTGAGAAAGGGTGGCCAGGGTTTGGGAAGCACTCCGCCGGGACGTCTCCCTGCCATCACTTTCCCAACTGGAGGCTCCTCGACCCAGATTGTCCTGCACCCCAAAAGAAAGCGTTCCCGCGGTCAGAGTGCAGGAGGTCCCCTTATGGTGTCCTCAGAGGGGACAGAGAGAAAGGGAAAGGATAAAGGAAAGGGGACCCAGACCAACTCTATCCCGGCGCCAAGACAAAGCCGATGAAAGGCCAAATGGTTACCATCCTGGTAATTGCAGTGGATGAATAGCCAATGGTGCATGTGTAGATTGAGGTCTGGCAAGATGGTCCCTGAATGGAGTTCATGAGGGGTTGTTGGGTGAGGGAGGGAAGGGAAACGGGGTGAGACACAGGAGGCTCTCAGGATCTAGGCATTAGCCCAGGATGAGCTGTTTCCTAGACTGCAAAAGAGCCCCTGCTCTCGGCTTCCTGCTCCTGGGTTTCAGCACCATATATGAAAGGGATAGAGGGCATAGATTGAAGAAAAAGAGGGGAGAGATGAAAGAAGAGAGAGGATGTGAACTCAGCAGTCTAAGCAGGTTTATTGCTGAACCTGAGAGGGCCCTCTCTGTCCTGGCCAGCAGAACAAAGGATAAAATAGGGTCTCTAACAGGTCAAGAGGCTTTTTATGGCCAGGGTTTTTGGCAGGCTCTTTGAGGGGAGGGGTCGGGGGAAAGGTGGGCTTGTGGCTTCCTGACGTGTCCTCTGGAGAATGCTTGTGGCCTAAGGAAGATGACACCTAGGTCTCTGCCCTGGGTACTTTCTCATTCTGCCTGGGAGCTAACTGAGTGCCTGCTTCTAAAATAATTAAAGCATGGCTGCATTGGTAAGAGAGACAAATATATTAATGGTATACATGAAAACATTCTCCTTAGACCTAAAATTCATGTTTTCTCCTGATTTTAAAGGAAATTAAAACAACGTGAACCACCCCCCACCCTCCCCCCCAAAGTTCTGTGGGCCCTTGGCACTATGCAGGTATGTACAGGCTGCCACTTATTAGCTGGATTTCGGCAATTTTCTTAACTTTTCCGGGCTTAGTTTTCCTCTTTATGGAATGGAAACAACATTAGGACTCAATTTGTAAGATTACCTGTAAGATATTACTTGTTTTGTCTCACACTGTTAAAAATAGGGAAACAGGATGACAATCTTCATTTCTTCTAATGCTCTCATTCAACCTCAAATTCAGTGTTAATTTTAGTTTTGGCCAAAATGGGCTTCCTAGTTCAAAGGAAAAGCATGATAAAAGAAAAGAAACCAAACCAAATAAATGCTCTTTCTAACTGCCCTTCTGCCTCAGTCCTGGCTCCCCTCACTCAAGTATCAAGATTGGCCACAGGGGCTCTCCTGGGTGACGCTTGCCTGGTGGAGGAGGGCTCAGGGCTCTGTAGGAATTAGGCATCTAGATGCATAGGGAACCCCCTCAGGGGGTCTCTTCTGTCCTGTTGTCTCCTCTGCAGCCTGCTGTGGCTGCCTTATTCTGGTATTTTACCCTTTAGCCATCTAGAGGCTGTTGCTTTACTTCTTCACACCTTCCTCCTTGCTTCCCCTGAGCCTCTCTCCTTGCCACCTCAGTAACAACCAGCACTCACCATGGTGGGACGACACCTGTACTGGGATCAGGTCCACCTCCTTTTCCCCAGCCCCCACTTTCCCTCCCTTCAATCTAGTCAACTTGGGCCTCATCTCTGGGGAGCTTTGGAAGCCCTCCCGGGTCTCCAGGCCTCGTGCACGCCCTGTCTTAGACTTGTTTGCTTTGCCTCCTCCCCACGCCTCTGCCAGGGAAGAGTTGGGCTGTGGGTCCCTGTTCTGCAAAGGTTTCACTGTGCGATTGGAACAAGTTACCATCTCTGAGCCTCAGGGTTCTCATCTGTAAAGTAGGGGTATCGTTCCTTCTCTTCCTAATAACCAAAGGTTCTTGTAATCATTTACCTAAAATAAATGTGATTTAAGAGACCAGACCTTTGAGACCTAACACATGAGAAGTCATTGGTTATGGTAAGTCTGAAACGATGACTTATAACAATGGCCATGGTGATTGTAGGCCCATCCTGATATCAGAGGCAGTAAAATGTGAAAAATACACCTGTGTGCCCAGCACCTGGCTTAACGTTGGCACCCTGTGTCTATCTCCTTGCTCCCATCTTTCGCCTCTCCTCCCCAGAAAATTTTGTGCTTACTGTTCCATTGTTTACATTTTGTCTACAGTGTCTAAGAACTCTTCTGTCAGAAGAGTTAAATTTCCTGTGAATTATTTTGAGAAGTTTATGCTAATTCCACTCTATTCCTATCCTACTGTATTATCAATTTTGTTGATGGAAATTTGGGGTGTTCCCAGTGTTTCGCTATTATTCTTACTATAAGCATTCTCATAGCTGTTACCTGGGATCCCCAGAATTGCTAAGTCAGGATGAGAGTCCTCCCGGTTCCGGTTCCCAGCAGATGCTGCTACTCGCCTCCTCCCCACTGGGGCCCAAGGGGATGGAGTCCTGTTCTTGCTTTACTTAGGGGCCTTCAAAGGGAGAAATGTATTTCAAAATAGGGAGATGGTGTGTGGAGGGGAAGAGCTTCCCAGGCCACAGTCTTTAGCCAAGGCCTTGAGGAACAAAGCCCAATAGGGGTTGAGGCAAGATGGAGCAGTCCTATCGGGTCGGCTGAGCATGCGTGGGAGGTGGGGGCTGCCCTGGCTGGCACTGGGGTCCCAGGCTGCAGCCCAGATGACCTCAGGAATCCACTGTGAGGTCATTGCTACTCAACTGCCAGGCCTAGAATTCCAGACAGAAGTCAGCATGCCACATTCTCAATGTATTTATCTATTTATTTTAAATGCAGGGGAATGCAGGAATCCCCTTGGGGTACGTCCTGAGCCCTGGTCCCCTCCCAAGCCCTGGTCCTTCTTGTGGCTTCTGCTCCCAGCCACCTCCAGTCCCTGGCTGTACTCTTTAGGATGGTCTCCATGCGGGTCCTCTCCACTGTGCCCACCTCTCTGTGGCTTGGTCGGCCGCTCAGCCTGGCTTTGATGTTGCCCAACAGCGAGCCGATACTGCTGTGGATTTTCGGAGAGGAACCTGAACTTTTTGTCCCACCCAGTTTGTGAGAGGCTCTGGACGCCTCAGCGGTGGGCGTGTGAGCAGGGCTGACCTCCTCTCGGCTGCTGACATGCCTGTGGCACCCTGAGCTGCGGCGGCCTTCCTCCTTTCCTCTCGGTGCTCTCTGGCCGCCTAAGGTCCTGTCCCCTGGTTTGTGGGGTATCTTGTCCCCACCTGCCTTGTGGCGGCTGTCAGCTGCCCTGCGGGGCGGGGAGCTCCTGAGAGCGCTCTCCTCTCTTCGCTCCCTTCTCCCTTCGTGGGCTTCAGGGCTGGCAGGAGACAGGCGCAGCTGCCTCCCAGCCTGGTGTCTCCGCAGGGTCAGAGTGGAAGTTGGAGAAGCTAACACTCCAGTTCCTTTCATGGCTTCTCCAACAATCTTGCTGGCCAGTGCCGCTCCTGCAGTCGCCATCCTCACGCTGTCCTCCGGGTAGAGGAGAGCGGACACACTGGAAGAACACTCTGGAGCCTTGTCTGTAGCACCTTCCAGGCTCATTTTAATGCTCTCTGGGCACATGTTGGCACCACCGGAAATAGCTGTGTTGGTTTTGCTTCCTCCAGCACACTCGGTGGCTGCCCTTGCTAGGGCTGTGCTGAGCGGCTCCGAGGCTGTGACTATCATGCTAAAGGCACCTGCCATGGTGCCTGCTGCCACCCCGTCTGCTCCAGGAGTCATTGCCCTTGCTACTGGCTCCTCTGCTGTCACCTCCTCTCTTTCTGCCCTTGCTGCTGACTCTCGGGCATGCCATGTAGGTTGTGTGTCTGGGGCGGCGGCTTTGGGCATGGTAGTGGGTTTGTGGAAGTCCTGTTGGGTCCTCTCCCCGCCCCCAGCAGAAGCTGCAGAGACGGCTGCACTCACGTCCAGGACATGGATGCGATTCTCCTAATGCTGACCTCTCCCTGATCTTCCGTTCCTTGGAAATGTGCTCCGTCGGGGCTCCTCCTGTCCATTTCCTCAAACACCGATGTGAACATGTCCCCGGCTGGAATGGCATGGGTACTGCTGTGAGCCTCCACCCGTGGGCTCAGGAGGTCAATTACCTCTTCCCAACAGGCAAAGAGGTCTTCCTGCTTGTCCGGAGGGGCACACAGCTGCAGGTAGTGGGAACGGCCAGTAGCGAGCTTCAGGCGCAACCGGTGTTTGTCGCGGTTGTGAACGGAGATCTTTACTAACTTCAAGGGGAGGAGCCTTGTCAGCTCTAAGGTCGCTGTAGCTTTGTTCACTTTTCCCTCGTTGGCCTGGCCACACTCCACGTGCTCTTCGTGGCCAGGGACCGGTTGCGCCAGTAGCAGGATGTCTGGTATTAGGGCGAAGGGGCTGGTGTTTGCGATGCCCACGGTCATGATCTGGGCGCGCTTGTGCACATCAACCACCATTCCCCGTTTGGTGATCTGGATGAAGTCGCTCTCGAACACGGGGACAGACTTGAAGATGTCATATTCTCCCTTGTGCAGTTGTCGCTGCAGTTTCCCCATGGTGGTGTTGAACATGCCCACTCTGGGGCTCCCCTCAGTCGTGTAATAAGGTAGCAGGTACTCAATGTTCATGACCCCTTTAGGGCAGAAACCAGCACTGCAAGGCAGGCAGGCCCTGGGTCTTCCCTTCCGTGACAGAACGGGGAACAGCGGTGCTCCGGGGTCATAGGTGGCTCCCAGCAGGTCTCTCAACAGCACCCCACCCTGCAATACCCTTCCCACAGCCTCAGAACCTCGCAGAGGCAGAGGTGGGGGCGGGGGTGCAGGTGATGGCCATGGGAATGCTAGCAGGTGCTGGATCCCAGCTGGAATCTCTTCAGGTATGTGGAGATGTATGGTGCGCTCGCGCTCTGCTGTACCTCGCCTCTGTCTCTGACTTTTTAATCTCAGAAGCTGTGAGCTACAATCCAGGTGAGAGAAGTAACTCCTCTCCTGGCCTAAACCCCCTGCGCAGCCATAGTTATACTCTGCTGCCCTTTATGACCTGTCACTGTCACATACCCTTTTGTTCTCACCCCTCAGCCGAGCCCTCAGGGCGGGGCACCCATCCTCCCCCAGAACATCCCACTGCCCCACAGAGGACACGCCCCTCCTGCCGTATCCTGAAGTGGGTACCAAGATAAAAATTTCAACAGGGAAAATCGTGTGGATGCTCTCTTTTCCAGCCCCAAGTGAACAAGATACAGCAAATGGGCAAAATCTATAGGCGTGTAAGATGATGGGTTAGAATGGAACCATCAGATAACCCAGTCTTGGTCCTTAGCCAGTCCTTTCATAAAATCTCAGTAAATTATGATATTGATCTTTAATAATGCATTAAAAATTTCTTTCCTGAGGTGCTGTGTTATGTTCTTCACATATGATCATGAGAATCCATTGTGTTTGGTATTGTAGCTACCATCCCATGTTACAGGTGAAGAAACTGAGGTTGTATCAGTTACCTAAGTTCACAGAAGTAGTGGTAGTGGAGGCAGTATTTGAATGCAGGCCTAAAGCCTTTGTTCTGAACCACTATAGTACTTTGCTTACAGAGAAAGCTTGGGCCATCCACATGTTTTCAAACTGGACTGATTTAACTACCTTGAGGAAGATCAGATCAGTGCATCACAGAAGTTATACAATCCTCTTTGCATATACATGCTGTGGAGAGCATCCAGGACGACTGCCCCAGACCGTGTGTGGGAGGAACTGGGGATTAAATTCTCTGGGGGGTCATCTCAGGTCCTCCTTTCATTAGTCTGTGCATGGAAGCCTACGTATTCTTTTAAGACCTCTCCATATCCTTCCCTCCTCCCCCACTGATATGAGGTGGGGAGGAAATAAACCTGAGCTGTTAGCTTCAACTCCAGGAGCCTGCCAAATGTCCTCCAGCAGAAGTGGTTTGTAAACATTGACACCTTTGTGGAGCGTGTACCATTATACCTACTGCCTTACTGCTGTCCCATAGAGCTATTCAGAGAACGTGTGATTTCTAATTTGTTACGTGAAAGCTCTGGGAAAGACTTCTGCTCTCAACTCCCTTACCTTTCAGTTTGATGTTATGCCTGAAATCCCACCTTAGAGATTCATTCCGTGAGGGTAAAGGCTATCTTGCTGTGCAAATACATGCACCTGTCCATTGACAGATGAATGGATAAACAAAATGGGGTCTATTCCTACAGTACAATGTTACCCAGCCATAGAAACAAATGACGTACTGACACAGGCTGTAAAACGGATGAACCTTGAAAACATTATGCTAAGGGAAAGAAGCCAGATACAAAAAGCCACATATTGTATGATTCCACTTATATGATGTATACTGCGGAGGCTAATCCATAGAGACAGACATGAGACTGGGGGTTGCGTAGGACTAGAGGGAGGGGAGAATGGGGGATGACTGCTTCATAGGTAGAGGATTTCCTTTTAGGGGGATGAAAAATTCTGGAACTAGTTAGTTGTGATGGTTATCTAGTATTGTGAATACACCGAGGAACACTTGAGTTGTATACTCTGAAATGGTTACAATGGTAGATTTTATGTTAATTTGTATTTTATCACACACACACACACACACACACACCCACACACACATACACAATCCGACTCAGAAGGCTTATAGTTAAAAAGCATAGGTTCCCTCTTTAGAGAGGTCCACCATGTGACCTTCAGGAAACTTGTAAATTCTTCACTTCCTCATCTGTCAAATGGGGATTAAAGTTGCTGTGAGGATTAAGTGAGATAATGCATGTAAAGTGTTTAACATATTGCCTCAAGCAATGGTAGCTATTATGAGCACTCATCCCACCTGGCCCTCAAAGCCTCGGTGTCAATTCCTGCCTGAGAGCAGTTTTTGATAAGACAAATAGAGAAGCTTCTGGGGTCAGAGCCAGAAGGATGTGCAAGGACGCTCCCTGGGCAAACCCTGTCTCCTCTGAGGGTGTTACCTCCAGCACATGTGTGAGTACTGCTTACAGAGAAACTTCTTGAACGCAACCAAGGATATGGGATGGAGAAGAGAGAAAAAGCTTGATGTGGGCTTGGATTTCAAGAGTTTATTCAAAGACCGTGGGGAGATATTAGGATAGAGATGGAAAAGAGTCAGCATTTTAGTTCTTGGCTGAAAGTAAGTTTCAAATCCAGAACCCCTTCCTGGACCAAAACCCATTAAAGCTCTTTCTCTGAGTGGTGCCAAAGCAGACCTCAAGGAAAGACAAGGGGACAAGGATGAGGGCAGGAGAAAGGAGGGAGGGTGGGCTCTCCATGCCCTGTGTGACGTCACAGCCCAGGAGGCAGCCCAGTGGTAAAACACTGTCTGAGGGATAAAACATTATTCCCTCAGAGCCCCCAGCCTTTCCTTTCCACTGAGTGTGGAATGAGGTGAGCTAAACAGTTTGATGGTAAATACATATTCATCCTTTTTTTAAAGTATCAAAACATAAACTTGGGCACAGAAAACAAAACTTTTTAATACATTTGTTAAAGGAACATACAGTTCCATTGTCATACACAGCACATTTCTCTGATCAATTTTTCTTGCCAGAGTCACCTCCCCCTTACTTCCTCTCCAATCCTTTGTCGTCCGTGGCAGCTTAAATATTTCCTTGAGTTTCGTAAGGGCTGAGTGGGGCACCTACACCCACCACCAGAGGGTAAATGTAAGGATTTCTTTCCCCAGCACTGAGAAAAGGAAACATCTCCCGAAAGAAGTGGTGAATGGTGCTTCTGCCTGATGACTCGGCAGATCAGGAACTGCCCCTGATGTGCAATTAAAGAAAGAAAATTAGGAAGACTGTGTTATGGGGGATCGTTTAAAGGAACCATACATGAGTTCAAAGGACCAGGCACCATTCCTGTGCATGGATCTTAACATTTAATCACCTGTGTCTCTCTGAAGGGCACTGGTAGCAGAGTAGCCAATTTTTATTCTAGCCCACATATTCTAGTGTAGCCTACATAACTTGTTTGAAGAGATTAAAGACTTTTCATAGTGAGCCAAATGAGAGCTGGCAAGATCCTTTTCTCCCGAAATAAGGCGAGTGAACAGTGACTGTAATGGGGTATGTGGTGGGGACTTGATAATGGGTGGAACCTAGTAACCGTAATGTTGCTCATGTGATTGTATATTAATGATACCATTAAAAAAAAGGCGAGTGAAGCCTCTTTCACTGATCTATCCTGCAGCCTGCAAGCTGCCGGACATGTGTGTGTGTGGACCAGACAGAAGGCTTATCACTATTCAGGATCGGGAAGAAGAATCGGTATGACTGATGTTAAATAGGGAGTCAGGAGCGAGTCACGCAGGGCCGTAGATAGGGGCCTGGGAGGATCTGGGGCGTCGTCCTAAGGGAAGGAAGCAAAGATAACATGACGGGAACGACAGGGACCTCCGCACTCCCACGGGCCCGGCCTCGCCCTCACATACGCCGTCAAAGTCCGGGGTGGAGGGGCGGCAGTGACAGTCCACCACCCCTCGGCCCCCCGCCCCCATCGCCGCAACCACCGCCGCCCTCGGCTCCCCGCTGAGTCCCAGCCGGAACGCTGCTGCTGCGCCGGGGTGAGTTTCCGGCCGGACGCGCGCTCCTGACGCCAGTGGGAACCCGCCCTTCCGCTCCCCGAGTTCCCGCCCACAGTTCAAACTGGACAAATGGCGGCGGCTTCGGAGCTGGTGGCCCTTTGCCCGCCGCGGGCCGTGGAAAGCGTAGCCGGGACAGACGCCCGGGCCTCGGTCTCCGCTGCTCCCCGAGAGGACGTCCGGGTGCGCTGCACCTCGAAGCGGGCCGTGAGGGAAATGCTGGAGCTGTGCGGTGGCTTCGTGCAAAATCTCGGGGACGCGCTGCCGGAGGAGATTCGGGAGCTCGCGCTGCGAGATGCGCAGTGGGTACGGGCCCAGTCGCCGCCTTCATCGCCCGCTTACCGCACACCCCAGGTGTCAAGGCTCAGGAGGATCCTGCGCCAGACGGGCAGGGTTAGCGGTGCCCCCAAGCTCCCGTAGAAATGGCCGAGAACGAAGTGGATGCCAGTGTCAACTGGGTATTAATTACTTAGACTAGGGTTGTCCGGAAACATACAAGGCGAGCTCCGTATGTAACTTGAAATTAAAATAAGAAAAAAGTTGGTGAAATTAACTTTAATATTTTATTTAACCCACGATATCTAAAATATCATTTTACCTGGTAGTAAAAAAATTAATGAGATATTTTACATTTTGTGTTAAGCTTTACAAATCTGATGTGTCAAGCTAACAGCTCATTTCCTTTCGGACTAGTCTTAAAAGCAAAATAGTCACAACGTGGCTAGAGGCTTTCCTATTGCAGATATAGACTCTGAGGAATTCATTAAAGGGTAATTCTGGAAGTCTGTCAAGAGTAGTCTTTTGGTTTTTCCTCTTGCCTGTTTGACAACATCTTGTAAAGAGAGAGAAAACATTTTTCCTACGTCTAAAGTAGATAAGGAAGCTGTCTTGATTATAATCTTGACTAAGATCACACAGTAGCCTTTACGATGCATTTCTCCTTTTCTGAAATATTTTCCAAGCATTGAAAAAGATCGTTTTCTGGGGAAAGATAACAAATCGAGGGATTGGTGCCTGTCAAGAGTATACAATCTATATGTAGGAAAAGTTTAGAAGCTTATAATGCAGCACAGTTGTGACTGTGAATCATCACAATGCAAATAATAAAGGTTAGGTGGAAGAAGAACGAGGAAACACTCCCTGGGTTATGATTCTTATTCCAGATTTGTATACGTTGTTGTTTTTCTTTTTACTGTATACGTTGGTTTTTATTCTTCCCTTGCAATCACGTGAAGAATAGAGACATATCTCAGGAAACTCTTAGTAGTTTTTGGGGAGAAGACTGTTTAGTTGTGTAATGATCTTAAAATCTGCATTTTTTTAGAAGTGTTTAGTTAGAACCTTTAATTACCTTAGAGAAAAAGAGGAACTTAACCTGTTGTACCTTATTTAATGGATGATAAAGTGAATTAGAAGATAAAGGTTTCAAGACTTAAACTCCCAAGGGAATTCACTTGCTTTGTTGTAAATATGAATGCAGATAAAAGGCAGAGGCTTTAATTATACTGACATAATTCTTTATCCAAAATCATGCAATATAGTCACATATTCAAATAAAAAATTGGTATGACTGCAATATTACCACAATAAGGGCAGTCAACATCTGTCTCCAAAGTTATTACAATAGTATTTTTATTATATATATTTTTATTGAAATATAGTTGATATTAAGTATTGGTTTCAGATGTACAACACAGTAATTTGAGAGTTATATACATTACTAAATGTTCACCATGGGTAGTGCAATTACTGTCATCATACAAAGATACATTGACTCTGTTCCCGATCCTGTTTTTTTTTTAATATACAGTCTTATATTAGCTTCAAGTATACGACACAGTGGTTCAACAGTTACCCATATTATTAAGTCCTTATACCAACTAGTACAGCTACTATGTGTCAACATAGGAAGATGGTACAGAATCATTGCCTATATTCTCCATGTTGTACTATTATCCCCATGACCCATCTACGTTATGATTGAGAATTTTTATTCTGCTTTATCCCCCTCACCACCCTCCTCACCCACCCATTCCAACTGCTCCTCCATAGTAACCACCGGTCCATTCTCAGTGTCTGTGAGTCTACTCTTATGGTGTACTTTTGATCTGTGTGTCCCGGCCATTTTATAAACAGAAGTTTGTACCTCTTTATCTCCCTCACCCACTTAGCCTGTCCTCCCACCCACCTCTATTATGGCAGCCACCAGTTCTCTGTATCTAGGAGTCTATTTCTGTTCTGTTTGTGCATTTGTTTCATCTGTTTAGATTCCACCTATCAGTGAAATCACATGCACTTGTCTCTGTCTTCTCCATTTCATCTCCACAGTTCCCTTGCTAGGTCCATCCAGGTCACAAATGGCAACATTTACTATGAACTTTTTTTTTTTTTACTGGAAACATTTATTTATTTATTTATTTTATAATTTCTTTTGGTATCATTAATCTACAATTACATGTGCAATATTATGGTTATTAAACTACCCCCTTCATCAGGTCCGCCCCACCAACCCCATTACAGTCACTGTCCATCAGTGTAGTGAAATGCTGTAGAATCACTACTTGTCTTCTCTGAGTTGTACCGCCCTCCTGTGGCCCCCCCAACATTACATCTGCTAATCGTAATGCCCCTTTTTCCCCCTTAGCCCTCCCTTCCCACCCATCTTCCCCAGTCCCTTTCCCTTTGGTAACTATTAGTCCGTTCTTGGGTTCTGTGGGTCTGCTGCTGTTTTGTTCCTTCAGTTTTTTTCTTTGTTCTTATACTCCACATATGAGTGAAATCATTTGATACTTGTCTTTTTCGGCTTGGCTTATTTCACTGAGCATAATACCCTCTAGCTCCATCCATGTTGTTGCAAATGGTAGGATTTGTTTTCTTCTTATGGCTGAATAATATTCCATTGTGTATATGTACCACATCTTCTTTATCCATTCATCTACTGATGGACACTTAGGTTGCTTCCATTTCTTGGCTATTGTAAATAGTGCTGCGATAAACATAGGGGTACATATGTCTTTTTCAAACTTGGTTGCTGCATTCTTAGGGTAAATTCCTAGGAGTGGGATTCCTGGGCCAAATGGTATTTCTATTTTGAGTTTTTGAGGAACCTCCATACTGCTTTCCACAATGGTTGAAGTAATTTGCATTGCCACCAGCAGTGTCGGAGCGTTCCGTTTTCTCCACATCCTCGCCAACATTAGTTGTTTGTGTTTTGGATGGTGGCCATCCTCACTGGTGTGAGGTGATATCTCATTATGGTTTTAATCTGCATTTCTCTGATGATTAGCGACGTGGAGCATCTTTTCATGTGCCTGTTGGCCATCTGAATTTCTTCTTTGGAGAAGTGTCTATTCATATCCTCTGCCCATTTTTTAATTGGATTATTTGCTTTTTGTTTGTTAAGGTGCATGTGTTCTTTATATATTTTGGATGTCAACCCCTTATCGGATACGTCATTTATGAATATATTCTCCCATACTGTAGGATATCTTTTTGTTCTACTGATGGTGTCCTTTGCTGTACAGAAGCTTTTCAGCTTGATAGAGTCCCACTTCATATTTGCTTTTGTTTCCCTTGCCCGGGGAGATAAGTTCATGAAGAAGTCGCTCATGCTTATGTCCAAGAGATTTTTCCCTATGTTTTTTTCTAAGAGTTTTATGGTTTCATGACTTACATTCAGGTCTTTGATCCACCTTGAGTTTACCTTTGTGTATGGGGTTAGACAGTAGTCCAGTTTCATTCTCTTACGTGTAGCAGTCCAGTTTTTCCAACACCAGCTGCTTAAGAGGCTGTCATCTCCCCATTGTCTATCCAAGGCTCCTTATTAGTTGACTGTATATGTTTGGGTTAATGTTTGGATTTTCTATTCTGTTCCACTGGTCTGTGGGTCTGTTTTTGTGCCAATACCAAATTGTCTTGATTACTGTGGCTTTGTAGTAGAGCTTGAAGTCAGGGAGCATAATCCCCCCTTTTTATTCCTCCTTCTCAGGATTGCTTTGGCTATTCAGGGTCTTTTGTTGTTCCTTGTGAATTTTAGAATTATTTGTTCCAGTTCATTGAAGAAAGCTGTTGGTAGTTTGATAGGGATTGCGTTGAATCTGTAGATTGCTTTAGGTAGTATAGCCATTTTGACAATATTTATTCTACCTAGCCAAGAGCATGGGATGCATTTCCATTTGTTAGTGTCCTCTTTAATTTCTCTTAGGAGTGTCTTGTAGTTTTCAGAGTACAGGTCTTTCACTTCTTGGTTAGGTTTATTCCTAGGTATTTTTTTCTTTTTGATGCAATTGTGAATGGAATTGTTTTTCTGATTTCTCTTTCTGTTAGTTCATCGTTAGTGTATAGGAAAGCAACAGATTTCTGTGTGTTAATTTTGTATCTTGCAACTTTGCTGAATTCAGATATTAGTTCTAGTAGTTTTGGAGTGAAGTCTTTAGGGTTTTTTATGTACAGTATCATGTCTTCTGCAAATAGTGACAATTTGACTTATTCTTTACCAATCTGGATGCCTTGTATGTCTTTGTTTTGTCTGATTGCCATGGCTAGGACCTCCAGTATTATGTTGAATAACAGTGGAGAGAGTGGGCATCCCTGGCTTGTTCCCGATCTTAGATGAAAAGCTTTCAGTGTCTTGCCGTTAAGTATGATGTTAGCTGTGGGTTTGTCATATATGGCCTTTATGATGTTGAGGTACTTGCCGTCTATACCCATTTTGTTGAGAGTTTTAATCATGAATGGATGCTGAATTTTGTGAAATGCTTTTTCCGCATCTATGGAGATGATCATGTGGTTTTTGTTCTTCTTTTTGTTGATGTGGTGAATGATGTTGATGGATTTTCTAATGTTGTACCATCCTTGCATCCCTGGGATGAATCCCACTTGATCATGGTGTATGATCCTCTTGATGTATTTTTGAATTCAGTTGGCTAATATTTTGTTGAGTATTTTTGCATCTACGTTCATCAGGGCTATTGGTCTGTAATTTTCTTTTTTGGTGAGTTCTTTGCCCGGTTTTGGTATTAGAGTGATGCTGGCTTCATAGAATGAGTATGGAAGTATACCCTCCTCTTCTATTTTTGGAAAACTTTAAGGAGAATGGGTGTTATTTCTTCTCTATATGTCTGGTAGAATTCAGAGGTGAATCCATCAGGTCCGGGGGTTTTGTTCTTGGGTAGTTTTTTGATTACCGATTCAATTTTGTTGCTGGTGATTGGTCTGTTTAGTTTTTCTCTTTCTTGTTTGGTCAGTCTTGGAACGTTGTATTTTTCTAAGAAGTTTTCCATTTCTTCTATGTTTTCCAGCTTGTTAGCATATAGATTCTCATAGTATTCTCTAATAATTCTTTGTATTTCTTTGGGGTCTATTGTTATTTTTCCTTTCTCATTTCTGATTGTGTTTATGTGTGTAGATTCTGTGTTTCTCTTAATGAGTCTGGCTAGAGGTTTATCTATTTTATTTTTTCAAAGAACCAGCTCTTGGTTTCATTGATTTTTTTCTACTGTTTTATTCTTCTCAATTTTATTTATTTCTTCTCTGATCTTTATTATATCCCTTCTTCTGGTGACTTTCGGCCTCATTTGTTCTTCTTTATCCAATTTCAGTAATTGTGTCTTTAGACTATTCATTTGGGAATGTTCTTCCTTCTTTAAATAGGCCTGGATTGCAATATACTCTTCTCTTAAAACTGCCTTTGCTGTGTCCCACAGAAGTTGTGGCTTTGTGTTGTTGTTGTCATTAGTCTCCATATATTCTTTGATTTCTGTTTTGATTTGTTCGTTAACCCATTGATTAATTAGGAGAATGTTGTGAAGTCTCCATGTATTTGTGAGCCCTTTTGATTTCTTTCTAAAATTTATTTCTAGTTTTATACCTTTGCGATCTGAGAAGTTGGTTGGTAGGATTTCAATATTTTTGAATTTACTGAGGTTCTTTTTGTGGCCTAGTATGTGGTCTATTCTGGAAAATGTTCCATGTGCACTTGAGAAGAATGTGTATCCTGCTGCTTTTGGGTGTAGAGTTCTGTAGATGTCTGTTAGGTCCATCTGTTCTAGTGTGTTGTTCAGTGCCTCTGTGTCTTTACTTATTTTCTGTCTGGTTGATCTGTCCTTTGGAGTGAGTGGTGTGTTGAAGTCTCCTAAAATGAATGCATTGCTGTCTGTTTCCTCCTTTAATTCTGTTAGTATTTGTTTCACATATGCTGGCGCTCCTGTGTTGGGTGCATATATATTTATAATGGTTATATCTTCTTGTTGGACTGACCCCTTTATCATTATGTAGTGTCCTTCTTTATCTTTTGCTACTTTCTTCATTTTGAAGTCTATTTTGTCTGATACAAGTACTGCAACACCTGCTTTTTTCTCTTTGTTGTTTGCATGAAATATCTTTTTCCATCCCTTCACTTTTAGTCTGTGTATATCTTTGGGTTTGAGGTGAGTCTCTTGTAAGCAGCATATAGATGGGTCTTGCATTTTTATCCATTCTGTTACTCTGTGTCTTTTGATTGGTGTATTCGGTCCATTTACATTTAGGGTGATTATCGATAGATATGTACTTATTGCCATTGCTGGCTTTAGATTCGTGGTTACCAAAGGTTCAAGGGTTGCTTCTTTACTATCTAACAATCTAACTTAACTTTCTTGTTAAGTTATTGCAAACACTGTCTGATTTTTCTTTATTTCTCTCCCTTCTTATTCTTCCTCCTCCATTCTTTATATACTAGGTGTTTTATTCTTTGCCATTAGTTAGTATTTGGATGGTCTGCTTTCTTTGCTATGATTTTATTTTCTCTGGTGACATCTTTTTAGCCTTAGGGGTGCTTCCCTCTAGAGCAGTACGTTTAAGGTATCCTGTAGACGTGGTTTATGAGAGGCAAACTCTCTCAACTTTTGTTTGTCTGGAAATTGTTTAATCCCTCCGGCATATTTAAATGATAATCGTGCTGGATACAATATTCTTGGTTTGAGGCCTTTCTGTTTCATTACGTTAAATATATCATGCCATTCTCTTCTGGCCTGTAAGGTTTCTGTTGAGGAGTCTGATGATAGTCTGTTGGGTTTTCCTTTGTAGATCATCTTTTTTCTCTCTCTAGCTGCCTTTAATACTCTGTCCTTATCTTTGATCTTTGCCATTTTAATTATTATGTGTCTTGGTGTCATGTTCCTTGGGTCCCTTGTTTTGGGAGATCTGTGTGCTTCTGTCGACTGCGAGACTATTTCCTTCCCCAACATTGGGAAGTTTTCAGCAATTATTTCTTCAAAGACACTTTCTATCCCTTTTTCGCTCTCTTCTTCCTCTGGTACTCGTATAATGCGAATATTGTTCAGTTTGGATTGGTCACACAGTTCTCTTAATATTCTTTCATTCCTAGACATCCTTTTATCTCTCTCTGCCTCAGCTTCTCTGTATTCCTGTTCTCTGATTTCTATTCCATTAACAGTCTCTTGCATCTCATCCAGTCTGCTGTTAAGCCCGTTGATCGCTTGTCTCATTTCTGCATTGTCTTTCCTCACTTCCCTCACTTCCTCCCTTAGCTCTTGCACATTTCTCTGTAGGTCCTTCAGTATGGTTATGACTTCTTTTCTGAATTCTTTTTCAGGAAGATTGTGCATTTCTATCCCTTCAGGCTCCCTCTCTGGGGTTGTCTGGTTGATCTTAGTCTGGACCATATTCCTCTGTCTTTTCATGGCTATAGAAGTGGTCGCTGGTAGGTGCCATGTATGTCAGCTGGGCTCTTTAAGACCTTAAAAAGAGAAAAAAGAAAGAAAAAAAAAAGAAAGAGAGGAAAAAAAAAATCAAAACAAAACAAACAAAAAAAACCGCCCACCGGGAGCAAATTCTGTGGGTATGCTGTAGGTGGCACTGTTGCTCCACTATTCCACAGCCGTGTCTGCGCCTCTCCGCAGGGCCCTTTATAGCTCTGGGCGGGGTGGGAACGAATGGGAGGCTGTCGATCTCTATGGGAAGTCTTAAGTGCGGCCACCTTTCCCAGTCGCCGGCTATGGGGTCCGAAACTCCCCAGGACTCTGAGCCCGCTGGGCTTAGTGTGCTGCGGTGATCCGGCTTCTCCGCTGGGCTCCTGTCTCTTTAAGTCTGCTGAAAAAAAGCGTGCGTTTTTCTTTTTTTCTTCCTGGAGCCAGCTGCAAAGACCCGGGTGCGTTCCCCGCTCAGATCCTGCACCCTCTGTCTCTCCAATCCCCGCTACACCACACGGTGTATGTCATTGCTCCCGGTGCAGATCACAGGGGCTGGTTATTTCGTGGGCCTGTTCTTCCACCCCCTCCTGACTCTGAATCCTCTCCTCCCGCTGGTGCGCTGGAGTGGGGGAGTGCTCGGGTCTGCTGGGTCACGGCGCCGTATCTTACCCGCCTCACGGGGTGCCGAGTCCTCTCAGTTGTAGCTGCAGGCTATGTGCTGTCCTGTATCTTCTGGTCTCTTTTTTAGGAATAGTTGTACTTGCTGTATTTTCATAAATACATATAGTTTGGGGAGGAGATTTCCACCACCCTGCTAATGCCGCCATCTTCCCGGAAGTCCACTATGAACATTTTTAACCTTAAAAAAAAAAACAGACTAGTAGAGCAGACACCCACAGATCCAATACTAAATTTAGCAGTTTTCAAAAATTTGTTGCAATTCCTATTTTAAAGCAATCCCAGATCTCAGTAACCTCATCTTTCCACATTTCAGTGTACCTCTGTAAGAAGCATTCCTTTAAAAAGTAGAAATTAATTTCACTTTTTAAAAGCATGTATATTTTCCCTCTCACTAATACACTCGTTCAGCAGCATACGTAGTACTTATTGAAATTCAACTGAGTCCAAATTTTCTAGCTTTTGTTGTTTCTTTCATTTAAGAAATAAATTCTTTTTGTTTTTAAGACTGTTTAAAATTTTGCTTCTGATTTGCCCATAGATAGTATAATGGCTGTCAGAGCTAAAATGTAGGTAGAATCACTGATATTAATGGAATTTTGGAAAGAATGAATATACTAATAGGCTAGTCTACAGTTTTTTTTCATATTCTCTATCACAAATGTGAAATTGTTATTTTGCGAAAATGTTTGAATTCAGTATCTAAAGTTATTTTTAGTGATTTGACTATGAATTTATTTCAGACTTTTGAATCAGCTGTGCAAGAGAATGTAAGCATTAATGGGCAAGCGTGGCAGGAAGCTTCAGATACTTTTATGGGTATGTGGTTTAACTTTTTCCTTCTGTTTTTTCTGAGTGTGTTTTGTAGTTAATTTTATTTTGAATGCTAGTTTTTAGTTCCCATTTTCAGTGTCAGTTATTTTTAAAAATTACTGGGTGAGAAAAGAAAACTAAGGAGATGTGAAGTCACAATCTGAGGCAAACAACAAAGCAGGTACTTTGATCCTTTATATATGCTATCTAACATTCTCAAGAAGACTTATCTGCTTAATCTTCAGAAGTGTTTTGGAAAATACTGTAGAGCTATCCCTAGATGAAGAAACAGGACCAGAGAATTCCTATCATTAAAATGCCGTAAGTCAAGTAATATTTTTACAGATGATCCCCAGAGTAGATAAGAAGGTACCCTTGAAGTGCAAAGTTAAGCTGATCAGGTCAGTATTTGGAGAAACCTCATTTAAAAAGGCAGAATATTTTCCTGATCCAAAGCAGACTTGATTGTACCCTAAAAGTGTTGGCATATCTAGAGAAGTCAAAGTTTTAATAGAAAGAAAATGGTCAGTTTAGGAAGGAAAAACCTGTAATAGAAAAAGAATGATCAGTGTGGGAAGAGAGGCAGCATTCTCTAGTAATGTCCAGGAGAAGGGCTACTCTGATAAGAGGGCTAGGGTGTCCTGTCCGTCCCCATGGAGAAATTACAGAGATCTGAAAAGCATTGCTTGATTTTAGTGCTAGGTATTTAGATGATCCATTTATACCCTTTAGCTGATTTCAGACCCATCAAGTAATCCTCTGTGGTTATAATTTTTCTTCTCAACATTAAGATAGTACTTTGCGTAGAAGACTTCACTGTTTAATCGTTGGGATTATTACAGTTATCTCTTCAGTGTCACCAAAATTCACTTTCTGGTTTACATATTAAAACAGAAAAATTTTTTTATTAAGGCATCAGTGATATACAATCACATAAGCAACATTGTTGTTACTAGGTTCCCCCATTATCAAGTCCCCACCACATACCCCATTACAGTCACTGTCCATCAGCATAGTAAGATGCTATGGAGTCTTCTCTGTGTTCTACTGCCTTCCCCATATCCCCCATATTATGTGTGCTAATCGTAATGCCCCTTTTTCCGCTTATCCCTCCCTTCACATCCAGTCTCCCCAGTTCCTTTCCCTTTGGTAACTGTTAATCCATTCCTGGGTTCTGTGAGTCTGCTGCTGTTTTGTTCCTTCAGTTTTTTCTTTGTTCTTATATTCCACAGATGAGTGAAATCATTTGCTACATGTCTTTTTCTGCCTGGCTTATTTCATTGAGCATAAAACCCTCTAGCTCCATCCATGTTGTTGCAAATGGTAGGATTTGTATTTTTCTTATGGCTGAATAATATTCCATTGTGTATATGTACCACATCTTCTTTATCCATTCATCTACTGATGGACACTTAGGTTGCTTCCATTTCTTGGCTATTGTAAATAGTGCTGCGATAAACATAGGGGTGCATCTGTCTTTTTCAAACTTGGCTGCTGCATTCTTAGGGTAAATTCCTAGGAGTGGAATTCCTGGGTCAAATGGTATTTCTATTTTGAGTTTTTTGAGGAACCTCCATACTGCTTTCCACAATGGTTGAACTAATTTGCATTCCCACCAGCAGTGTAGGAGGGTTCCCCTTTCTTCACATCCTTGCCAACATTTGTTGTTGTTTGTGTTTTGGATGTTGGCCATCCTTACTGGTGAGAGGTGATATCTCATTGTGTTTTTAATTTGCATTTCTCTGATGATTAGCGATGTGGAGCATCTTTTCATGTGCCTGTTGGCCATGTGAATTTCTTCTTTGGAGAAGTGTCTATTCATATCCTCTGCCCATTTTTAATTGGATTATTTGCTTTTTGTTTGCTGAGGTGCATGAGTTCTTTATATATTTTGGATGTCAGCCCCTTGTCGGATGTGTCATTTACAAATATACTCTCCCATAATGTAGGATGCCTTTTTGTTCTGTTGATGGTGTCCTTTGCTGTATAGAATCTTTTCAGCTTGATATAGTCTCACTTGTTCATTTTGCTTTTGTTTCTCTAGCCCAGGGAGATATGTACAAGAAGTTGCTCATGTTTATGTCCAAGAGATTTTTGCCTATGTTGTCTTCTAAGAGTTTTATGGTTTCATGACTTACATTCAGGTCTTTGATCCACCTTGAGTTTACCTTTGTGTATGGGGTTAGATAGTAATCCAGTTTTATTCTCTTACATGTAGCTGTCCAGTTTGCCAATACCAGCTGTTGAAGAGGCTCTCATTTCCCCATTGTATATCCATGGCTCCTTTATCATATATTAATTGACCATATATGTTTGGGTTAATATCTGGACTCTCTATTCTGGTCCACTGGTCTGTGGATCTGTTCTTGTGCCAGTACCAAATTGTCTTGTTTACTGTGGCTTTGTAGTAGAGCTTAAAGTCTGGGAGCGTAATTCCCCCTGTTTTATTCTTCCTTCTCAGGATTGCTGTGGCTTTTTGGGGTCTTTTGTGGTTCCATATGAATTTTAGAACTATTTGTTCCAGTTCATTGAAGAATGCTGTTGGCATTTTGATAGGGATTGCATTGAATCTGTAGATTGCTTTAGGTAGTATATCCATTTTGACAATATTTATTCTTCCTAGCCAAGAGCATGGGATGAATTTCCATTTGTTAGTGTCCTCTTTAATTTCTCCTTGGAGTGTCTTGTAGTTTTCAGAGTACAGGTCTTTCACTTCCTTCGTTAGGTTTATTCCTAGGTATTTTATTCTTTTTGATGCAGTTGTGAATGGAATTGTTTTCCTGATTTCTCTTTCTGTTAGTTCATCGTTAGTTTATAGGAAAGCAACAGATTTCTGTGTATTAATTTTGTATCCTGCAACGTTGGTGAATTCAGATATTAGATCTAGTAGTTTTGGAGTGGATTCTTTATTGTTTTTCATCTACAATATCATATCGTCTTCAAACAGGGACTGTTTAACTTCTTCCTTGACAATCTGGATGCCTTTTATTTCTTTGTGTTGTCTGATTGCCATGGTTAGGACCTCCAGTACTATGTTAAATAACAGTGGAGAGAGTGGGCATCCCTGTCTTGTTCCCGATCTTAGATGAAAAGCTTTCAGCTTCTTGCTGTTAAGTATGATGTTGGCTGTGGGTTTGTCATATATGGCCTTTATTGTATTGAGGTACTTGCCCTCTATACCCATTTTGTTGAGAGTTTTAATCAGGAATGGATGCTGAATTTTGTCAAATGCTTTTTCCACATCTATGGAGATGATCATGTGGTTTTTGTTCTTCTTTTTGTTGATGTGGTGGATGATGTTGATGGATTTTCGAATGTTGTACCATCCTTGCACCACTGGGATGAATCCCACTTGATCATGGTGTATGATCCTCTTGATGTATTTTTGAATTCGGTTTGCTAATATTTTGTTGAGTATTTTTGCATCTATGTTCATCAGGGATATTGGTCTGTAATTTTCTTTTTTTGTGGTATCTTTGCCTGGTTTTGGTATTAGAGTGATGCTGGCTTCATAGAATGAGTTTGAAAGTATTCCCTCCTCTACTATTTTTTGGAAAACTTTACGGAGAATGGGTATTATTTCTTCTCTATATGTCTGATAAAATACAGCGGTGAATCCATCTGGCCCCGGGATTTTTTTCCTGGGTAGTTTTCTGATTACCGATTCAATTTCGTTGCTGGTAATTGGTGTTTTTAGGTTTTCTGTTTCTTCCTTGGGGAGTCTTAGAAGGTTGTATTTTTCTAAGAAGTTGTCCATTTCTTCCAGGTTTTCCAGCTTGTAAGCATATAATTTTCATAGTATTGTCTAATAATTCTTTGTATTTCTGTGAAGTCCGTCGTGATTTTTCCTTTCTCATTTCTGATTCTGTTTATGTGTGTAGATTCTCTTTTTCTCTTAATAAATTTGGCTAGGGGTTTACCTATTTTGTTTATTTATTCAAAGAACCAGCTCTTGGTTTCATTGATTTTTTTCTGTTGTTTTATTCTTCTCAATTTTATTCATTTCTTCTCTGATCTTTATTATGTCCCTCCTTCTGGTGACTTTAAGCCTCATTTGTTCTTCTTTTTCCAATTTAAATATTTGTGACTTTAGACTATTCATTTGGGATTGCTCTTTCTTCTTTATATAGGCCTGCATTGCAATATACTTTCCTCTTAGAACTGCCTTTGCTGTGTCCCACCGAAGTTTTGGCTTTGTGCTGTTGTTGTCATTTGTCTCCATATATTGCTTGATCTCTATTTTAATTTGGTCGTTGATCCATTATTTAGGAGCATGTTGTTAAGCTTCCATGTATTTGTGAGCCTTTTTGTTTTCTTTGTACAATTTATTTCTAGCTTTATACCTTTGTGATCTGAGAAGTTGGTTGGTAGAATTTCAATATTTTTGAATTTACCGAGGTTCTTTTTGTGGCCTAGTATGTGGTCTATTCTGGAAAATGTTCCATGTGCACTTGAGAAGAATGTGTATCCTGCTGCTTTTGGGTGTCAAGTTCTGTAGATGTCTGTTAGGTACATCTGTTCTAGTGTGTTGTTCAGTGCCTCTGTGTCTTTACTTATTCTCTGTCTGGTTGATCTGTCCTTTGGAGTGAGTCGTGTGTTGAAGTCTCCTAAAATGATTGCAATGCTGTCTGTTTCCTCCTTTAATTCTGTTAGTATTTGTTTCACATATGCTGGCACTCCTGTGTTGGGTGCATATATATTTATAATGGTTATATCTTCTTGTTGGATTGACCCTTTATCATTACATAATGTTCTTCTTTATCTCTTGCTACTTTCTTTGTTTTGAAGTCTATTTTGTCTGATACACATACTGCAACACCTGCTTTTTTCTTCCTGTTGTTTGCATGAAATATCTTTTCCCATCCCTTCACTTTTAGCCTGTGTATATCTTTGGGTTTGAGGCGAGTCTCTTGTAAGCAGCATACAGATGGGTCTTGCTTTTTTATGCATTCTATTACTCTGTGTCTTTTGATTGGTGCATTCAGTCCATTTACATTTAGGGTGATCATCGATAGATTATGTACTTATTGCCATTGCCGGCTTTAGATTCATGGTTACCAAAGGTTCAAGGGTAGTTTCTTTACTATCTAACAGTCTAACTTAACTCTCTTGTTAAGCTATTATAAACACAGTCTGATGATTCTTTATTTCTCTCCCTTCTTATTCTTTCTCCTCCATTCTCTATATGCTATGTGTTTAATTCTGTACTCTTTTGCATTCCTTTGACTGTTTTTGTGGATTTTATTTTTTGCCTTTAGTTAGTATTTGGATGGTCTGCTTTCTTTGCTATGATTTTATTTTCTCTGGTGACATCTTTTTAGCCTTAGGGGTGCTTCCATCTAGAGTAGTCCCTTTAAGATATCCTGTGGAAGTGGTTTGTGGAAGGCAAATTCTCTCAACTTCTGCTTGTCTGGGAATTGTTTAATCCCTCCCTCAAATTTAAGTGACAGTCGTGCTGGATACAGTATTCTTGGATCAAGGCTTTTTTGTTTCAGGGCGTTGAATATATCATGCCATTCTCTTCTGGCCTGTAAGGTTTCTGTTGATAAGTCTGATGATAGTCTGATTGGTGTTCCTTTGTAGCTGATCTTTTTTCTTTTTCTGGCTGCCTTTAATACTCTGTCCTTGTCTTTGATCTTTGCCACTTTAATTATTATATGTCTTGGTGTCATCTTCCTTGGGTCCCTTGTGTTGGGAGATCTGTCGGCTTCCTTGGTCTAAGAGACTATTTCCTTTCCCAACTTGGGGAATTTTGCCTCAATTATGTATGTCTTCAAAGACACTTTCTATCCCTTTTTCTCTCTCTTCTTCTGGTACTCCTATAATGCAAATGTTGTTCCGTTTGTATTGTTCACACAGTTTTCTTAATATTCTTTCATTCCTAGCGGTCCTTTTATCTCTCTCTGCCTCAGCTTCTCTGTACTTCTGTTCTCTGCTTTCTGTTCCATTAACAGTCTCTTGCACCTCGTCCTGTCTGCTCTTAGGCCCGTCAATTGATTGTTTCCTTTCTGTAATGTCCCTCCTGTCTTCCTCCCTTAGCTTTTGCATATTTCTCTGTAGGTCCATCAGCATGGCTATGACTTTTATTTGAATTCTTTTTCAGGAAGATTGTTCAAATCTATCCCACCAGGCCCTGTCTCTGGGGTTGTCTGGGTGAGTTTTGACTGGACCAGATTCTTCTGTCTTTTCATGGCGATAGAAGTGGTCGCAGGAAGGTGCCATGTGTGTCAGCTGGGAGAACAAAGACCATTCCTGGTTGATCTCCTTGCCCTTGTCCGCAGCCTGTGCCAGTTACCCGCACACTAGGAGGCAGTCTCTGGGATAATCCCTTGACCTGCCGTGGACCGGACCGCCGTCAGGCTATTCTAGAGCACTGCAGGGGTTTGCCACCACGCCGGTGTGTTCTGCGCCCCTTGGTGCCTTCCGGACCTTGCTCTGGCTTCTGTGGCCCTTCCTGGTTAGCTGCGCACCCACCAGGAAGAGATTCTGTGTGGTTGCTCTGGGCGGGGCGCTCTCCTACTGTTCTGCAGCTGTGGCGGATCCACCGGACTATTTGCAGGACCAGCTGGGGGGAATGAATGGCAGGCTGCTTATCGCCATGAGGGGCTTCGGCAGGGCTGCTTTACCTGGCAGCTGGTTAGGGGGCCTGAAATTCCTCAAGATTCCCAGCCTGCTGGGCTGAGAGCTCTGGGTCGATTTTGTTCTGCTGTTGGGCCCTTGTCTCTTTAAGACTTTTAAAAAAGCTCCTGCTTTTTTTTGTCCTGGGGAGCCAGCTGTGGAGACCCGCTTGCAGTCTCCATCTCAGATCCTCCCCTTCCGTTTCTCTAATCTCCAGTACAGCATGTGATGTGTGTCTGTGCTCCCGGTGCAGATCACCAGGGCTGGTTATTTGGCAGTCCTGTGCTTCCACTCCCTCTCCACTCTGATCCTTTTCCTCCCGCCGGTGTGCTGGGGTGGAGGAGTGCTCCCTGGGTCGTGGCTTTGATCCTTACCCGCTTTGTGAGGTGCTGAGTTCTCACAGATGTACCTGTAGCCTGTCTGTTGTACTGTATCTTCTGGTCTCTCTTTTAGGAATAGTTGTATTTGTTGTATTTGCAGAATATATATGGTTTTGGGAGTCAATTTCCGCCTCCCTGCTCACGCTGCCATCTTCCTCACCATCTCTGTCTTGTTTTGTTTTTATATTTCACAAATAAGTGAAATCATTTGGTATTTATCTTTCTCTGCCTGGCTTATTTCATTTAGCATAATACTCTGTAGGTCCATCCATGGTGTTTCAAATGGCAGGATTTCTTTTTTTATGGCTGAATAATATTTCATCTTGTATATGTACCACATCTTCCCTACCGTTTTTTATCTAATGGATTAACACTTCATTTCAAGGCCCAGCTCAAATGTTACTTTCACTTTAAAGTCTTAAATTGCTCAGGCAGTTAGTGTTCCATCGTTCTGTGTCCATTATTTCCTTCATACCTCTGCTGTATTTATCAAATTACTGAAGTTTTCTGTCTGTTTCTTCCAGTGAACCTTGACCTCTTGGAGAGCAGGCATCATGTTATGTTCATTTTCGTCTTCTTCTCACTTAGGCCTGAATTCCCATAGACACTCAGATATTGTTTGTTACATGAGTAAAAGAATCAGTTACCAAAATGGGGACATCAGTTATCTTGCTCTGTTTGTTTTCCTTTATTATTTTGTGTTTCCTTAATTTAATTTACTTACATTTCTATATAGAATATAAACAATGTGTTTTAAGGAATTTTTGCTTTTTCTCCCTTGAAATAGATTCAGATATCAAAGTACTTGAAGATCAGTTTGATGAAATCATAGTAGATTTGGCCACAAAACGTAAGCAGTATCCCAGAAAGATTCTTGAATGTGTCATCAAAATCATAAAAGCAAAACAAGAAATTCTGGTAAGATGGTTTACCTTTCTTAAAAATAGTAAATTTTATGTTATGTCTATTTTACTACAATAAAAAAATTGTATGGTCCATGTGGAGCTAAATGACATTTTGTTTTTTTCTTTCCTGCCTCAGTTACTACTTTTGGTGTATTGTAAGATTTTTTCCTGTTCTAAGTCACACTAGGTTTTGAATACAGCTGATATTAAAATAGAATTTGAAAATGGTAGAATGACAATGACTTTATATTCTGAAACCAGAAAGGAGAAAGAAATTTATCTTTTAAGCCTTTTGTTACTGTTTGTTGTGTTCGTCACCTTTGTATCTGTTGATATATTTTGGAAAACCCTCTAGTTAAATTGATGACACAGATTGACTACTTCATAACACCTACGTTTGCTTTATGAATTGTGTGTAATTTGTTCTGCTTCAGAAATCGTGATGGGGCAGCAGTAGGTTTGCTTGTGTTGGCATTGCCTCTGGAGTGAGAAACACATGTTGCTTTAGATGATGCTATGTTGTTTGTCCTTAGTTTTTATTAGCACACTTCCACATATAAATCCTCCAATTACTTTCCTTTCAAGAATAGCTTTAGGCAGTAAAAGTGGGTATTTTATGTAAAACATTGTAGTCATCATTCTATGAGAAACAAATCATTATAAGCAGACCTTTTCCTTTTTTTTCCTCCATAGCAGTTAGTCCTCAGGAAATACCTCACTCTATCCTCCCTCTGCCTTTTAAAGTTTCCTCAGGGAAACACTCAAAATGTATTTTTCCCAGTGTCTCCTTCCTTGTTACTACCCTGTCCTCCCCCAAAAAACCTAGTAATCAGTCCTGCAGAAAAGAAAAGGTTGGCAGGCCTAGGTGAGGTATTGCTGGGAAAGGTTTAAGTATTAGTGCAAAATGGGTGGGGTGAAGACATGAAAGATAGCTTTTTTTTTTTTGGTATCATTACTATACAATCACATGAGCAACATTGTGGTTACTAGATTCCCCCCATTATCAAATCTCCACCACATACTCCATTACAGTCACTGTCCATCAGCGTAGTAAGATGGTATAGAGTCACTACTTGTCTTCTCTGTGCTATACTTCCTTCCCCATGCCCCCCCCTACATTATGTGTGCTAATCGTAATGCCCCTTACCCCTTCTTCCCTCCCACCCTCCCCAGTCCCTTTCCCTTTGGTAACTGTTAGTCCATTCTTGGGTTCTGTGAGTCTGCTGCTGTTTTGTTCCTTCAGTTTTTTTCTTTGTTCTTATACTCCACATATGAGTGAAATCATTTGGTACTTGTCTTTCTCCGCCTGACTTATTTCACTGAGCATAATACCCTCTAGCTCCGAACATGTTGTTGCTAATGGTAGGATTTGTTTTCTTATGGCCGAATAACATTCCATTGTGTATATGTACCACATCTTCTTTATCCATTCAAATACTGATGGACACTTAGGTTGCTTCCATTTCTTGGCTATTATAAATAATGCTGCGATGAACATGGGGGTGCATATGTCTTTTTGAAACTAGGGTCCTACATTCTTAGGGTAAATTTCTAGGAGTGGAATTCCTGGGTCAAATGGTTATTCAATTTTTGGTTTTTTGAGGAACCTCCATACTGCTTTCCACAATGGTTGAATTAGTTTACATTCCCACCAGCAGTGTAGGAGGGTTCCCTTTTCTCCACATCCTTGCCAGCATTTGTTGTTCCTAGTCTTTTCTATGTTGGCCATCCTAACTGGTGTGAGGTGATATCTCATTGTGGTTTTAATTTGCATTTCCCTGATAATTAGTGATGTGGAAGATCTTTTCATGTGCCTGTTGGCCATCTGAATTTCTTCGTTGGAGAAGTGTCTGTTCATATCTTCCGCCCATTTTTTAATAGGGTTATTTGCTTTTTGGGTGTTGAGGCATGTGAGTTCTTTATATATTTTGAATGTTAACCCCTTGTTGGATATGTCATTTATAAATATATTCACCCATACTGTAGGATGGCTTTTTGTTCTGCTGACGGTGTTCTTTGCTTACAGAAGCTTTTTAGCATGATGTAGTCCCATTTGTTCATTTTTGATTTTGTTTCCCTTGCCCGAGGAGATGCATTCAGGAAAAAGTTGCTCATGTTTATATTTAAGAGATTTTTGCCTATGTTTTCCTCCAAGAGTTTTATGGTTTCATGACTTACATTCAGGTCTTTGAACCATTTTGAGTTTATTTGCGTGTAGGGTTAGACAATAATCCAATTTCATTCTTGAAAGATAGCTTTTTTTTAAATTATTGATATACACTCTTATGAAGGTTTCACATGAAAAAACAATGTGGTTACTACATTTACCCATATTATCGAAAGATAGCTTTTTAAAAAACCTTTTGGCTCCTGCGAGTTTTGGGTGAGAGTAAGCAGGAACATTTTCCTGTTTCTTTTTGCCTGAATTGTGGATCCTGTTCCTATAGTTCTGCTGCTTACTATAGTCCTGGTGCATTACAGTGTATTACTGGGTACGTAGGCCTTAGAGTACTGACATGAGAGTGGCCTAGCCACTTTCTAAGTCAGAGTTTCTGTGGGAATATGAGTTCTGAGTTCCAAACACTTGTCTTAAAATGAACTTCTGAAAAACATTCCATTCATAATTTGGAGGCTGTACTTTAAACAGAAAATTCAGTCTGTCTTTTATTTGCTTTCCTACAGATTTTTATGGTGCTATTTCTTAGTGTACGCAGTAGGTGGCAATACTATAAAAGCTGTAATCGGAGTTAGTTTGATCTTTTCTCCTTTCCCTTCACATTTTAGTATCTGTGTACGTATGTTGTTTTCAAAAGAGTAGTACTACTGACTAACAGTATATTTCCCTACATTGACTCAAGGAAATGTTTATATGAGGCATTAAGTGGTTAAATCTCTTTTAATTTTTATTTTGTTTAGAGGCAGTACCATCCTGTAGTACATCCATTGGACCTAAAATATGACCCTGATCCAGGTGAGTCAGTATTCATTTGTGGTAAAAATGAAGCATCAGCCTGTAATTTTTATGAGTTTTTGATATTCTTTTAAAGGTGTCACACTGAGGTTCTTCCCTTTGATGCTCTCACTCACTACCAGACATCTGTATTTAGCTCTTCACTTAGGATCATGAGAATTAGCTGTAAACCTACTGACTCAGACTTAAACCTACTACTACAGTAGTGGGACCCAGGAATCTGGACTTCTATAAAGCTGTCTCCTGACCTAGACTGTTGTAATACCTTCCCAATATCTCACTGCTGTTTTTAACCCTCCCATCTCTAACTGTTATTATACTCTCCATTCTTTGCATTATAGCCAACATTCTACTACTAAAGCACTCATGGTGTCATTCCTAGTGCAATAACCTTTATTGTTTCTTATGCTTTACAAAATCTAATAAAAATACATGTTGAACTTAAGAGTTATGGATGCTTGTTATGCCTTTTTTTTAAATCAAGGTATCACTGATATACACTCTTATGAATGTTTCACATGAAAACATTGTGGTTACTATATTCCCCCATGTTATCAAGCCCCTCCCATACTGCATTGCAGTCGCTGTCCATCAGTGTAGTAAGATGCCACAGAGTAACTACTTGTCTTCTCTGAGCTACACTGTCTTCACCATGACCCCACACACACCTTGTGTACCAACATGATACTCCTCCATCCCCTTCTCCCACCCTCCGCACCCAACCTCCCACACCCCCTTCCCTTTGGTAACTGCTAGTCCCTTCTTGGAGTCTGTGTGTCTGCTGCTGTTTTGTTCCTTCAGTTTTGCTTCACTGTTATACTCCACAGATGAGGGAAATCATTTCATACTTTTACTGCCTGGCTTATTTCACTGAGCGTAATACCCTTTAGCTCCATCCATGTTGTCGCAAATGGTAGGATTTGTTTTCTTCTCGTGGCTGAATAGTATTCCGTTGTGTATATGTACCACATCTTCTTTATCCATTCATCTACTGATGGACACTTAGGTTGCTTCCATATCTTGGCTGTTGTAAATAGTGCTGCAAAAAACATAGGGGTGCATTTGTATTTTTGAATCTGAGGTCTTGCTTTCTTTGGGTTAATTCCTAGGAGCAGAATTCCTCGGTAAAATGGTATTTCAATTTTTGGATTTTTGAGGAACCTCCATACTGCTTTCCACAATGGTTGAACTAGCTTACATGCCCACCAGCAGTGTAGGAGGGTTTCCTTTTCTCCGCATCCTTGCCTGCATTTGTTGTTCCTAGTCTTTTCAGTGTTGGCCATCCTAACTGGTTTGAGGTGATATCTCATTGTGGTTTTAATTTGCATTTCCCTGATAATTAGTGATGTGGAACATCTTTTCATGTTCCTGTTGGCCATCTGAATTTCTTTGGCGAAGTGTCTGTTCATATCCTCCGCCCATTTTTTAATAGGGTTATTTGCTTTTTGGGTGTTGAGGCATGTGAGTTCTTTATTTATTTTGATATATTTTGGATGTTAACCCCTTGTCGGATATGTTGTTTACAAATACATTCTCCCATACTGTTGGATGCCTTTTTATTCTACTGATGGTGTCCTTTGCTGTGCAGAAGCTTTTTAGTTTGATGTAGTCCCATTTGTTAATTTTTGCTTTGTTTCCCTTGCCTGAGGATATGTGTTCATGAAAAAGTTGCTCATGTTTATACTCAAGACATTTTTGCCTATGTTTTCTTTAAGAGTTTTATGGTTTCATGACTTACATTCAGGTCTTTGATCCATTTTGAGTTTTCTTTTGTGTTTGGAGTTAGACAACACTTCAGTTTCATTGTCTTACATATTGCTGTCCACTTTTGCCAACACCAGTGTTGAAGAGGCTGTTATTTCCCCATTGTATGTCCATGGTTCCTTTATCGTGTATTAATTGACCATATATGCTTGGGTTTATATATGGGCCCTATTCTGTTCCACTGGTCTATGGGTCTGTTCTTGTGCCAGTCCCAGATTGCCTTGATTACTGTGGCTTTATAGTAGAGCTTGAAGTTGGGGAGCATAATCCCCCTAGCTTTATTCTTCCTTCTTAGGATAACTTTGGCTATTCGGGATCTTTTGTGGTTCCATATGAATTTTAGAACTATTTGCTCTAGTTCATTGAAGAATGCTGTTGGTATTTTGATAGGGATTGCATTGAATCTGTAGGTTGCTTTAGGCAGTATGGCCATTTTTACAGTATTAATTCTTCCTATCCATGTGCACAGGATATATTTCTATTTATTGGTATCTTCTTTAATTCTTTCATGAGTGTCTTGTAGTTTTCAGGGTATAGGTCTTTTACTTTTTGGTTAGGTTTATTAGGTATTTTATTCTTTTTGATGCAATTCTGAATGAAATTGTTTTCCTGATTTTCTTTCTGCTAGTTCATTGTTAGTATATAGGAATGCAACAGATTTCTGTTATTGATTTTGTATCCTGCAACTATGCTGAATTCATATATTAGTTCTAGTAGTTTTGGAATGGATTCTTTAGGGTCCTTTATGTACAATATCATGTCATATGCAAGCAAGGAGAGTTTGACTTCTTCCTTACCAGTGTGGATGCCTTTTATTTCTTTGTGTTGTCTGATTGCCATGGCGAGGACCTCCAGTTCTATGTTGAATAAAAGTAGGGAGAGTGGGCGTCCTTGTCTTGTTCCCGATCTTAAAGGAAAAGCTTTCAGCTTCTCCCTGTTAAGTATGTTGTTGGCTGTGAGTTTATCATATATGGCCTTTATTATGTTGAGGTAGTTGCCCTCTATACCCATTTTGTTGAGAGTTTTTATCATGAATGGATGTTGAATTTTGTCAAATGCCTTTTCAGCATCTGTGGAGATGATCATGTGGTTTTTGTCCTTTTTGTTGATGTGGTATATGATGTTTTTGGATATTTAAATACTGTACCATCCTTGCATCCCTGAAGTAAATCCTTGATCATGATGGATGATATTTTTGATGTATTTTTGAATTCGATTTGCTAATATTTTGTTGAGTATTTTTGCATCTATGTTCATCAGGGATTTTTTGTCTGTAATTTTCTTTTTTTGTGGTGTCTTTGGTTTTGGTATTAGAGTGATGCTGGCCTCATAGAATGAGTTTGGAACTATTCCCTCTTCTACTTTTTGGAAAACTTTAAGGAGGATGGGTATTAGGTCTTCACTAAATGTTTGATAAAATTAAGCGATGAAGCCATCTGGTCCAGGGGTTTTATTCTTAGGTAGTTTTTTTATTACCAATTTAATTTCATTGCTGCTTATGCCTTTGAACTTAATTCTGTTTCACTTGGATACAGCCTCAAAACACAGAGAAGTAAAACTGATACAAGCTTATATAAATCCAACAACAAAACTGGCATTGCTACAAATGGTGATCACATATGTTTTTAAATGGTTCTATTCCCACATTTAAAAATTGTAATGCTTTTCCTCAGAGAGCTTTTGGAATTTGCATTTGACCCTCAAAAGTACCATTTCTGAACTATCAGAAGAAGTTAAGACCTTTATTTATTAGGGTGCATTTATTCATACAGCTTTGAGTAGCTTACCTTTGTTGAATTCTGAACTATTTTCTAACACATCTCCCTGCCCTCCTCAGATCTCCCACGCCAATGGGATAAACCACAAGAGGGAGAAGTACAAGCATAAAAATACTCTGAATTTGGTTAAATGTGATCATTCTCTCTGTTTAACAATAAAAAATGACCTGGGACTGAATGCTTAACTGTCATGGTTTACTAAAAAGGGATAGTTGCCAAAATGCAGTCGTTGACGTATTCTTGTTTTGGTTTTGAACTATGTAAAAATAATAATTGAAACTTGTGGTATAATACCCCCAAGTGTTATTTTTTAGATACAGTTAATTCTCTAAAGAAACTTGTTAACCTTTTTATCTTTGGAGGGAAAACACATTTACTTAAATGATTATGTGATTCTGACTTGAGGAGTAAGCAAAGGAATAATTAGAATCTATCTTTTGGGTAAATTTTGAGATTTTGTTGTTATACATTTTCATAATGTTTCTAATCTTAGAAAAGCATCAGCTCTTTAAGTCCAGCAAAAGTGGCCTACAGTTTTATTGGCTGTGTATCCTTGGCCAAGTCACTTGATTTCTTCAAGTGTCAGTTGCTTTATGGCAGATCCTAGATTTGGAGGCTGATGCTTCTTCCTGCCCATCATTCATAAAGTTCCCTTGTGCCCCTAGATCATATGCTTTTTGTCCCTCACTTTGTTAATGTGGTAAATTAATATTGACAGTTTTTTTCTGATGATTATGTTTGCATTCACATAGAAGACCCCACTTATTCATTAATTTACATTTTTTTCATACACTTTTCAATTAAATTTACCTGTAGTTTGTACCTTTATTTAGTATATTTACTCTTAGCATATATGCATCTATAGTAAAAAAAAAAAAAAGAATTTGTGGTGTTTTCTAATATTCTATCCCTTTCCAATTTTGTCAAGATTATGCTGCCCTCATAAAACAGTTTGAAAGCAAAAAGAGGTTATTTGTTCTTTGAAGAGTTAATAAGATTCATCTGTAAAACTGTCTGAGCCTAGTATATTGGGGGGTGATACTTGATTTAACTGATTATGTATTCCTGATGGTTATTAATTTCTTCAGGTTTTTAATTTTTCTCATGAATCAATTTGATAATATTAGTTTGGACAATAGCTGTTTTATCCATGTGTTCAATATATTGGTATGAAACTGTTTATAGTAATTACTTTTAATTTGAAAAATCTCTACTCCACATGATTATTTTCTTTCTTAATATTGTTTGTTTATGCTTTCCCTGCTTTCTTGATTCTTGCTCTATGTTTCTTTGTTTTTGTTGGTCTTTTCAGAGTCAGCTTTTAGTTTTGCTTGGTTTTTCTCGTTTAGTTTCCTGGTTTGTTGAATTTTGATTTTTAGTATGGCCTTGCTGCTATCTCTGTTATATTTAGCTTCTTGAGTTTAACACTTAATTAGTTTAAGTCTTATTTTTTAATTAATTCATTTAAGGCTACAAATTAATCTCTAAGTCTTGCTTTAGCTATGTCCCTAAGTCTTGACATGCAGAACTTACATAGTTCAGTTCTGAATATGTTTTGGTTTACAAATACAGTTTTCTTTTGCTAATTTCCTTCGTTTTATGCCTTCTATCATGATGATAGTATTTTCTTTATAGTTTCTTATTTTTTTGTTTTCTGATTTGGAAACTGTATGCTATGTTTCTTTCCCTTTAGTGTTTATCTATACAATTTTAGCATACTATAGTTGTAAAATTATCTAATATAGCCTGGAATTATTCAGTATTCTATGTCCCCTCTTGAGCAAGACAAAGACCTATACCTTACCCACTGATTAAGAACACCTCTACCCTAATTTTCCTTCTTGTTTGTGTCTAGAACTTCAGTTCTTCTCTTGTTAAAGAACACCCTTTAATGGTCACTGCTTTTTTGCGCTCAATGATGGATTAAATTTATCAACAAAATTTTCCAAATTTTGTGATTACTGATGTTTCTTGAATCTCATGCCTTCCTTCTAGGTTCTTATTCTTGCTGCTATCCTTCTTTGTTTAGGTACTTTGAGTAAAAGACTATGGGTGGTAAACTCTTAGTTTTTATTTCATCCTTGCTCTTGGATTTTGTTTTATTTACTTTCATTTACCATGTGGAATATATTTACAGCATTATATTTGACACTCATTTTTTCTAATGGCTTTATTGAAATATATAGTTCATATACCATACCTATTTACCCATTTAAAGTATACAACTCCATGGCTTTTAGTGTATATTCACAGTTATAAAACCATCACCTTACCTTATGTTGGCAGTGTGTGGTCTTGTTCCACTATAATACTGGCGATACTAGATCTCTAGTCACTAAGTCAGCAGGCACCTTAGTCCAGGCTCAAGCTTTGAGGCATTATCTGCTTCCTGTCGCTTCTTTTTTGTATGCTTCAGCTCCTTTTTTCAGCCTCCTTTTCAGGGAAGGGGAACTCCATCTCAGCCCTCGGTTTTTATGGTGAAGTGACTCTCCCCATTTTCTGCTTCTCTGGAGCACTTTGAGCCCAGAGTACTTACCTTGTGGGAAGCAAATTCCTGGTTACCTACAGCCTGCCTGCTACCTGCCTACCAGTGGGTCTGCAACGTTTGCCTGATTTACAGCCTTTTCTCTTCTTTTTTCTGGTTCATACAATGTTTATATATGCTTTGGGGTACATCTTTTAATTTTCTATATTTATCCAATGATGTTTTGGATAGAGATGGGGAGTTTTCTGAACCTCCAAGACCAACTTGACTTAAACTCTAAGATACTCTTAAAAAAAACACAAATCTGCTTAAAGCCCTAAAATCTTCTATTTAAAAAAATACGTAATAAACCCAAACTTCTCAGCACTCCTTTGCACGATCTGGCCCCCCTCTAAGTCTCCAAATTCATTTCAGGCACTTTCCTTTTTGCTCTAGCCCCACAGCCCATCTTTCAGTTCTTTGAAAGTGCCTCACTTTCACATACGCTTCTCGCCAGTGCTTCTAGGGTTTGGCATCTTTCCAGTTTTTCTTTCTCAGTTAAATGCTGCTGCTTCAGAGAGATCATACCTACCTACCCTAATTTAAATAGCCTTTCCCCAGTTCTCTGTCTTAATACTTGTTTATTTCCTTAACAGTGCTTGTTAAAATATTTAAGTATTTTTGTGTTTCCCTGCTTGTGGTCTTACGAAAACTGAAGGTTCCAAAAACTTCTTTACTTCACATTTGCAGTGTATGTAGCCAGCATATATAGCACTGTACTCAGTAAGTACCAAGTGACTGTTCATTCATACATTCAACATATTCATTGAATGTGTTCTATGTGCCAGAAGTGTTGTCATTGTGAAGGCTGTAATGGTGAGCAACATAAACAAGGTCCTTGTTCTATGGAGCTTACATTCTAGAGGGAGAAGAAACATATAAATAAATATAAAAATAAGTAACATCAGTGCCACAGTAATGTGTTGGGTGATGGGCAGCACTTCTCTGAGGAAGTAACAAGGAATTTATCTTGTGACAATCAAGAGGAAGACCTTTCAATTAGCAAGAAGAGCTAGAATGAGGTTTCTAAGTGAAGAATGAACTTGCCTGTTAATAAATGAAGGGACTAGAGGGAAAGAGCATTACCGGATAAAGCTAGAGACTGGGCAAGGCCAGATAACACAAGATAGGACTCTGAAAGTATGTGTGCCTTAAGAGAGAGACAACTCTTCAGTGCTGCAGTTGCCAGTGAGGTGCAGGTGGGAGTGGATGTAGTTATGTACCTGCTACCTAGCAGGTGTGTCCAACAGACCTGTTTGTGTTGTAGCAAAGACTCATCCTTCAGAAAGTCACAAATCACCGCTTAGGTTTTGGTTTCATTTTGATCAAGGGTGCTACTTTCAATTCAGGCTCCTTCGTCATACCTTCAGACAAGCCAGGCATCCTATGTTATGCATGCTTGCTTATTCATGCTCATAGAACATACTGGAAGTAGAAGGGAAGCAACTCAGGTAATGCTTTTTGCTGAATTTCTGAGTTTGTGCAGGCATTTGAAGTTCGTATTTCCTGGATAGTCAGTACAGTGACCTGAAAGCAAAACTAGGTCGATTACACAATCTTTCATTTCCACTTTTTCATTTCCTTGTTTTAGAAAGCAAGTGACTAAGGAAGGCAGTGTGCTCAAGAGTGCCTGACTTCCACATTTTTTTTTGGTATCATTAATGTACAATTAACATGTGCAATATTATGGTTACTAGACTCCCCACATCATAAAGTACCCCCTACATACCCCATTACAGTAATTGTCCATCAGCATAGTGAGATGCTGTAGAATCACTACTGCCTTCTCTGAGTTGTACAGCCCTCCCCATGCCCCCCCCCCTACATTATGTCTGCTAATCGTAATGCCCCTTTTTCCCCCTTGTCCCTCCCTTCCCACCCATCCTCCCCAGTCCCTTTCCCTTTGCTAACTGTTAGTCCACTCTTGGGTTCTGTGAGTCTGCTGCTGTTTTGTTCCTGCAGTTTTTTTCTTTGTTCTTATACTCCCACAGATGAGTGAAATCATTTGATACTTGTCTTTCTCCGCCTGGCTTATTTCACTGAGCATAATACCCTCTGGCTCCATCCATGTTGTTGGAAGTGGTAGGATTTGCTTTGTTCTTATGGCTGAATAATATTCCATTGTGTATATGTACCACATCTTCTTTATCCATTCATCTACTGATGGACACTTAGGTTGCTTCCATTTCTTGGCTATTGTAAATAGTGCTGCGATAAACATAGGGGTGCATCTGTCTTTTTCAAACTTGGCTGCTGCATTCTTGGGGTAAATTCCTAGGAGTGGAATTCCTGGGTCAAATGGTATTTCTACTTTGAGTTTTTTGAGGAACCTCCATACAGCTTTCCACAATGGTTGAACTAATTCGCATTGCCACCAGCAGTGTAGGAGGGTTCCCCTTTCTCCACATCCTCACCACAATTTGTTGTCGTTTGTGTTTTGGATGTTGGCCATCCTTACTGGTGAGAGGTGATATCTCATTGTGTTTTTAATTTGCATTTCTCTGATGATTAGCGATGTGGAGCATCTTTTCATGTGCCTTTTGGCCATGTGAATTTCTTCTTTGGAGAAGTGTCTATTCATATCCTCTGCCCATTTTTTAATTGGATTATTTGCTTTTTGTTGAGGTGTGTGAGTTCTTTATATATTTTGGATGTCAACCCTTTATCAGATATGTCATTTATGAATATATTCTCCCATACTGTAGGATGTCTTTTTGTTCTACTGACGGTGTCCTTTGCTGTACAGAAGCTTTTCAGCTTGATATAGTCCCACTTGTTCATTTTTGCTTTTGTTTCCCTTGCCCAGAGAGATATGTTCATGAAGAAGTCGCTCATGTTTATGTCCGAGAGATTTTTGCCTATGTTTTTTTCTAAGAGTTTTATGGTTTCATGACTTACATTCAGGTCTTTGATCCATGTTGAATTTACTTTTGTGTATGGGGTTAGAAAATGATCCAGTTTCATTCTCTTACAGGTAGCTATCCAGTTTTGACAACACCAGCTGTTGAAGAGGCTGTCATTTCCCCATTGTATATCCATGGCTTCTTTATTATATATTAATTGACCGTATATGTTTGGGTTAATATCTGAACTCTCTATTGTGTTCCACTGGTCTGTGGGTGTGTTCTGGTGCCAGTACCAAATTGTCTTCGTTACTGTGGCTTTGTAGTAGAGCTTGAAGTCAGGGAGCGTAATTCCCCGTTTTATTCTTCCTTCTCAGGATTGCTTTGGCTATTTGGGGTCTTTTGTGGTTCCATATGAATTTTAGAACGATTTGTTCCAGTTCATTGAAGAATGCTGTTGGCATTTTGATAGGGATTGCATTGAATCTGTAGATTGCTTTAGGTAGTATAGCCTGGATTGTTCAAGGCCCAGAGGGAAGACAACCACAAAACTACAAGACAGGAAGGGGGGAATTAGCAAACAATGTAGCAGGCGTGGGGGTGGGGTGGGGGGATACAGGGAAGGCAGTATAACACAGAGAAGACAAGTAAGTAGTGATTCTATAACATCCTTCTACGCTGATGGACAGTGACTGCAATGGGGTATGTGGTGGGGACTTGATAATAGGGGGAGTCTAGTAACCATAATGTTGCTCATGTAATTGTATATTAATAATAGCAAAATTAAAAATTAAAATTAAAAAAATTAATTATGGTGTCCTCTTTAATTTCTCTTAGGAGTGTCTTGTAGTTTTCAGAGTACAGGTCTTTCACTTCCTTCGTTAGGTTTATTCCTAGGTATTTTATTCTTTTTGATGCAATTGTGAATGGAATTGTTTTCCTGATGTCTCTTTCTGTTAGCTCATAGTTAGTGTATAGGAAGGCAAGAGATTTCTGTGTGTTAATTTTTTATCCTGCAACTTTGCTGAATTCAGATATTAGTTCTAGTAGTTTTGGAGTGGAGTCTTTAGGGTTTTTTAGGTACAATATCATGTCATCTGCAAATAGTGACAATTTGACTTCTTCTTTACCAATCTGGATGCCTTGTATGTCTTTGTTTTGTCTGATTGCTGTGGCTAGGACCTCCAGTACTATGTTGAATTACAGTGGAGAGAGTGGGCATCCCTGTCTTGTTCCCGATCTTAGATGAAAAGCTTTCAGCGTCTCGCCGTTAAGTATGATGTTAGCTGTGGGTTTGTCATATATTGCCTTTATGATGTTGAGGTACTTGCCCTCTATACCCATTTTGTTGAGAGTTTTAATCAGGAATGGATGCTGAATTTTGTCAAATGCTTTTTCAGCATCTATGGAGATGATCATGTGGTTTTTGTTCTTCTTTTTCTTGATGTGGTGAATGATGTTGATGGATTTTCGAATGTTGTACCATCCTTGCATCCCTGGGATGAATCCCACTTGATCTTGGTGTATGATCCTCTTGATGTATTTTTGAATTCGGTTTGCTAATATTTTGTTGAGTATTTTTGCATCTACGTTCATCAGGGATATTGGTCTGTAATTTTCTTTTTTGGTGAGGTCTTTGCCAGGTTTTGGTCTTAGAGTGATGCTGGCTTCATAGAATGAGTTTGGAAGTATTCCCTCCTCTTCTATTTTTTGGAAAACTTTGAGGAGAATGGGTGTTATTTCTTCTCTATATGTCTGGTAGAATTCAGAGGTGAATCCATCTGGTCCGGGGGTTTTGTTCTTGGGTGGTTTTTTGATTACCGCTTCAATTTCGTTGCTGGTGATTGGTCTGTTTAGTTTTTCTGTTTCTTGTTTGGTCAGTTTTGGAAGGTTGTATTTTTCTAAGAAGTTGTCCATTTCTTCTAGGTTTTCCAGCTTGTTCGCATATAGATTCTCATAATATTCTCTTATAATTCTTTGTATTTCTGTGGGGTCCGTCGTGATTTTTCCTTTCTCATTTCTGATTCTGTTTATGTGTGTAGATTCTCTTTTTCTCTTAATGAGTCTGGCTAGGGGTTTATCTATTTTTTTAATTTATTCAAAGAACCAGCTCTTGGTTTTATTGATTTTTTTCTATTGTTTTACTCTTCTCAATTTTATTTATTTCCTCTCTAATCTTTATGTCCCTCCTTCTGGTGACTTTGGGCCTCATTTGTTCTTCTTTTTCCAATTTCAGTAATTGTGACTTTAGACTATTCATTTGGGATTGTTTTTCTTTCTTTATATAGGCCTGGATTGCAATATACTTTCCTCTTAGAACTGCTTTCGCTGCGTCCCACAGAGGTTGGGGCATTGTGCTGTTGTTGTCATTTGTCTCCATGTATTGCTTGATCTCTGTTTTAATTTGGTTGTTGATCCATTGATTATTTAGGAGCATGTTGTTAAGCCTCCATGTATTTGTGAGCCTTTTTGTTTTCTTTGTACAATTTATTCCTAGTTTTATACCTTTGTAATCTGAGAAGGTGGTTGGTATAATTTCAATATTTTTGAATTTACCGAGGTTTTTTTTGTGGCGTAGTATGTGGTCTATACTGGAAAATGTTCCCTGTGCACTTGAGAAGAATGTGTATCCTGCTGCTTTTGGGTGTCAAGTTCTGTAGATGTCTCTTAGGTTCATCTGTTCTAGTGTGTTGTTCATTGCCTCTGTGTCTTTACTTATTTTCTGTCTGCTTGATATGTCCTTTCGAGTGAGTGGTGTGTTGAAGTCTCCTAAAATGAATGCATTGCTTTTAATTTCCTCCTTTAATTCTGTTAGTATTTGTTTCACATATGTCGGTGCTCCTGTGTTGGGTGTATATATATTTATAATGGTTATGCCCTCTTGTTGGACTGACCCCTTTATCATTATGTAATGCCCTTGTTTATCTCTTACTGCTTTCTTTGTTTTGAATTCTATTTTGTCTGATACAAGTACTGCAACACCTGCTCTTTTCTCCCTGTTGTTGCATGAAATATGTTTTTCCACCCCTTCAGTTTTAGTCTGTGTATATCTTTGGTTTTGAGGTGAGTCTCTTGGAAGCAGCATATAGATGGGTCTTGCTTTTTTATCCATTCTATTACTGTGTCTTTTGATTGGTGCATTCAGTGCATTTACATTTAGGGTGAATATCGATAGATTATGTACTTGTTGTCATTGCAGGCTTTGGATTTGTGGTTACCAAAGGTTCAAGGGTAGCTTCTTTACTATCTAACCGTCGATCTTAACTCTCATATTGACCTATTATAAACACAATCTAATGATTCTTTATTTCTCTCCCTTCTTATTCTTCCCCCTCCATTCTTTATATGTTAGGTGTTTTGTTCTGTACTCTTTTGTGTTTCCTTTGACTGTTTTTGTAGATAGTTGATTTTATTTTTTGCCTTTAGTTAGTATTTGGTTGGTCTGCTTTCTTTGCAATGTTATTTACTCTGGTGACATCTTTTTAGTCTTAGGAGTGCTTCCATCTAGAGCAGTCCCTTTAAAATATCTTGTAGAGGTGGTTTCTGGGAGGCAAATTCCCTCAACTTCTGCTTGTCTGGGAATTGTTTAATCCCTCCCTCAAATTTAAATGATAATCGTGCTGGATACAGTATTCTTGGCTCAAGGCCTTTCTGTTTCAGTGCATTAAATATATCATGCCATTCTCTTCTGGCCTGTAAGGTTTCTGTTGAGAAGTCTGATGATAGCCTGATGGGTTTTCCTTTGTAGGTGATCTTTTTTCTCTCTCTGGCTGCCTTTAGTACCCGGTCCTTGTCTTTGATCTTTGCCATTTTCATTATTATATGTCTTGGTGTTGTCTTCCTTGGGTCCCTTGTGTTGGGAGATCGGTGGGCTTCCATGGTCTGAGAGACTATTTCCTTTCCCAGCTTGGGAATGTTTTCCTCAATTATGTCTTCAAAGGCACATTCTATCCCTTTTTCTCTCTCTCCTTCTTCTGGGGCTCCTATAATGCGAATATTGTTCCGTTTGGATTGGTCACACCGATCTCTTAATATTCTTTCATTCCTAGAGATCCTTTTATCTCTCTCTGCCTCAGCTTCTCTGTACTCCTGTTCTCTGATTTCTATTCCATTAACAGTCTCTTGCACCTTGTCCAGTCTGCTCTTAAGCCCATCAATTGTTTCATTTCTGTAATGTCTGTCCTGACTTCCTCCCCTTAGCCCTTGCATATTTCTCTGTAGGTCCATCAGCATGGTTATGACTTTTATTCTGAATTCTCTTTCAGGAACATCGTTTAAATCTACCCCACCAGGCCCTCTCTCTAGAGTTGTCTGGGTGATTTTTGACTGGACCAGATTCTTCTGTCTTTTCATGGCGATAGAAGTGGTTGCAGGCAGATGCCATGTGTGTCAGCTGGGAGAACAAAGTCCCATCCTGCTTGTTTTCCTCCTTGCCCTTCTCCGCAGCCTGTGCTGGTTACCTGCACCCCGGGAGGCAGTCTCTGGGATAATCCCCTGAGTTGCCATGGGCAGGGCTGCCCTCAGGCTTGCCTAGAACACTGCAGGGGGTTGCAGCCACACCGGGTGCATTCTGCAGCAAGTCTGGCGCCCCTTCGCACCTTCCGTACCTTGCTCTTGCTTCCGCAGCCTGTGCCTGTTACCAGCACACCAGAATGCAATCTCTGGGATAATCCCCTGAGCTGCCATGGGCAGGGCCACCCTCAGGCTAGCCTAGAGCATTGCGGGGGGAGGGGGGGGTTGCAGCCACACCAGGTGCGTTCTGCAGCAAATCTGGCACGCCTTGTTGCCTTCCGAACCTTGCTCTGGTTTCTGCCGCCCTTCCTGGTTAGCTGAACTCCCGCCAGGAGGAGATTCTGTGTGGTTGCTGTGGGCGGAGCCCCTCTCCCGCTCTTCCGCAGCTTTGGCGGATCAGCCAGTCCGTTTCCAGCATCAGCCGGGGGGAATGAATGGCAGGCTGCTTTACCCGGCAGCCGGTTAAGGGGCCCGAATTTCCTCAAGATTCCCAGCCTGCTGGGCTGAGTGCACTGGGATGATTTTGTTCCGCTGTTGGGCCCTTGTCTCTTTAAGACTTTTAAAAAAGCGCCCACTTTTCTTTTGTCCCAGGGGAGCCAGCTGTGGGGACCCGCTCGCAGTCTCCGTCTCGGATCCTGCCCTTCTGTTTCTCTGATCTCTAGTCCACCATGTGATGTGTATCTGTGCTCCCCGTGCAGATCACCAGGGCTGGTTATTTAGCAGTCCTGTGCTTCCACTCCCTCCCCACTCTGATTCTTTTCTCCTGCCGGTGAGCTGGGGCGGGGGAGTGCTCGCCTCCTGCCAGGTCGCGGCTTTGTATTTTACCCCCTTCGTGAGGTGCTGAGTTATTGCAGATGTAGATGTAGCCCGTCTGTTGTACTGTATCTTCTGGTCTCTGTTTTAGGAATAATTGTATTTATTGTTCACAAATATACAATACATGGTTTTGGGAGATTTCCGCCACCCTGGTCACACCACCATCTTGAGCCTGGCTTCCACGTTTTTAAGAGCAAACTTAAAAAATATCTTTGCAGCAGTCTTCTCCTTAGCTGTCCACCAATAAGATTAGTTTTCATTTGTCTTTTACAACCTTTTATAATCCTTATTATAAGGCTAATAATTGCTCCATATTGTCTTCTTTTTTAAAAAGTTCTTTGAAATTAATGGAAGACTCCCTTTTCTCCCCCGTCCTTCACTAAATGTGTATTGAGGATGAGGAGCTCTTTTAAGTTTCTCTGCAGTAAACTTGATGATACTTCTGGTTCTTTTGCTCACCCTACAAGGAGAAGACTTAGAGGCAGTTCCTCTTCTTTCTACTTGCTTAAGCCACTGCCAGAATATTTATTTACAGGTATTCACCCACTTACTAATGGTAATGTTTCAAAAATTCATATTGAATCTGAGTTTTGGCATTTGAAATACGTTTCATCCTTTAAAAAGTTTACAAGTTGTGTTATAAATAGGTAAATTGCTAGGCTACCCTTTAAAGACCTATTTAACCTATAATGTGCCTGAAATACTGCACATTTATTATGAAAAATAGGAAGAAAATCACATTTCAGATGCACATTAGTTGCACTACATGGTGTTTAAGTAGGATTTTACAGCAACAGTTTGGATTTCTAAACACCTTTGTTTGTGGTGAGAGGATAAATAGTGGTGCCATGATGATACCCCCGTCAGGGCTATGAAAGGAGAGCCACTGGGAATGCTTCTGGAGGAAGCCCGTCCCCGTCTCCTGCATAACAGGGATCTGCACAGGAGATTTCCCCCCAGCCAACTCTGACCTCTGCATGTGAGATTTTCTAAAGTCAGATGTTTGTATTTCAAGAGTATCTATGTGTTCTTACTAGTTACAAAAAGTGAAAAATTCGGCCATGCTGCGGACGCATGTGCCCCATGGGAGCACCCTAGTGCTCTGAGCGGCGCTCAGCCTCGGGCCAGGGCCCAGGTCAGTGTGGCTGCTGGGGCAGGGCTGGCTTCAACCTGCGGGCTACAACATGGGTGTCAAGGTGTACAACAGCCTCACTCAGAGGAAGGACCCCTTGATCGTGGGCAGCATGGATGCCGCCTCTTGGTATAGCTGTGGACCCACTGTCTACAATCATGCACACCGTGGCCACACTTGGAAAGAGTGCAAGTCCTAAGTGTACCTCTGATGAATGTCCACAGCTCTTAGGTGGGGAAACAGAATGTTACCACGACGTAGAAGGCGTCTCTGCAACCCCTTCCTCACAGCCGCCCCCACCCCCCACTCGGATAACCACCAGGGAAGTTTTGCTTGTGAATAGGACCCATTCCTCAGAAGAATCACACGGGTCCTGATGCCCCCGAGAGCAGAAAGCCTACGTACTCCACGATTCTGAACAAGCTGTGAAGTCTTGAGGGCAGGGATGGTCAGGCATGGCTCCACTGCTTCTAAGTAGAGTTCAAAATCCTGAGGACAAGGGGGGCGGTCAAGATGGCGGCATGAGTCAGGCAGCAGAAATCTCCTCCCAAAACCATATGTATTTTTGAAAACACAGCAATTACAACTATTCCTAAAAGAGAGACCAGAAAATACAGTACAACAGCCAGACTGCATCTACATCTGCGAGACCTCAGCATCTCATGAAAAGGGTGAGATACAAAGTCGTGACCCGGCAGGATCTGAGCACTCCCCGCACCCCAGCTCACTGGCAGGAGGAAAGGAGTCAGAGTGGGGAGGGAGTGGAAGCACAGAACTGCTAAATAACCAGCCCTAGTAATCTGCACTGGGAGTGCAGACACACATCACATGGTGTACTGGATATTAGAGAAACAGAAAGTAAAATCCAAGATGGAGACTGTGGGCGGGTCCCCACAGCTGGCTACCCTGGGACGAAAGAAAAGCCGGTGCTTAAAAAGTCTTAAAGGGACAAGGGTTTAACAGGTGGACAAAATCGTCCCGGTGCACTCAGTCCAGCAGGCTGGGAATCGTGAGGAACTTCAGGCTCCCTAACCCGCTGGGTGGCAACACAGCTCCGAAGCCCTTCACGGCGATAAGGAGCATGCCGTTCATTACCCTCCTCACCCTCCGGTGCTGCAAGCAAACGAGCTGACCCGCCCCTGCTGTGGAGCAGCCTCGCCCACAGCAACTACACAGAGTTTTCTCTCAGCACGCAGCTAATCGGGCCAGACCCAGAGGCTGCTGCCTACGCACAGCTGCCCAGCACAGGCAGAGGATGCCCAGCAAAGTCCGGAAGGCATGGAGGGGTGCCATTCTTGGAGGAGAACACACCCGGCGTGTCTGTGACCCCCCGCAGTGCCCTAGGCTATCCTGAGAGCCACCCGGCCCATGGTAGCCCAGGAGATTAACCCAGAGACTGCTCCTGGTGTGCGGGTAACCAGCTCAGGCAGCAGAGAAGGGCGAGGCAACGAGCAAGCAGGAAGGGATGTTGTTCTCCAGCTGACACATGCACCACAGATCTCCCAACACAAGGGACCCAAGGAAAACAACACCAAGACATATAATAATGAAAATGGCAAAGATCAAAGACAAGGACAGGGTATTAAAGGCAGCCAGAGAGAGAAAAAAGATCACCTACAAAGGAAAACCCATCAGGCTATCATCAGACTTCTCAACAGAAACCTTACAGGCCAGAAGAGAATGGCATGATATATTTAACGCACTGAAACAGAAGGGCCTTGAACCAAGAATACTGTATCCAGCACGATTATCATTTAAATTTGAGGGAGGGATTAAACAATTCCCAGACAAGCAAAAGTTGAGGGAATGCCTCCCACAAACCACCTCTACGGGGTATTATAAAGGGACTGCTCTAGATGGAAGTACTCCTAAGGCTAAATAGATGTCACCAGAGAAAATAAAATCACAGCAAAGAAAGCAGACCAACCAAATAGTAACTAAAAGCAAAAAAGAAAATCAGCTATCCACAAAAGCAGTCGAGGGAAACACAAGAGTACAGAATAAAACACCTAACATATGAAGAGTGGAGGACACCTCACACCAGTGAGGATGGCCAACATCCAAAACACAAACAACAACAAATGTTGACAAGGATGTGGAGAAAAGGGAACCCTCCTACATTGCTGGTGGGAATGCAAATTAGTTCAGCCATTATGGAAAGCAGTATGGAGGTTCCTCAAAAAACTCAAAATAGAAATACCATTTGACCCAGGAATCCCACTCCTAGGAATTTACCCTAAGAATGCAGCAGCACAGTTTGAGAAAGACATATGCACCCCTATGTTTATCGCAGCACTATTTACAATAGCCAAGAAATGGAAGCAACCTAAGTGTCCATCAGTAGATGAATGGATAAAGAAGATGTGGTACATATACACAATGGAATATTATACAGCCATAAGAAGAAAACAAATGCTACCATTTGCAACAACATGGATGGAGCTAGAGAGTATTATGCTCAGTGAAATAAGCCAAGCCGAAAAAGACAAGTATGAAATGATTTCACTCATATATGGAGTATAAGAACAAAGAAAAAAACTGAAGGAACAAAACAGCAGCAGACTCACAGAACCCAAGAACAGACTAATAGTTACCAAAGGGAAAGGGACTGGGGAAGATGGGTGGGAAGGGAGGGATAAGAGTGAGAAGGGGGCATTATGATTAGCAGATGTAATGTTGGGGGGGCACAGGGAGGGCTGTACAACTCAGAGAAGACAAGTAATGACCCTATAGCATCTCACTACGCTGATGGACAGTGACTGTAATGGGGTTGGTGGGGGGGACCTGATGAAGAGGGTAGTTTAATCACTATAATATTGCACATGTAATTGTAGATTAATGATACCAAAATAAACTATTTTAAAAAAGTGTAGGAGGAAGAATAAGGAGAGAAATAAAGAATCATCAGACTGTGTCTATAATAGCATAATAAGTGAGTTAAAGTTAGATGGTTAGATAGTAAAGAAGCTACCCTTGAACCTGTGGTAACCACAAATCCAAAGCCTGCAATGGCAATAAGTACATAATCTGTCGATAATCACCGTAAATGTAAATGGACTGAATGCACCAATCAAAAGACACAGAGTAATAGAATGGATAAAAAAGCAAGACCCATCTATGCTGCTTGCAGGAGACTTACCTGAAACCCAAAGACATACACAGACTAAAAGTGAAGGGATGGAAAAAGATACTTCATGCAAACAATAGGGAGAAAAAAGGTGTTAGAGTACTTGTATCAGACAAAATAGACTTCAAAACAAAGAAAGTAGCGAGATAAAGAAGGACATTACATAATGATAAAGGGGTCAGTCCAACAAGAGGATATAACCGTTATAAATATATATGCACCCAACACAGGAGCACTGACATATGTGAAACAAATACTAACAGAATTAAAGGAGGAAATAGAATGCAACGCATTCATTTTAGGAGGCTTCATTCAACACACCACTCACTCCAAAGGACATAACAGAAAATAAGTAAGGACACAGAGGCACTGAAGAACACAGTAGAACAGATGGACCTAACAGACATCTACAGAACTCTACACCCAAAAGCAGCAGTATACACATTCTTCTCAAGTGCACATGGAACCTTTTCAAGAATAGACCACATACTAGACCACAAAAAGAGCCTCATTAAATTAAAGAATGTTGAAATTCTACCAACCAACTTCTCAGATCACAAAGGTATAAAACTAGAAATAAATTGTACAAAGAAACCAAAAAGGCTCACAAATACATGGAGGCTTAACAACATGCTCCTAAATAATCAATGGATCAATGACCAAATTAAAACAGAAATCAAGCAATATATGGAGACAAATGACAACAACAGCACAATGCCCTAACTTCTGTGGGACGCAGTGAAGGCAGTTCTAAGAGGAAAGTATATTGCAATCCAGGCCTATTTAAAGAAGAAAGAACGATCCCAAATGAATAGTCTAAAGTCACAATTATTGAAACTGGAAAAAGAACAAATGAGGCCCAGAGTCACCAGAAGGAGGGACATAATAAAGATGAGAGAAGAAATAAAAAAAATTGAGAAGAATAAAACAATAGAAAAAAATCAATGAAACTCCAGAGCTGGTTCATTGAGAAAATAAACAAAATAGATAAGCCCCTAGCCAGACTTATTAAGAGAAAAAGAGAATCTACGCACAAAAACAGAATCAGAAATGAGAAAGGAAAAGTCATGATGGACACCACACAAATACAAAGAATTATTAGAGAATACTATGAAAATCTATATGCTAACAAGCTGGATAACCTAGAAGAAATGGACAACTTTCTAGAAAAATACAACCTTCCAAGACTGACCAAGGAAGAAACAAAATCTAAATAGACCAGTTACCAGCAATGAAATTGAATCAGTAATCAAAAAACTACCCAAGAACAAAAGTCCCAGTCCAGATGGATTCATGGCTTTATTTTATCAGACATTTAGAGAAGACACAATACCCATTCTCCTTAAAGTTTTCCAAAAAATAGAAGAGGAGGGAATACTTCCAAACTCATTCTATGAAGCCAGAATCACTACTTCCAAACTCATTCTATGAAGCCAGCATCACTCTAATATCAAAACCAGGCAAAGACACCACAAAAAATGAAAATATCCCTGATGAACATAGATGCAAAAATACTCCACAAAATATTAGCAAATCGAATTCAAAAATACCTCAAGAGGATCATACACCATGTTCAAGTGGGATTCATCTCTGGGATGCAAGGATGGTACAACATTCGAACATCCATCAACATCACCTACCACATCAACAAAAAGAAGGACAAAAACCACATGATCATCTCCATAGACGCTGAAAAAGCATTCAACAAAATTCAACATCCATTCATGATTAAAACTCTCAACAAAATGGGTATAGAGGGCAAGTACCTCAACATAATAAAGGCCATATATGACAAACACACAGCCAACATCATACTTAGCAGCAAGAAGCTGAAAGCTTTTCACCTAAGATCGGGAACAAGACAGGAATGCCCACTCTCCCCACTTTTATTCAACACAGGACTGGAGGTCCTAGCCACGGCAATCAGACAAAACAAAGACATACAAGGCATCCAGATTGGTAAAGAAGTCAAATTGTCACTGTTTGCAGATGACATGATACTGTACATAAAAAAACCTAAAGACTCCACTCCAAAACTACTAGAACTAATATCTGAATTCAGCAAAGTTGCAGGACACAAAATTAATATACAAAAATCTGTTTCTTTCCTATACACTAATGATGAGCCAGCAGAAAGAGAAATCAGGAAAACAATTCCATTCACAATTGCATCAAAAGGAATAAAATATCTAGGAATAAATCTAACTAAGGAAGTGAAAGACCTATACCCTGAAAACTACAAGACACTCTTAAGAGAAATTAAAGAGGACACTTGCAAATGGAAACTCATCCCATGCTCTTGGGTAGGAAGAATTAGTATTGTCAAAATGGCCATCCTGCCTAATGCAATCTACAGATTCAATGCAATTCGTATCAAAATATCAACAGCATTCTTCAGTGAACTGGAACAAATAGTTATAAAATTCATATGGAACCACAAAAGACCCCAAATAGCCAAAGCAATCCTGAGAAGGTAGAATAAAGCAGGGGGGATCTCGCTTCCCAACATCAAGCTCTACTACAAAGCCACAGTAATCAAGGCAATTTAGTACTGGCACCAGAACATACCCACAGACCAATGGAACAGATTAGCGAGTGTAGATATTAACCCAAACATATATGGTCAATTAATACACGATAAGGAGCTGTGCATATAAAATGGGGAAATGACAGCCTCTTCAACAGCTGGTGTTGGCAAAACTGGACAGTTACATGTAAGAGAATGAAACTGGATTATTGTCTAATCCCATACGCAAAAGTAAATTCAACATGGATCAAAGACCTGAATGTAAGTCATGAAACCATAAAACTCTTAGAAAAAAACATAGGCAAAAATCTCTTGGACATAAACATGAGCAACTTCATGAACATATCTCCCTGGGCAAGGGAAACAAAAGCAAAAATGAACAAGTGGGACTGTATCAAGCTGAAAAGCTTCTGTACAGCAAAGGACTCCAACAATAGAACAAAAAGGCATCCTAGAATATAGGAGAATATATTCATAAATAACATATATTCATAAAGGGATGACATCCAAACTGTATAAAGAGCTCACTCACCTCAACAAACAAAAAGCAAATAATCCAATTAAGAAATGGGCAGAGGTTCTGAACAAACACTTCTCCAAAGAAGAAATTCAGGTGGCCAGCAGGCACATGAGAAGATGCTCCACATCGCTAATCATCAGGGAAATACAAATCAAAACCAAAATGAGATATCACCTCACACCAGTGAGGATGGCTACATCCAAAAGACAAACAACAACAAATGTTGGCAAGGATTTGGAGAAAGCAGAACCCTCCTACACTGCTGGTGGGAATGCAAATTAGTTCAACCATTGTGGAACGCAGTATGGAGGTTCCTCAAAAAACTCAAAATAGAAATACCATTTGACCCAGGAATTCCACTCCTAGGAATTTACCCTAAGAATGCAGGAGCCCAGTTTGAAAAAGACATACGCATCCCTATGTTTGTTGTAGCACTATTTACAATAGCCAAGAAATAGAAGCAACCTAAGTGTCCATCAGTAGATGAATGGATAAAGAAGAGTTGGTACATATACACAATGGAATATTATTCAGCCATAAGAAGAAAACAAATCCTACCATTTGCAACAATATGGATGGAGCTAGAGGGTATTATTCTCAGTGAAATAAGGCAGGTGGAGAAAGACAAGTATCAAATGATTTCACTCATCTGTGGAGTATAAGAACAAAGAGAAAACTGAAGGAACAAAACAGCAACAGACTCACAGAACCAAAAAATGGACTAACAGTTACCAAAGAAAGGGAAAGAGACTGGGAGGATGGGTGGGAAGGGAGGGATAAGAGGGAGAAGGGGGCATTACGATTAGCATATCTAATGTAGGTGTGGGGGCACGGGGGAGGCTGTACAACACAGAGAAGACAAGTAGTGACTCTGTAGCATCTTACTATGCTGATGGACAGTGACTGTAATGGGTATGTGGTGGGGACTTGATAATGGGGGGAGTCTAGTAACCATAATGTTGCTCATGTAATTGTAGATTAATGATACCAAAAAGAAAAAAAAATCCTGAGGACATCTGCATGGTTCTGAAGGACTGTCCCTCCTTACTCTCCAGTTTCATGCCCCACTCTCCTCACCAGGTAGCCACACTAGCCTCTCTTTTAAAAAGACATGCACTTTTTAACACACAGGTAGCATGTGCTGTGTGCATGTTCTACATGCTTTATAAACACCAGCCAATGGAATCGTAGCAACACCAGGTGGTGGGGCCATTATCCCCTAATTACAAAAAAAGTTACAGCGTGATACCGAGGATGACAGCCCCAGCCCCATGTCCCACAGTGGGGTAGAGATGACTGAGGCAGTCCAGCTGAGTGCAGGGCTCCCCCCACCCCGCCCCATGCCCTGTCGGCAGTGCACATGGAACGGCCCCTGGGAAGCATCCTGCTTGCAGCAGCTCAGCACCTTGTAGCCCCTGTAGCCCCTGAGCTCCCCTGGGCAAGCATGTGACTCTGGTCTTGTTTCAGTTTGTTTTGGGTTCCTGTTAACTCCTTCAGATCTCATTTCTGTAGAGTCTTTCCCAACTCACGGTGAATGAGGGGCCTAGTGATGGTAATGGTGTAACAGCTCCTGCTGACTGGAGCGCCTGCTCTGGCTCTGTGCTGCAGCCTGTGGGATGGTGGGCTCCGCCCTGACTATGAATGAGCAGCCTGAGCTGCAGAAGCTTAGCTCTGGGCAGGGAGCCTCAGGGCTCGTTTGGTCACTAGAATCAAGATTTGGGCCCAGCTGGGTTTGGGGTGGCCACAAAATCAAGGCTCGTTTTCAGGGGACAATGATTCATGAGCTCAGATTGGTCGTGTGGATGACAGATGAGCATCAGATTAGCTGACCGTGAGTTTTGAGGTTGCTTCTATGGGAACTACGATTTGTGAGATTTTAGATGGATCTTAATGGGTCTGAAGCCATTTTGGTTTTCCAAGTCTGAGTCGCGCCAGTGTCGTTTGTGAATAAGCCGGTGTGTTCACATACGGGGACACATTTCTCAGGAGTAATCTCGTACAGCTTGAAAAAAAAAAGTGAAAAATTCATTTAAAATAATCTTGAATGAAACAGTGAAAAGTTTATGTATACTTTGAATTTCCTAAACAGGTATTATGTGGGAAAATGCCTTTTTGCTTCATTCAGTGACCATTTTAAGTTGTTTTCATCTCCTTTGTGTGTGTGTGTGTGTGTTTAACCTTTGTGTATTTGGTTTTATTCCTAAATTACTAATGCTCTTTAATTTTCAATGAAATGAATTTAATTCACTTAGTTAAAAAAAAAAGTTAAGACAGATTGAACTCTGGAATTTTTCTATTTTTTAATTCTTTACCAGGCATAATTTACTTTTATTTCAAGATATTTTCTTTATGTTAGGCCTAATTTTTGACCATTTATTAACTTACATTTTTGTGAATATAGTATAATTCGTGGCAAAATGATATTTTGGAAGGTTACATGTAGAATATAGACATGTGCTTTGGGTTCTGGGAGATGTGGGTTCTCATTCTGTTCAGTTCTAGACACATTTCTCAGCTCCCACAGCTTCTGTTTCCTTATCTGTGAGAGGAGGCTGATGAAGCCTGCTTGCCTCACAGGGTTGCTAAAGGTGCTGTGTAAGGTCGGTTGGCAGTGTATGCAGTCAGCTGGCCTGTAGGAATGGGCTGTCTGAGAGGATCATGTAAGGAGAGCTTTCTCACTATGTCTTCCTCTTCCTGAATTCTTTTTCTGTTTGTAGTCAAGTTTCTCAAAAGAATAATCCACACTCATCAGCTTCACTTTTAGTCTCTCATTTTTGTCAAAAAAATTAGTAGTATTTAGTACTTACACTGTGATAACTGTATACATTTTCTTCAATATGAGTCAGGTAATCATTACTGTAGTTTCTTTCTTGAACAGTTTTCCACCCCCTTTTGGAATGATAGTCGCTTTATTTTTCTGTTCACTTTGTTTGCTATTGTGTCTATCACCAGTTCTTTCCCAAACACTTCAGTAGAGCTGTAAAATTCCTCTCAAGTACGGTAAACACTTCAGGTTATCCGTCAAATCCATTTTAAAAACGTTTTCCTTTTTCCTGGAGATTCTCCTCTGGGAACCTTCTGTCTGCCTGTTCTGATCTGGCTTGGCCGCCCGTAGGCCTGCTGCAGAGCGGTCAGCCTGTCTGTTCTGTTCCTCATCATCCCAGGAATTTCCTTTACTACTTTTCTGTTTTGGATCATGTTTCCTGATTCCTGTGTTTTCTTCTTTCTTGATTTATTTCTTTGTTTTGCTGCAGCATATCCTCTACCACCTACCTCCTTTTCCCACTCACCCCATTGTCCAGCACCAAATCCTGTTTTAGGCATCTGTCACACAACACCTGTGAAGCCTTTTCTCTGCTTTCAGTTCTCTCACCGGGTTGACCTCACCCCCTTTTGTGCCTCCTCAGCACACTCTGTCGTAGCCTTTGTCAGTCATAGATAGCGAAGGCTTGCTCTACGTGTCAGGAACTGTGCTCAACACTTGGGAGTCCAATATTATGAGAATGAGGTTCTTGCTCCCAAGGAAGGTGTGAAAGATTAGCAACACCAGGGTTCTCACTGGGGCCGTACTGCCCCCTAGCGGTCCTTTTGAAAAAGAGGGAGGAGGCTTACAGCTGGCACTGTGTAGTCAGGGCCCAGGAATATTCAATGTCTTATGTTCCAGCACAACTTTAGACTATTCCACCAGACATCCATGAGTGAAAATCTGTCATAATTGTTTTAATACAAACCCTTACTACTCTTGGCACTTTTTACATTGTCATTGCTTACGCAACAGTTGGAAAACAGCTATGGTCCGCCAGTGTGGGTTTATAGACAAAAATGTTTTTTCAGATAGCACGTGTGTATAAAAAAATTAAGACAAATTCTTTGTATGATAGATTATTTTGTAAATCATGTAATAACAATGAAGAATATGATTGCCTTACTCTGCACATAAAAGTAAGATAATTTTCTAGAGTAAGTGTTTAAAAAGATTTTGTTCATTACTGTGTGTATGTGTGTATATGTGTATATATTGAGGTATAACATAGAGTGCAGAGCTGATGAATTTATACTCATATAAATAAATACATGTAACGGACACCTTGGTGTAGGTGTGCTGACTGTCCGCATAGTTGGGAAACAGGATAGACTTAAACAGTATGTTAGTTGTATTTCCAAATAATGTGCCCATTATGTTTTCATGTGTATAATAAATATAATCCAAAGGGCAAAAAATCTGAAAACATAAGGAAAATAGTGTATTTATTGTATTTTTTATATATTAACAATCAGACCCATTGCTTTAAATTTAGCAGCATTTTACCTGAGGGTAATTTGAGGTTGAAGAAAAAAGATATTGAATATATTGTTTGAGAATGTAACAACACATATTTATCCTGCTTCTCAACTTTGGCAGCACTGTATAACATTCCCAGTACCCAAAAAAGTTTCCTTATACTCCTTCCTGGTTAGTGTTCTTTCTCCTATCATGAGCAGTAAGCATTATTCTGAGGTAGGTCATCCTATTTCTTCAAATATACTTCCTGTCTGTTAGTTAACATGTGCAGGAAAAGTAAATTGAACTAAAAAGAAACAAAGTAAACAAATATTTGCAACCAGGGCTACATTTTATCAATCTAATTATGAGATGTTTTAGATGGATTACAGTTTTCATACTCCCTTTTTTCAGAAGATGGTGAATTATTTGGTGCATTTCCAACATTGTTAGATGAAAAAGATTTTGGTATAGTATATAGTTCTTAAAAAGCAACAAAGCTGATGAGAAAAATGTAATAGAAGATTGGAGAGTCCTTTTAATAGGACTAGAGCCAAATGTTAATAGAAATGCACAAAATACAGGAATTTCATCTTTTTATTAATAGAAATAATTTAAAAATATTTCCTATTACTGCCATGCTAAATATTAAAAATTACATTTTTGTACAATAAGAAATGTGAATATTAAAATTTTAATTTAAAAAATCTATTAAAAATTTAGATTTTTGGATTGCTTGTCTTTATTCTTGCTCTGAATCTATTCAGAGAGGCCAACCACACATCTTCTCTATTGTTTCTGACATTCTTATTTCTGCCTGATCTGTCCTCTGCTCCCCGTCGCTTTTGAAAGTCTGGTCTCTGAAGTCTTAAGTGAATGTATGTACGGAATGTAGTCTGCATTGTGTAATTTCAGTGTATGAGATATGTTTTCCGTTGAATTTAATCTTACACCTTCCCATGTTATAATGTAGGGAAGTATTTTAACACGACACTTTTAATAAGGCCATTTCATTTGTAAAGATACTGTACTACTTAATTTTCACCATTTCAGTAGCCTGTACTTTGTCTTTGTATGTTATTTGTACTCTATTAAAATTATTTCCTTCTTATCTAATTCAAGTAAATCTAGTTATTTGTTACATAATACTAGTTTTTCTAGTTCACATATACCTCTGATCTTTTTTTTTATATAGAATGCTTCTAAAATATATTTTCTGAAATCCAAATTTATAGGTACAAGAATAAATAGGTACAAGTATCTGAGAACCTCATTATGTCTTATTGTATGGTTGGGTCTGAGCATATTAAACATAATATTACCTTATGACAAATATCCATTACTTTATATTTCTACTTGTGTGTGGAAATGCTACCTATGAATTTTATTTTAGAATAGTAGAGGGTGCTTCATGAAATATTTACTAAAGGGGAAGGTTGAGTCTGATAGGGTTGAGAAATGCTATTTAAACAAATCGGTGCAGTCAAGTTTTCCAGCTCTTCTGCTAGAACTGTTCAGGACACAGTGGGAGCCTGTAGCAGGGCAATGGGCAGTTCAGGCAGAGGGTGGAAAGTGTGGCAAAGACTGGGAAGGTTAAGACTGCCCAGTAAACATTTGAGCTGATTTTGAAAAAGTATTGTGTGTTTTTATGCATCTCTCTCGTCTAAACTTAAAGTTCCTTGAGGAGTAGAGACCATCTTTCCTTACTTTGAGTACCTAGTCCTGGGCCTAGTCCATGAAAAATGTATAATAAATGTTGGAAAAAATAGATGACAACTCCTACACAAATATGGAAGTTTGAGGGAGAGAGAATAAGTGTGGGCCTAACTGGAAGCCAGATTGCCCCAATAGTACCAAAGGATGGATTATTTATTGGTCATGTAGGAGGAAATTAATGATTGAGTACTTTTGGTAGATCTCCCCAAATCTTAAAACAATTGAAATTAAATTAGTGCATTATTCTAACGCAAGAGGCCTTAGACTATGAGGGGACTGTGAACTTGAATAGGAAAACAATTATATTTTTATTTTTATTAACTTCAAACTGAAATTTAGCAGTTCCTTCCCTTTTGGATGCAGATGATGGTGGCAGTATTAGAACCTATAAGTTTTTTTGCTACTAGAATCCACACGTATTTTGAATTTCAGTTGTTACAGATACCTCACAATATTGTTTATACTCATTATTTTCATATTATGGTAATTATTACATCTGCTACTTGATTTTGTTATTTAAATCATTAATTAAAAAGCACATATATTACCTATAACTTCTAAATAATTACATTTAAAATTTTAATTAAAAATTTTTTTCTTAAGTTTTAGAGTGAGCAAACTGGTATGTAATGGTAGAAATCAGGTGAGGGGTCGCTTCTCCCAGAGGCTGGCTGGGAAAGGATCTAAGAGAGCTTTCTAGGATGATGTTAATGTCTGTGCCTTACTATACATTTGTCAAAGGTGACTGAATGCTAAACTTAGATTTGCATTTCACTGTATGTAAATTATACCTCAATTAAAAAAACTAATACATTTAAAACTCTTCTGAGAAGGGGTCCAAAGACATCACCAAATTGCCAAAGAAATCTCTGGTCACAAAAAGAGCTAGGAACCCTCCCTGAGGCCATCAGTGTGCCTCTGCCTCGCTCCTTGAGTGCACTGTCTTGCTCAGTTGCTTTTGCTATTCATTTCATTTTCCTCTAAATAGGTGCTTACTCTTGAGCTAAAGAAAGGCAGAGAAGAAAAATAGCAGCTATGAAAGAAATTCTTTGCTTGGCTTATTTGCGAATCTCTCAAGGCCAATAAAGCTGTGGCTTTCCTAACATAGTTATGTACTTGCTGAGATGTTAAGAAATTTCTAGTGAGACCTACCCTTTTAAAAACAAATTTTTAGGTGATTTCATAATGGAATGATTTTTCTTATCCCCAGTTTCACTTGGAGTTTTAGTTAAAAATCATTGGGATTTTTATCCCTCTGTATCATTGACTATGCAGTTCTGTTGTGAAGTAGCTGTGAACATTTTTAAGGAAGATTGGAAGAAAATAAAATGTAGTAGAAGTAAGGAAAGCACGAGGAAATAAGGAAAGAAAAATTAATAGTACTGACTATTCCAGATTGCTTTCTTGCTTTTCATTTTCAGAAATTCCATCTAGGCAACCTTTATGCAGTGTGAGTGTATACTCTAGGTTCAAATATGTTTTCCTTTAATAAAATTCAGATTAATACCAATACAAAATATTTGTCTATGTTTATTTTTAAATGTGACGATAGTGCTTGAAGATGTTAAACAGTGGTGGATAATATGTAGAACAAATTAAAGGCTTTTAGGGACATACAGTGGTAAGGCTACTCATAATACAACTCTGGTCTGTTATAACTATTAGTGTTATCTGTTGTATTATTTTCAGTGTTTTTATTTGGCTAGATAAATTTAATAGGACTCTTGTTTCAGAGGATAATAAAGTAGTCTTAGAATGATTGAACTGAGATGAAGAGTCCTAACAGATATTTGTCCAGATGGCATCAACATGTCTTACAACTTGATATTAGATTGAAGAAGAAAAACTAAAATATTGTTTGGTGGTTTCTTTGCAGCCTCTCGTGTAGAAAACTTGAAATGCAGAGGAGAAACAATAGCCGAGGAGGTCAGTGAAGCCATGAAGGTAAAAATAACATGCTAAATATAAAATGAACAAATGTGTAGTTGGGTATTTGCTTTCAACATCCATATGTGTTTTAGTCTGTTATAACAGGAATTCTCAGTAGTCTTTTAGATAAATCTTCAATGAATTTATTAAGCAACAGTAACATTCAGAATAACTACCATTTATTAGGTACCTACTATGTGCCATTATATGTGGCTGCTTTAACAGTTGGTTATGTTTTTTAGTTCTGAGAGTTAGCAGTCCATCAGTTTTGGATAATAATACCAGGTAACACTTACAGAGCATTTAGTATGGGGCAGGCACCATTTAATAGCTTTACATACCTTACAGTACTTCATTTGATCCTTATAGTAACCCAATGAGATAGGTACTGCTATTTCTCTATTTCACAGTTAAGGAAACAGGCACAGAGAGGCTAAGTAGATTGCCCCAATAAATAACTGAGCCAGGAGTTAAACCCTGGGTGTTTGACTCCAAAGCTTTTACTCTTTTTTTTTTTAGTTTATTTTGATATCATTAATCTACAATTAAATGAGTAATATTATGGTGATTACACTACCCCCTTCATCAGCTTCCCCCCCCCCAACCCCATTGCAGTCACTGTCCATCAGCGTAGTGAGATGCCGTAGAGTCACTACTTGTCCTCTCTGGGTTGTACAGCCCTCCCCGTGCCTCCCAAACATTACATCTGCTAATCGTAATGTCCCTTCTTCCCCCCTTACCCCTCCCTTCCCACCCATCCTCCCAAGTCCCTTTGGTAACTATTAGTCCGTTCTTGGGTTCTGTGAGTCTGCTGCTGTTTTGTTCCTTCAGTTTTTTTCCTTTGTTCTTATACTCCACATATGAGTGAAATCATTTCCAAAGCTTTTACTCTTATTAACCACTATGTTATATTGCATATCCAACTTAGAGTCTTAATATTACGATAAAATCATTTATATTCATTCTTGACATGTATTTTACCCAAATGAAAACATTTGGATTTCTAGTATATGAAAATTATTTTTAAAGTCCTTAAGAATCCCCCCATTCTGTTGATTTTCTATAACATTTTTGTTGTGGTTTGTATTGAGTCCATGATTTTATGGTACTTGTGCTTCTTTTATAACATATTCTTTTTTTTTTAATTGAACCATCATTAATATACAATTTTATATTGGTTTCCAGTATACAACACAGTGATTCAACAGTTACCCATATTGTTAAATCCTCACCTCCACTAGTGTGGTTACTGTCTGTCAACAAAGGAAGATGTTAAATAATCATTGACTATATCCTCCATGCTGTACTCCCATCCCCGTGACCATCTTAAATTATGACTGAATATTTGTATCCCTTTGTCCCCCTCACCCTTCCTACCCACCCACCCTAACCCCTCCCCCATGATAACCACCAGTCACTTCTCAGTGTTTATGAGTCAACTGCTATTTTGTTCATTTTGTTTTGTTTCATTTTTATATTCCACAAATAAGTGAAATCATATAGTATTTGTCTTTCTCTGCCTGTCTTATTTCACTGAGCATAATACTCTCTAGGTCCATCCATGTTGTTGCAAATGGCACGATTTCTGCTTTTTTATGGCAAAATAATATTCCATAGTGTATATGTGTCACGTCTTCTTTATCCATTCATCTACTGATGGACACTTAGGTTGCTTCCATATCTTGGCCATTGGAAATAGTGCTGTGATAAACATAGGGGTGCATATATCTTTTTGAATCAGCGATTTTGTTTTCTTTGGGTAAATTCCTAGGAGTGGAATTCCTGGGTCAAATGTTATTTCTATTTTTAGTTTTTTTGAGGAACCTCCATACTGTTTTCCAGTGTACCAATTGACATTCCCACCAACAGTGTAGAGGATTCCTTTTTCTCCACATCCTCACCAACACTTGTTATTTCTTGTCTTTTGGATAGTAGCCATTTTAACTGGTATGAGGTGATACTGTGCTTTTGATATGCATCTCTCTGATGATTAGCGATGTGGGGCACCTTTTCATGTGCCTGTTGGCCATCTGTATTTCTTCTTTGGAGAAATGTCTAGTCAGGTCCTCTGCCCATGTTTTAATCAGGCTATTTGTTTTTTGGGTGTTGAGGCATATGAGTTCTTCATATATTTTGGATGTTAACCCTTATTGGATAAGTCATTTATGAATATATTCTCCCATACGGTAGGTTGCCTTTTTGTTCTGCTGATCGTGTCCTTTGCTGTACAGAAGCTTTTTAGATTGATGTAATCCCACTTGTTCATTTTTTATTTTGTTTCTCTTGCCCGAGGAGATGAGTCCAGGAAAAACCTACTCATACCTATGTTTTCTTCTGATTTCATGTCTAACATTCAGGTCTTTGATCCATTTCAAGTTTATTTTTGTGTATGGAGTTAGACAGCAATCCAGTTTCATTCTCTTGCATGTCTGTGGTGTTTTCCCAACACCAGGTGTTGAAGAGGCTGTCTTTTCCCCATTGTATATTCATGGTTCCTTTATTGTATATTAATTGACCATATATGTGTGGGTTTCTATTTGGGCTCTCTGTTCTGTTCCATTGATCTATAGGTCTGTTCTTGTACCAGCACCATACTGTTTTGATTAGCTTTGTAGTCAAGGAGCCTAATACCCCTGGTTTGTTCTTCTTTCTCAGAATTCTTATAGCATGTTCTTGATCAGGAGTTGGCAAACTCGAGTGGACCAGGCTAAAATCTAGCCTGCCACCTAAAATAAATAAAATAAAGTAAATAAAATTTTATTTGAAAAAAGCATTTGACAAAATTCAACATCCATTCATTATAAAAACTCTCAACAAAATGGGTATAGAGGGCAAGTACCTCAACATAATAAAGGCCATATATGACAAACCCACAGCCAACAACATACTTAACAGCAATAAGCTGAAAGCTTTTCCTTTAAGATCAGGAACAAGACAAGGATGCCCACTCTTCCCACTTCTATTCAGCATAGTACTGGAGGTCCTAGCCACGGCAATCAGACAACACAAAGAAATAAAAGGCATCCAGATTGGCAAGGAAGAAGTTAAACAGTCCCTGTTTGCACATGACATGATATTGTACATAAAAAACCCTAAAGAATCCACTCTAAAACTACTAGATCTAATATCTGAATTCAGCAAAGTTCTGGGATACAAAATTAATACACAGAAATCTGTTGCCTTCCTATACCCTAACAATGAACTAGCAGAGAGAGAAATCAGGAAAACAGTTCTATTCACAGTTGCATCAAAAAGAATAAAATACCTAGGAATAAACCTAACCAAGGAAGTGAAAGACCTATACTCTGAAAACTACAAGACACTCATGAGAGAAAGTAAAGAAGATACCAATAAATGGAAATTCATCCCATGCTCTTGGCTAGGAAGAATTAATATTGTCAAAATGGTCGTCCTGCCTAAAGCAATCTACAGATTCAATGCAATTCCTATCAAAATACCAACAGCATTCTTCAACGAACTAGAGAAAATCGTTCTAAAATTCATATGGAACCACAAAAGACCCCGAATAGCCAAAGCAATCCTGAGAAGGAAGAATAAAGCTGGGGGGATTAGGCTTCCCAACTTCAAGTTCTACTACAAAGCCACAGTAATCAAGACAATTTGGAACTGGCACAAGAACAGACCCATAGACTAATGGAACAGACTAGAGAGCCCTGTCATAAACCCAACCATATATGGTCAATTAATATGTGATAAAGGAGCCATGGACATACAACGGGGAAATGACAGCTTCTTCAACAGCTGGTATTGGTGAAACTGGACAGCTACATGCAAGAGAATGAAACTGGATTATTGTTTAACCCCGTACACAAAAGTAAACTGGAAATGGATCAAAGACCTGAATGTAAGTCATGAAACCATAAAACTCTTAGAAGACAACGTAGGGAAAAATTTCCTGAATATAAGCATGAGCAACTCTTCCTGAATGCATCTCCTCGAGCAAGGGAAACAAAAGCAAAAATGAACTCATTGGACTACATCAGACTAAAAAGTATCTGTACAGCAAAGGACACAATCAACAGAACAAAAAGGCATCTTACAGTATGGGAGAATGTATTTGTAAATGACTTATCCAACACAGGGTTAACATCCAAAATATAAAAAGAACTTACACGCCTCAACACCCAAAAAGCAAATAATCCAATTAAAAAATTGGCAGAGGATATGAAGAGACAGTTCTCCAAAGAAGAACTTCAGATGGCCAACAGACACATGAAAAGATGCTCCACATCACTAATCATCAGGGAAATGCAAATTAAAACCACAATAAGATATCACCTCACACCAGTAAGGATGGTTAACATTGAAAAGAATAAGAAAAACAAATGCTGGCGAGGATGCGGAGAAAGGGGAACCCTCCTACACTGCTGGTGGGACCGTAAGCTAGTTCAACCATTGTGGAAAGCAATATGGAGGTTCCTTAAAAAAGTAAAAATAGAAATACCATTTGACCCGGGAATCCCACTCCTTGGAATCTACCCAAAGAATACAACTTCTCAGATTCAAAAAGACATATGCACCCCTATGTTTATCACAGCACTTTTTTTAATATAATTTATTTTATTATCATTAATCTACAATTACATGTGCAATATTACGGTTATTAAACTACCCCTTCATCAGGTCCCCCCCACCAACCCCATTACAGTCACTGTCCATCAGCGTAGTGAGATGCTATAGAATCACTACTTGTATTCTCTGAGTTGTACTGCCCTCCCTGTGCCCCCCCAACATTACATCTGCTAATCGTAATGCCCCTTTTTCCCTCTTATCCCTCCTTCCCGCCCATTTTCCCCAGTCCCTTTCCCTTTGGTAACTATTAGTCCGTTCTTGGGTTCTGTGAGTCTGCTGCTGTTTTGTTCCTTCAGTTTTTTTCTTTGTTCTTATACTCACATATGAGTGAAATCATTTGATACTTGTCTTTTTCGGCTTGGCTTATTTCACTGAGCATAATACCCTCTAGCTCCATCCATGTTGTTGCAAATGGTAGGATTTGTTTTCTTCTTATGGCTGAATAATATTCCATTGTGTATATGTACCACATCTTCTTTATCCATTCATCTACTGATGGACACTTAGGTTGCTTACATTTCTTGGCTATTGTAAGTAGTGCTGCAATAAACATAGGGGTGCATCTGTCCTTTTCAAATTGGGCTGCTGCATTCTTAGGGTAAATTCCTAGGAGTGGAATTCCTGGGTCAAATGGTATTTCTATTTTGAGTTTTTTGAGGAACCTCCATTCTGCTTTCCACAATGGTTGAACTAATTTACATTCCCACCAGCAGTGTAGGAGGGTTCCCTTTTCTCCACATCCTCGCCAACATTTGTTGTTTGTGTTTTGGATGTTGGCCATCCTCAGTGGTGTGAGGTGATATCTCATTGTGGTTTTAATCTGCATTTCTCTGATGATTAGCGATGTGGAGCATCTTTTCATGTGCCTGTTGGCCATCTGAATTTCTTCTTTAGAGAAGTGTCTATTCATGTCCTCTGATCATTTCTTAATTGGATTATTTGCTTTCTGTTTGTTAAGGTGCATGAGTTCTTTATATATTTTGGATGTCAACCCTTTATCAGATACGTTTTTTATGAATATATTCTCCCATACTGTAGGATGTCTTTTGTTCTACTGATGGTGTCCTTTGCTGTACAGAAGCTTTTCAGCTTGATATAGTCCCACTTGTTCATTTTGGCTTTTGTTTCCCTTGCCCGGGGAGATATGTTCATGAAGAAGTTGCTCATGTTTATGTCCAAGAGATTTTTGCCTATACTTTTTTCTAAGAGTTTTATGGTTTCATTACTTACATTCAGGTCTTTGATCCACCTTGAGTTTACCTTTGTGTATGGGGCTAGACAGTAGTCCAGTTTCATTCTCTTACATGTAGCTGTCCAGTTTTTCCAACACCAGCTGCTGAAGAGGCTGTCATCTCCCATTGTATATCCAAGGCACTTTTATCAAATATTAATTGACTGTATATGTTTGGGCTAATGTTTGGATTTTCTATTCTGTTCCACTGGTCTGTGGGTCTGTTTTTGTGCCAATACCAAATTGTCTTGATTACTGTGGCTTTGTAGTAGAGCTTGAAGTCAGGGAGTGTAATTCCCCCTGTTTTATTCCTCCTTCTCAGGATTGCTTTGGCTATTCGGGGTCTTTTTGTGGTTCCATATGAATTTTAGAATTATTTGTTCCAGTTCATTGAAGAAAGCTGTTGGTAGTTTGATAGGGATTGCGTTGAATCTGTAGATTGCTTTAGGTAGTATAGCCATTTTGACAATATTTATTCTTCCTAGCCAAGAGCATGGGGTGCATTTCCATTTGTTAGTGTCCTCTTTAATTTCTCTTAGGAGTGTCTTGTAGTTTTCAGAGTACAGGTCTTTTCACTTCCTTCGTTAGGTTTATTCCTAGGTATTTTATTCTTTTTGATGCAATTGTGAATGGAATTGTTTTTCTGATTTCTCTTTCTGTTAGTTCATCATTAGTGTATAGGAAAGCAACAGATTTCTGCGTGTTAATTTTGTATCCTGCAACTTTGCTGAATTCAGATATTAGTTCTAGTAGTTTTGGAATGGAATCTTTAGGGTTTTTTATGTACAGTATCATGTCATCTGCAAATAATGACAATTTGACTTCTTCTTTACCAATCTGGATGCCTTGTATGTCTTTGTTTTGTCTGATTGCTGTGGCTAGTACCTCCAGTACTATGTTGAATAACAGTGGAGAGAGTGGGCATCCCTGTCTTGTTCCCAATCTTAGATGAAAAGCTTTCAGCGTCTCGCCGTTAAGCATGATGTTAGCTGTGGGTTTGTCATATATAGCCTTTATGATGTTGAGGTACTTGCCCTCTATACCCATTTTTTTGAGAGTTTTAATCAGGAATGGATGCTGAATTTTGTCAAATGCTTTTTCAGCATCTTTGGAGATGATCATGTGGTTTTTGTTCTTCTTTTTGTTGATGTGGTGGATGATGTTGATGGATTTTCGAATGTTGTACCATCCTTGCATCCCTGGGATGAATCCCACTTGATCATGGTGTAGGATCCTCTTGATGTATTTTTGAATTCGGTTTGCTAATATTTTGTTGAGTATTTTTGCATCTACGTTCATCAGGGATATTGGTCTGTAATTTTCTTTTTTGGTGAGGTCTTTGCCGGTTTTGGTATTAGAGTGATGCTGGCTTCATAGAATGAGTTTGGAAGTATTCCCTCCTCTTCTATTTTTTGGAAAACTTTAAGGAGAATCGGTGTTATTTCTTCTCTATATGTCTGGTAGAATTCAGAGGTGAATCCATCAGGCCCAGGGGTTTTGTTCTTGGGTAGTTTTTGATTACCAATTCGATTTCGTCGCTGGTGATTGGTCTGTTTAGTTTTTCTGTTTCTTGCTTGGTCAGTCTTGGAAGGTTGTATTTTTCTAAGAAGTTGTCCATTTCTTCTATGTTTTCCAGCTTGTTAGCATATAGATTCTCATAATATTCTCTTATGATTCTTTGTATTTCTGTGGGGTCCGTCGTGATTTTTCCTTTCTCATTTCTGATTGTGTTTATGTGTATAGATTCTCTTTTTCTCTTAATGAGTCTGGCTAGGGGTTTATCTATTTTGTTTATTTTTTCAAAGAACCAGCTCTTGGTTTTATTCATTTTTTCTATTGTTTTATTCTTCTCAATTTTATTTATTTCTTCTCTAATCTTTATTATGTCCTTCCTTCTGGTGACTTTGGGCCTCATTTGTTCTTCTTTTTCCAATTTCAGTAATTGTGTCTTTAGACTGCTTATTTGGGAATGTTCTTCCTTCTTTAAATAGGCCTGGATTGCAATATACTTTCCTCTTAGAACTGCCTTTGCTGCGTCCCACAGAAGTTGTGGCTTTGTGTTGTTGTTGTCATTAGTCTCCATATATTCTTTGATTTCTGTTTTGATTTGGTCGTTAACCCATTGATTAATTAGGAGAATGTTGTTAAGTCTCCATGTATTTGTGAGCCTTTTTGATTTCTTTCTAAAATTTATTTCTAGTTTTATACCTTGGTGATCTGAGAAGTTGGTTGGTAGGATTTCAATATTTTTGAAATTACTGAGGTTCTTTTTGTGGCCTAGTATGTGGTCTATTCTGGAAAATGTTCCATGTGCACTTGAGAAGTATGTGTATCCTGTTGCTTTTGGGTGTAGAGTTCTGTAGATGTCTGTTAGGTCCATCTGTTCTAGTGTGTTGTTCAGTGCCTCTGTGTCTTTACTTATTTTCTGTCTGGTTGATCTGTCCTCTGGAGTGAGTGGTGTGTTGAAGTCTCCTAAGATGAATGCATTGCTGTCTATTTCCTCCTTTAATTCTGTTAGTATTTGTCTCACATATGCTGGCGCTCCTGTGTTGGGTGCATATATATTTATAATGGTTATATCTTCTTGTTGGACTGACCCCTTTATCATTATGTAATGTCCTTCTTTATCTTTTGCTACTTTCTTCGTTTTGAAGTCTATTTTGTCTGATACAAGTACTGCAACACCTGCTTTTTTCTCTTTGTTGTTTGCATGAAATATCTTTTTCCATCCCTTCACTTTTAGTCTGTGTATATCTTTGGATTTGAGGTGAGTTTCTTGTAAGCAGCATATAGATGGGTCTTGCTTTTTTATCCGTTCTGTTACTCTGTGTCTTTAATTGGTGCATTCAGTCCATTTACATTTAGGGTGATTATTGATAGATATGTACTTATTGCCATTGCTGGCTTTAGATTCGTGGTTACCAAGGGTTCAAGGGTTGCTTCTTTACTATCTAACAATCTAACTTAACTTTCTTGTTAAGTTATTGTAAACATAGTCTGATGTTTCTTTATTTCTCTCCCTTCTTATTCCTCCTCCTCCATTCTTTCTATACTATGTGTTTTATTCTTTGCCTTTAGTTAGTATTTGGATGGTCTGCTTTCTTTGCTATGATTTTTTTTTCTCTGGTGACATCTTTTTAGCCTTAGTTGTGCTTCCATCTAGAGCAGTCCATTTAAGATATCCTGTAGTGGTGGTTTATGAGAGGCAAACTCTCTCAACTTTTGTTTGTCTGGAAATTGTTTAATCCCTCCATCATATTTAAATGATAATCGTGCTGGATACAATATTTTTGGTTCGAGGCCCTTCTGTTTCATAACGTTGAATATATCATGCCATTCTCTTCTGGCCTGTAAGGTTTTTGTTGAGAAGTCTGATGATAGTCTGATGGGTTTTCCTTTGTAGGTGAACTTTTTTCTCTCTCTAGCTGCCTTTAATACCCTGTCTTTATCTTTGATCTTTGCCATCTTAATTATTATGTGTCTTGGTGTTGTCTTCCTTGGGTCCCTTGTGTTGGGAAATCTATGAGCTTCGGTGGACTGTGAGACTACTTCCTTCCCCAGCGAGGGAAAGTTTTCAGCAATTATTTCTTCAAAGACACTTTCTATCCCTTTTTCTCTCTCTTCTTCCTTTGGTACTCCTATAATGCGAATATTGTTCCGTTTGGATTGGTCACACAGTTCTCTTAATATTGTTTCATTCCTAGAAATCCTTTTATCTCTCTCTGCCTCAGCTGCTCTGTACTTCTGTTCTCTGTTTTCTATTCCATTAACAGTCTCTTGCATCTCATCCATTCTGCTGTTAAGCCCGTCGATCGCTTGTCTGATTTCTGCATTGTCTTTCCTCACTTCCCGCACTTCCTCCCTCAGCTCTTGCACATTTCTCTGAAGGTCCATCAGCATGGTTATGACTTTTATTGTGAATTCTTTTTCAGGTAGACTGTGCATTTCCATCCCTTCAGACTCCCTCTCTGGGATTGTCTGGTTGATTTTGGTCTGAACCATATTCCTCTGTCTTTTCATGGCTATAGAATTGGTCACTGATAGTTGCCACGTATGTCAGCTGGGCTCTTTAAGACTTTAAAAAGAGAAGAAAAAAAAAGAGAAAAAAAAGAAGAAAGAAAGAAAAAAGAAAGAAAAGAAAAAACAAAAACAAAACAAAAAAAATGCCCACCGGACGTAGATTCTGTGGGAATGCTGTAGGTGGCGCTATTGCCCCACTATACCACAGCTGTGACTGCGCTGCTCCGCAGGGCCCTTTATCGCTCTGGCAGGGGTGGGAACGAATAGGAGGCTGTTGATCTCAGTGAGAAGTGTAAGTATTGCTTCACTTCCCCAGTCGCCAGCTAAGGCGTCTGAAACTCCCCAGGTTTCCCAACCTGCTGGGCTGAGTGTGCTGGGGCGATCCAGCTCCTCCGCTGGGCTCCTGTCTCTTTAAGACCGCTGAAGAAAGCGCGCACTTTTTTTTTTTCCTTCCCGGGAGCCGGCTGCAAGCACCCTGGCGCGTTCCCTCCTCAGATCCTGCCCCTCTGTCTCTCCAATCTCCGCTGCCCTGCGCAATGTGGGTCAGCGCTCCCCGCGCAGATCACCAGGGCTGGCTACTTCACGGGGTGTACTTCCACTCCCTCCCGGCTCTGAATCCTCTCCTCCCGCCGGTGCGCTGGGGTGGGGGAGGGCTCAGGTCCCGCCGGGTCGCGGCTCCGTATCTTACCCGCCTCTTGGGGTGCCGAGTCCTCTCGGGTGTAGCTGCACGCTGTGCGCTTTCCTGTGTATTCTCGTCTCTCTTTTAGGAATAGATGTATTTGCTGTGTTTTCGTAGTTAAATATAGTGTTGGGAGGAGATTTCTGCTGCCCTGCTCACACCACCATCTTGCACAGCACTTTTTACAATAGCCAAGATATGGAAGCAACCTAAGTGTCCATCAGTAGATGAATGGATAAAGAAGATGTGGTACATATACACAATGGAATACTAGTTAGCCTTAAGAAGGAAACAAATTCTACCATTTGCAACAACATGGATGGAGCTGGAGGGTATTATGCCCAGTGACATAAGTCAGGCAGAGAAAGACAAGTGCCAAATGATTTCCCTCATTTGTAGAGTATAACAGCGAAGCAAAATCGAAGGAACAAAATAGCAACAGACTCGGAGACTCCAAGAAGGAGCTAGTGGTTACCAAAGGGAAGGGGTTGGGAAGGGCGGATGGGAAGGAAGGGAGAAGGGGATTGAGGGGTATTATGTTTAGTACACATGGTGTGGGGGGTTCACTGGGAAAACAGTGTAGCACAGAGAAGACAAGTAGTGATTCTGTGACATCTTACTACACTGATGGACAGTGACTGCATTGGGGTATGGGTGGGGACTTGATAATATGTGTAAATGTAGTAACCACATTGTTTTTTCATATGAAACTTTCATAAGAGTATATATCAGTAATACCTTAATAAAAAAATAGAAAATTAAAAAAATGTTGCCAAAGGGGGGAAAAAAAACTTTATTTGAACACAGCCATGTCCATTCATTTACTTATTATCTTTATCTTCTTTACATTACAATGTTACAGTTATATATTGTGACAGACGTAAGGCCTCCAGAGCCTAAAATGTTTTCTGTAGTAAGCTTTATAGGAAAAATGTGTCCATCCCTCTCTTGTTGGTTCAAGATTTAAGGAATACTTACTATGCTAAAATATGGAATTTCAGACATTAAATCCTTAGTTCTGAAGTACTATTACCTTCTGTTCTGCCAGTTTTATTTTACTACTAGGCATTATAGGAATAGCTAAAACTGGTGTTTTAAGGTAAAGCCAAGCATCCATGATCCCAGTATTAGGTCTTATAAAAAGCCTTGATCCAAAGAATTAAAATTCTAGAATGTTGTGTTTCTCTTTGTATTTCAACCTAAGATTAATATTTTTGTGTTTTTTTTTAAGTCCTTGCCTGCACTAATTGAACAAGGAAATGGATTTTCCCAAGTTTTAAAGATGCAGCCTATTATCCAGCTCCAGAGGGTCCACCAAGAAGTCTTTTCTGGTTGTTATGGGAAACCAGATGTCAAACCAGAGAGCTTTATAACACAAATAGAAACCACATCAACAGAGACTTCCACCAGGAAAACCACTGACATGGTACTGAAAAGAAAGCAAGCTAAAGACTGTCCCCAGAGAAAATGGTATCCATTGAGGCCAAAGAGAATTAATCTTGATACATAGCTTTTTTTGTTCCTTCGTAGTTGAAATTAGGCACTATCAACATTTAGATTACACCTCAATGCCTAGGCAGGACCTCATTTAAAACAATAAATATCTCTTTAGTGATTCCTTTATACAAATATAGTAGCTCTATGCTAGGATATGATGTAATATTGTATTTCTTTCATCTACAGTTGATGAAAAGCATATTTTAAAAACATTGGCACAAAACCCATCAATGCACATAAGACTGCAGACTTTTACTGCCCTTAAATGCCATCACCTCTTGCCTGCCTTCTAGCTTTTATGGAATTTCATGAGTCACATATTCTGTTGGGTTTTCTGGATATATGTCTTTCTTAGAAAAAACACTGTTTAACAGTGTCTTTATTTAAGTGCCGAAAGTAACCGTCTATTCTGCCCAGGAGCAGATGCAGTTGTTTGCTTTTTTTGTTGTTGAGTTTGACTTACCAGATTAATGTGCAGATGACAAGACTGGCTTTGGCTTTGTTACTCCAAGTTCAGCTAATATGGATTTGTGGGGTTAATTTTAAGGAATTTTTTGTTTTTGCTTTGCTTTGTAAGACAAGACTATTATTTGTGAGAGACTTTGTCTTAGAAATAAAAATTGGCATGTAGCTTGTGGTTCTTGCCCACACTTTTGTTTTTGATAGACCTTTTAACTTTTAAACATAATTTGATAGTCTCTTTTCAGGATTTCTCATTATTTCTTTGTAGACAATTCCAGTTCACAAATATATATTAGATTAACCCATTAACAAATTGTCATTGTGGAACAAAGATAGATGCAATCATACCGAACTGTTTTACATTTAAGGATGTTTATATATCAAGGATATAATAATCATTGGTAGAAGTCTGAGGAAGTTATATTACTTGTACTTATAACATTTAACTACAGTTTCTTATAGCTCTTATTGTGTCCCTTACACTAATACAATGTAGGCAGGGCCAACTGTTTCCCCTTTTGATGACTGTATACCTTCCTTCATTTGCAGAGAATTTACTAATCATGAGGCTGGAAAATATGTACTTGCTCATTATGTCTTAATAATTTTAAATGTCTAAATGTGGCAGAAAGTCTGTCTCAGTGAAGAAAACTTGCAAAGCCACTTTAGTGCATTCTGTATTTTAAATTTGAGATTTATATATTTGTACACAACAGTGTGTTTTTTATTAAAGTGTGTACAAAGACTGAAATCTTGATACTGTGTATTTTTAAGAGCTGTTTTAGGCACTCCTGAACTCAGCTTTAGTTGGGTGGTAGGTCAGTACCCTGTATTTCAGAACATACTAAATTTCACTTTAAAACAGAGGCTGCAGAACATTGCTATTCTAATACAGTGCTAACTTTTCCATAGTATAAAATTCAGTGAGTTTTTTCACTTCAGAAACCTACAACCAAAAGAATTAATGTTAATTCTCCTAAATTAGATAACTTCATTGTGATTATATAAGAAAATGTCTCCCTTTTTTGAGAGAGACATATTGAGATACAGAGTTTAATGACTTAGTATCTTGGATTTGCTCTGAAATATGTTAGCAAAGAAAAAAGGGAATAGATTAATTAAGCAAATGTGACAAAAATGTTGGATCTGTGTGATGGATATATTCTTTCTACTGTTATATCTGTTTGGAAAATTTAATGATTAAAAGAATTTTTTTTATTGAAGTATAGTTGACATTATATTACATTAGTTTCAGGTGAAAAACCTGCTTTATTTCTAAAAGCCTGACATAAACAGCTAAAATTTGAAATCCCTTGGAGAGCCTAAAGTTTCATTCCACAGTTAGAGCAGAGTCCAAATAAGATATTGTTGGGAAAGACAACATATTAGCATTATTAATTAAGATAAACTAGCTGGCTAGCTAAGATAATGAAAAGTAAGAAAGTCTATAGTTGTAGTGAATGTTGAAGGAAAAAATAGAAAATCAAATGTTGACCTCTCTGTGGTTAACAGAAGGTTAGATTGGATGGAGTCTTAAAATTTCCTTAAAAAGAAAAAACAGCTAAAAAACAAAACACAAAAAGGTAAATTCTAGTTCCAAAGGAGAGAGAACACTGGTTTTTGAAATCAGTGAAGGAGAATATTTTTTAAAACTTCAGCCATTAGAAACTGTATTCATCTGCTTGAGTTGCTATAACAAAATACTACAGACTAGGTAGCTTAAACAGAATTTAATTTCTCACAGTTCTGGGTTCTTGAAATCCACAATCAAGGTGCCAGAAAATTTGGTTTCTGGTGAGGTTTCTCTTCTTTTGGGCATGTGTTGGGTGGGGGTGGGGGTGCTAGTATCTCTTCTTATAAGGACATCAATCCTGTTGGGTCAGGACCCTACCCATGTGACCTCACTTAACCTTCATTACCTAGAGGCCCCATCTCCAAATATAGCTACACAGGGGGTGAGGGCTTCAACATATGGATTTTGAGGGGGACACAAATATTCAGTCCATAACAATAGATGACAGAAATCTTTCCCTAGGTCTTTATGGCTTGGGCTACATAGAGAACAGTCAATAAAATCAAACTTTTTATTTGCTTTAAAATGTAGCTATCTCTAAGACTGAATTTGTTTGACTTACTGCTGAGGGCTTTGGCTTTTCCCTGTCCACCTTCATTCATCTATTCATTCAGCTAGTACATGTTATGTATCTACTCAGTTCAAAAGTCAGAGAGGTTCAGAGCATAGTCTGAGCCAGACCATCTGGGTTCAGATTTCTGCTCTACTGTTATTAGTTAAATAGCACTGGGCAAGTTACTTAACCTCTGTGCTGCAGTTTTCTCCTGTGTAACATGGGGTTGATGATAATATCTCATATGGTTATTATGAGAAGTAAATGAGTTCAAAATATAAAGATCTTAGACTAGAACTTAGCACATAGTATACCTAGTGATTATTCTATGAGCACTATTATTACTTGGTCTGATAAAAAAAACAATGAAACTCAAAGGATAAACACTGTCTTCATGAAGCTCAGGTTCTAGTGAGAATGAGCATATGAACAATGATCATGCAATGCAGCAAATGTTATATAGATGTATGCTTGGGGATCTTTGGGGATAAGTCATGGAAATCTTTGTGGAAACGGCAACATTTGAGCAGTCTTGAATATTTTAGGCAAATGATCAGGATGATTCCCAGCAGTGTGAAGAGAATTCATCAAAGCAGGTGGTTATGAGAGAGCATGGTGTACTGGGGACCATCAGGTAAGTATATATAGGTCTTGTCTAAAGGTGAACTTGAAGAGAGATGGAGGCTTAGGTCACAAGACTTTGTACTTAGAATTGGTGCAGAGGAGCCATTACCTTAAACAGTAGGGGAAAGGAAATGAAAATCCATTGAATCCATTTTCTTCCTTGTGTAGTATTTACCTCCAAAATAGCAAGAAGAGAAATACACGCTCATCTTTTCATGAAACCAGGAGCTATGTTGCCTAAAACCATAGGATATGAAGGAAAGAATAATGAATTAGCAGATCAAGATCAATCCTAAGTATCTGCAGACAGAGACATTGATAAGAGAAAATCCAGTATGCCCCAAGAATATCTGGACAACTGAAGAATGGAGGACATCACAAAAGGGTGAGATGAGATGGAGGAGCCTGAAAATGATGATGGAGCACAAAGCGATTTCCATAATTTACTGGCAAACCTTAATACTTAACTGCAATTTCTCTTTAAGTCCAACCAGGAATTATTCTCTTAAAGGAAATGATCAGGTTTGACAAATGGGTGCTTCTTCAGAAATACTCCTTCCTAAAACGAGCCCTCATTTCTTTTGTCTTTCACACTCAAAGGAAACAAAAGTTCAGAAACATTAATAAGTGTTGTATACTTGCTGCCTGGGTGATGGGCTCTGTGACCCTCCAGCCCACCGCCCAGCACTCCCAGGCTTGCCATCCCTGAAACAAGGGACTTAACGTGCTGGGCTCTTCCTCCCCACCTGCAGCTGTGATCCCAGTCAGAGAGAGAGACGGGGAGCAAGTGGAGATGTGGCAACAAGGGACCATGATCAAGTTGAGCCCGTGTCGTCTGTGAAGGTGTCACTCTGGAGAGTTCACCAAATCCGATATATGATGTGGTTGCCTTCACTATTTCATACATCAGACGAGAGCCTTAGAATTCTCAGAAACCATTTTTCCTCTTAACAAAACTCTTTTTCCTTACCTCCCTATGAACCTGATTTGAAAAATTGTTTAAACAAACCCACAATGTCATATTTGTCATGAGGTCACAATATATTCTACTCTTAGTAGTTCAAGATAAAAGATTAAAAAAAGAAAAGGAAGAGATTAAATGAAGCCATAACTAACAAAATCAAAGCGAAAGGCAATTAATAAATAGTATGGATTATAGAACTGGTTAAAGCCATGTATTTTTTAAACAAGCAGATGAAGAATCCACTATATGCCCAGAATTGTACAAAAATACTTCCTTATAAATGCTTAAATAGAATCTTATCAATGTATTTATTGAAGGTAATAGGAATAAAATACTGGTGGTCCCATGTGTTGAGTGCCTCTTATGTGTCAGGAACATGCTAAGAGCTTCTCATGCATGATCTCATTTAACCCTCAAAACAATCCATGATGTAGAGGCTGTTATCATCTCCCTTCTCAGAATGCAGAGACAGAGTTGAGAGACTGTACGCACACACCTAGCCGCCTCCCCAAGGGTCTGCAGACTATGCATAGCTGGGCAGCGTGGTCTGACTCCAAGCACGTGATGCACAGTAAAGGCCCCTTGCTCTGGGCCTCCTGTCCTTGCCATTACACCACTGCCTCGTGGTTCTTTTTTTTAAATATGACAACATATGCTGACAACACATTTCTAAATTTCTCAGGAATTAATTATTATTAGTTAATTATTCCCAGGTAATAGCAGCATCTAAGAAATTGCCAAAAGCCATTGGCTATTTTAAGGAGATTCAATACAGTCGTCCCCCCTTATCCGTGGTTTTGCTTTCTGCTGTTTCACTTTCCCATGGTCAGCCCCGGCCTAAAGCAGGTCCTTCTCCTGACATATCATCGGAAGGTCAATAGTAGCCTAAGGCCACATCACAACGCCTACACCATTCACCTCACTTCGTCTCACCGCGCAGGCATTCTGTCATCTCACATCATCACAAGAGGAAGTAAGGTGGTAAGTACAGTGAGACATTTTGAGAGAGACAGACCACAGGACTTTTATTACAGGATATTATTATAATTGTTATAATTATTATAATTGCTCTTTTTCATTATTAGTTATTGTTAATCTCTTACTGTGTCTAACTTATAAATCAAACTTTATCATAGGTATGTATACACAGGAAAGACCAGTATATATAGGGTCTGGTACTACCTGGTTTCAGGAGTCCATTGGGATCTTAGAATGTAACTCCTGTGGCTAAGGGACTGCTGTAGGTCCTTTTGCTGTTAATTGCTTGGGAAATGTAAATCGCCATAGCCAACCATTCCTTCATTGTGGGAAGCTGACAGTCCTGTGCATTCAGGATTACAGTCATAAAAAATTTTGAATCGGCAAACTGAATTAATAAGGTTTCAAAGCAACTTCCAGACAGTTGAGTCATCAAGTTTTTCAGAGAGTATGCGCCGCACATTTAATTCATTGTCCCAGTTTCTGTTTGGTGGCATGTGGGTGATATTAATCTCAATGATAAAAGACATAATTTTAGTTGACTGGTGCTCAAAATTTCATGTCTTCCAAATTTATGTACTGTTTCAAGGAAAAAAAAATTGAAAACATTGAACTGACTTACTATCATTTCCCCAATGAAACCTTGTTTCCCCCTGGCCTCCCATGTCTAAGGCTGAGCGCACAGGATGGCTGCCCCTCAGGAGTGAGGAGGAGAGCGAGGGCATTCCCTGGAACCGAGGGCGATGGAACGGCTGAGTCTCAAGGCAAGTCCTGAAAACCATATATGTACTTTTTTATTCATAGAGGAAAGGATTTTCTAAATTCCATCGGCCTCCATGGAGCACATTAAGAGGCAGGTCTGGTAGACTGTCTATAAGCAGAGTCAAGGGGAAAAGGGAGACCTTTGTCCCTGTGCCCCTGGTGAACTGAGAAAACAGGATAGAGCTGATAGACTCAGAGCCCCACCTCTCCTCTCTGGGGACTGGTCCCAGACTACTGCGGAATGAAGAGACTCTGGGAGGACACACCCTGGAAGCACACCCCGTGTACCCCGCACTGAGCCACAGTCAGACAGGAGGGTGACATCGGTGCTGTGCTGGTGTTCCACGACTCAGCCCCCGACCTGCCTTAGCTCTGTGGCTTCACAGGGATCCCTACATGCCACACCGGATTGTGGATGAGCTGATGGAGGTGGCTAGCAGCCTGTCACAGACACCAGGGAGAGTGACTGAATCATCCTACAGTGGTCTAGACATTGAGGGGGTTCTCGGGGATAATGCAGTGTTACTGGGAACTGAGCTGAGCTACTCAGTCAGGGATGGCCACCAACCTGGACCAAATCCCATGAACCACACATCAGATGTGCCCAGACATCAGATGGAGAAGGATTCCAGAAGGTACAAGGACCTGAACTGATGGCTCTGCAGACCCTCCTGCTCCTTACCACCAGATGCAGTCTTGGTGAGGATCAAGCAAATTTGAAAATCAGCCCAGAGTTACCTCCTAAAATACTTCAGCTAATTGGATCGAACTGGATTTTCTGAGCTGGATGAATGCTAGTGTTTGTTTTTAACTCCTATTGCCCAGCAAAATAACAGTTGGTGGGGGAAACCTGATCCCTTTGTTTTCTTGCAGATGGTAAACCACCTGTCCCAATACCACTTATTTAATAGTGTGTCTCTTCCCCCACTGATCTGAGACACCACATTTTTCATTTACTAAAATCTAATATATATTTGGATCTATTTCTGTTCTGTTCTATTCTTATGCCCATACCAAACTGCTTTAAGTTTTACAGTTTATGACATTTATTTTCTGTTAAGACTATTCCTCTGCCCCTTACTATTACTTCCTCAGAAAGTTTTGCTTATTTCCCCACATTAACTTTAGCATCAAATGCTAAAAAAAATCCCGTTGGTAGTTTTTTGGGATTTCAATAATTTCATAGCTTATTTTTAATGGCAACGGGCAGGTTAATTTTTATTCAAGAACTTGGTATGGGCTAGTTTTAAAAAAAGGCCTATTGTTACCACGACTGCTTAATTATTAAATTTCTTAGCATTTGGTCTAGCAAAGTATCTTGAAGCCACTTTGGAAGATCATGTACTCCTCTCCTGTTTTCAGGAATGATAGGCTTTTGTTTTGGGTTATCAATTGCTATATAACAAATCATCCACCAAATAGTGACTTAAAACAACAACTGAATGGTCATGTGCCCTCTGAGTTCTGCAATCTGAGCTGGGCTCAGCTGATACTTCTTCTGTTCTTGCTGGTTGTTGCTTATGTGGCTGCATTCAGTGAGCGGGTTGGCTGGGGCTGGGTTCAGCAGGGACACAGGATGGATGTGTTTCTCTCTCTTTCCATGTAGTCTCAGGGCCTCTCTCTTTCCAAGTAGCCTCGCCACGTAATTTCTCTAGCAAAGTAGCTGGACTTCTTACATGGTAGCTCAGGACTCCCCAGACCACAAAAGCAGAAACTGCCAGGTCTCCTTGGGCTTAAGCCTAGAACTGGCACATAACTTTGACTATATTCTATTATTTAAAGTAGGTCACAGTCCAAAAAATAGAAGAGGAGGGAATACTTCCAAACTCATTCTATGAAGCCAGCATCACTCTAATACCAAAACTGGGCAAAGAACTCACCAAAAAAGAAAATTACAGACCAATATCCCTGATGAACGTAGATGCAAAAATACTCAACAAAATATTAGCAAATCGAATTCAAAAATACATCAAGAGGATCATACACCATGATCAAGTGGGATTCATCCCAGGGATGCAAGGATGGTACAACATTCGAAAATCCATCAACATCATCCACCACATCAACAAAAAGAAGAACAAAAACCACATGATCATCTCCATAGATGCTGAAAAAGCATTTGACAAAATTCAGCATCCATTCCTGATTAAAACTCTCAAAAATGGGTATAGACGGCAAGTACCTCAACATCATAAAGGCTATATATGACAAACCCACAGCTAACATCATACTTAACGGCGAGACGCTGAAAGCTTTTCATCTAAGATCGGGAACAAGACAAGGATGCCCACTCTCTCCACTGTTATTCAACATAGTACTGGAGGTCCTAGCCACAGCAATCAGACAAAACAAAGAAGTACAAGGCATCCTGATTGGTAAAGAAGAAGTCAAATTGTCACTATTTGCAGAAGACATGATACTGTACATAAAAAACCCTAAAGATTCCATTCCAAAACTACTAGAACTAATATCTGAATTCAGCAAAGTTGCAGGATACAAAATTAACACACAGAAATCTGTTGCTTTCCTATACACTAACGATGAACTAACAGAAAGAGAAATCAGAAAAACAATTCCATTCACAATTGCATCAAAAAGAATAAAATACCTAGGAATAAACCTAACGAAGGAAGTGAAAGACCTGTACTCTGAAAACTACAAGACACTCCTAAGAGAAATTAAAGAGGACACTAACAAATGGAAAGCATCCCATGCTCTTGGCTAGGAAGAATAAATATTGTCAAAATGGCTATACTACCTAAAGCAATCTACAGATTCAATGCAATCCCTATCAAACTACCAACAGCTTTCTTCAATGAACTGGAACAAATAATTCTAAAATTCATATGGAACCACAAAAGACCCCGAATAGCCAAAGCAATCCTGAGAAGGAGGAATAAAACAGGGGGAATTACACTCCTGACTTCAAGCTCTACTACAAAGCCACAGTAATCAAGACAATTTGGTATTGGCACAAAAACAGACCCACAGACCAGTGGAACAGAATAGAAAATCCAAACATTAACCCAAACATATACAGTCAATTAATATTTGATAAAGTGCCTTGGATATACAATGGGGAGATGACAGCCTCTTCAGCAGCTGGTGTTGGAAAAACTGGACAGCTACATGTAAGAGAATGAAACTGGACTACTGTCTAGCCCCATACACAAAGGTAAACTCAAGGTGGATCAAAGACCTGAATGTAAGTCATGAAACCATAAAACTCTTAGAAAAAAACATAGGCAAAAATCTCTTGGACATAAACATGAGCAACTTCATGAACATATCTCCCCGGGCAAGGGAAACAAAAGCAAAAATGAACAAGTGGGACTATATCAAGCTGAAAAGCTTCTGTACAGCAAAGGACACCATCAGTAGAACAAAAAGACATCCTACAGTATGGGAGAATATATTCATAAAATACATATCTGATAAAGGGTTGACATCCAAAATATATAAAGAACTCATGCACCTTAACAAACAGAAAGCAAATAATCCAATTAAGAAATGGGCAGAGGACATGAATAGACACTTCTCCAAAGAAGAAATTCAGATGGCCAACAGGCACATGAAAAGATGCTCCACATCGCTAATCATCAGAGAAATGCAGATTAAAACCACAATGAGATATCACCTCACACCACTGAGGATGGCCAACATCCAAAACACAAACAACAACAAATGTTGGCGAGGATGTGGAGAAAAGGGAACCCTCCTACACTGCTGGTGGGACTGCAAATTAGTTCAACCATTGTGGAAAGCAGTATGGAGGTTCCTCAAAAAACTCAAAATAGAAATACCATTTGACCCAGGAATTCCACTCCTAGGAATTTACCCTAAGAATGCAGCAGCCCAATTTGAAAAGGACAGATGCACCCCTATGTTTATTGCAGCACTATTTACAATAGCCAAGAAATGGAAGCAACCTAAGTGTCCATCAGTAGATGAATGGATAAAGAAGATGTGGTACATATACACAATGGAATATTATTCAGCCATACGAAGAAAACAAATCCTACCATTTGCAACAACATGGATGGAGCTAGAGGGTATTATGCTCAGTGAAATAAGCCAAGCCGAAAAAGACAAGTATCAAATGATTTCACTCATATGTGGAGTATAAGAACAAAGAAAAAAACTGAAGGAACAAAACAGCAGCAGACTCACAGAACCCAAGAACGGACTAATAGTTACCAAAGGGAAAGGGACTGGGGAAAATGGGCAGGAAGGGAGGGATAAGAGGGAAAAAGGGGCATTACGATTAGCAGATGTAATGTTGGGGGGGCACGGGGAGGGCAGTACAACTCAGAGAAGACAAGTAGTGATTCTATAGCATCTCACTACGCTGATGGACAGTGACTGTAATGGGGTTGGTGGGGGGGACCTGATGAAAGGGTAGTTTAATAATCGTAATATTGCACATGTAGTTGTAAATTAATGATAATAAAATAAATTATATTAAAAAAAAAATAAGGTAGGTCACAGGCCCACTCAGATTCAAGAAGGGCTGGGGGTGGGGGCTACACAAGGGCATGAATACTGGGAGGCATGGTTCACTGCAGGCCACCGCATGTATGAGTTGCCACAACAGTCTTAAAAACTTCCAATGGCCCCTGCATCCTCAGTATGTAACACCATGCTTGGCTCACAGTAGGTTTCCAGTAAACATCTGTTGAATGACTACTATCGAAGCTTCTGGCTAGTGCTGCACATATTAGCAGCACCTGAAATGTAGAAGTTCAGGATCTGGAGGCAAAGTCTGAGCAACTACCTGCAAAGTCACATGTGTAGCAGCAACATTCATTTACTGCTCTGACGTGACAGGGCTGTTTGCACACCCGTCAGACCCCATCCTCCTTCTTGGAAGGCATTGCCTATTATATCCTTCCCAAGAATCTGTTCAAAACACACATTAAACTAATAAATAAGTTGCAACGTTTACATTTACATTCTGTGGAACAAAGGGGGAAGTTCTTTAAAGACAGTCGTTAACTGTAGAGGGAGGCCAAGAGGTTTCATTGTTCTAGTTAGGGAAGACTTCCTGGAAGAGGTGGTTTCAGTAACCCTTTGAGTGATGGGAGAAGATGGAGGTTGATTGGGGATATTCTGGGCAAGTGGTATGACCTTAAAAAAAATAGTCACAGAGTAAGATGGATGAAAGGGGTGGTGAATAACTGCAAAGAATGGAGGGCCTGTCTGGGGAGGTGTTTGACAGAGTAGTCCAGGCACTTTCTGCAAAAACATGGCAGTGCCTGGCTTCTGCAAAGTTTGAGCAGTTACTGAGTCTGAGACTCCAAGAGGAGAGCACTTTGGCACGGTCACTCCACTGCAGGTGCTTCCACCCCCCTTCAGACTTCCCAGTTATTCTAGAGGGGTTCAGATTGAGGCACGGGCTGAACATAGCTGTATCTCTCAGGTTCACAGGAACCAGCGTGCAGTGATGTACAGCCTCAACAACACCATGTTTAAAGGTGGTTTCTTAAAAAGAAACAAGGAGGAGATTGGATTAAAGATGGCGGCGTGAGAGGCGAGACACAGGCCTCCTAAAACGCATATAATATGAAAATATAATTAATAAAATTAATCGTGAAAAAGCAACAGGAAAGAGGACTGCACCAGACTGGAGAAAAGAGAAGACCTCACAGAATAGGGTAATGTACCAAAGCTGTGGTCTGGCGGGACCCAAGCCCTTCCCCCACCCCAGCTCACCAGCAGGAGGAAGAGAAACGGAGCGGGGAGGGAGTGGAGGCCTGGAACTGCTGAATACCTAACTCCGGCGACCTGCTCTGGGAGCATAAACCCGCATTTCATGGTGCTTGCATGATCCTCTCGTGATCACAGAGTTGGAAAGCTAAGACAGGCAGAATTCCTGGAGAGACTGAGATTCCAACTGCTTGTGGAAAGCAGGGATCCGCATCCGGCTGCTCTGGGACAAAAGAAAGGCAGGCAGTCTGAGAGACTTCCTAACAAGGAAGCCCTTAGCAAGAGAGCTGCTAAAGGGGCAAGAATTGCACAGAGCTTACTGCTCAGGAGAGAGGACAGGTAGACAAAATTATCTGGGTGAACTCTGCCCAACAGGTTGGGAGCTTTGCCATAGACTCTCATATTTAAGGAGGAAAAAGAAATCTTCCTCTGTAGACGATCTTCAGGTGCTCCAGCTCCCTGGCTGGCTACGCAGCTCCAAGGACCCCCTCTGTGATAAGCAGCCTGCTGCGCCTTTCTCTTGGCCAGACCCACCTGGCTTGCAAACAGGCAAACCCTACCCTGGCATTATGCCAGCTAGAGGGAAGATCTGTCTACATCAACTGCAAACGCATAGCATAGAGGCTTATACCTGTGTGCTCGGTCCGCTGGTTCAGGCAGTGGAGACACGCATAGCAGCTGGGTAGCAGGAAACAGCACTTTCCTCCCCCCAGGTACCAATACCACTCCCCTGAGACCCCTGACATTGCTTCAGCAGCTGAGCAGCTCCAGAGAGTAGAGCTTCTGGGCACTAGAGGGAGCCATATACAAATATGAAACGCCAAAGGAACCTGGTTCACCACTCCTGAGAAAGATTTAAATGACTTAGACCTCATGAGGGAGTTCAAAATAAAAATCATTAACATGCTCATGGAGGTAAGGAAAGATATACAAGAACTCAGGAATGAATTCCGGTCAGAGATCCAATCATTGAAGAGCACAATGGAGGGTATTGAAAGCAAATTGGATACAGTGGAGGAGACGATAAATGAAATAGAAACTAGAGAAGAGGCATACAAAGAAGCTGAGGTACAGAGAGAAAAAAGGATCTCTAAGAATGAAAGAATATTGAGAGAACTGTGTGACCAATCCAAACAGAACAATATTCTCATTATAGGGGTACCAGAAGAAGAATAGAGAAAAAAAGGGATAGAAAGTGTCTTTGAGGACGTAATTGCTGAAAACTTCCCCAGTCTGGGGAAGGAGATAGTCTTTCAGGCCATGGACATGCACAGATCTCCCAACATAAGGGACCCAAGGAAGACAACACCAAGACATATAGTAATTAAAATGGCAAAGATCAAGAATAAGGACAGACTACTAAAAGCAGCCAGAGAGAGAAATAAGATGACATACAAAGGAAAGCCCATCAGGCTATCATCAGACTTCTCAACAGAAACCTTACAGGCCAGAAGGGAGTGGCATGATGTATTTAATGCAATGAAGCAGAACAGCCTTGAACCAAGAATACTTTATCTGGCAATTTAAACTTGAAGGAGGGATTAAACAATTTCCAGATAAGCAAAAGCTGAGAGAATTTACCCCCACAAACCATTTCTACAGTGTATTTTGAAGGGATTGCTATAGATGGAAGTGTTCCTAAGGTTAAATAGCTGTCACCAGAGGTAATAAAACCACAGCAAAGAAAGTGAACAGCTAATTATTAAGCAAATGCAAAAATTAAAATAACTATCTCCAAAGTCAATCAAGGGATAAACAAAGAGTACAGAATATGATACCTAATGTATAAAGAATGGAGGAGGAATAAAAAGGAGGAAGAAAAAAAAAGAACCTTAGATTGTGTTTGTAATAGCATATTAAGTGAGTTAAATTAGATTCTTAGATAGTAAGGAAGTTAACCATGAACCTTTGGTAACCACGAATCTAAAGCCTGCAATGCCAATAAGTACATACCTATCGATAATCACCCTAAATGTAAATGGACTGAATGCACCAATCAAAAGACATAGAGTCACTGAATGGATGAAAAAACACGACCCATCTATATGCTGCCTACAAGAGACTCACTTTAAACCCAAAGACATACACAGACTAAAAGTGAAGGGATGGAAAAAGATATTTCATGCAACTAATAGGGAGAAAAAAGCAGGAGTTGCAGTACTTGTATCAGACAAAATAGACTTCAAACAAAGAAAGTCACAAGAAACAAGGAAGGACATTACATAATGATAAAAGGGTCAATCCAACAGGAAGATATAACCATTATAAATATCTATGCACCCAACACAGGAGCACCTACATATGTGAAACAAATACTAACAGAATTAAAAGGAGAAATAGAATGCAATGCATTCATTCTAGGAGACTTCAACACTCCACTCACTCCAAAGGACAGATCAACCAGACAGAAAATAAGTAAGGACACAGAGGCACTGAAGAACACAGTAGAACAGAAGGACCTTACAGACGTCTACAGAACTCTACACCCAAAAGCAGCAGGATACACATTCTTCTCAAGTGCACATGGAACATTTTCAAGAATAGACCACATACTAGGCCACAAAAAGAGCCTCATTAAATTAAAAAATATTGAAATTCTACCAACCAACTTCTCAGATCACAAAGCACAAAGGTATAAAACTAGAAATAAATTGTACAAAGAAACCAAAAAGGCTCACAAATACATGGAGGCTTAACAACATGCTCCTAAATAACCAATGGATCAATGACCAAATAAAAACAGAGATCAAGCAATATATGGAGATATATGACAACAGTAATTCAACACCGCAAAATCTGTGGGACGCAGTGAAGGCTGTGTTAAGAGGAAAGTATATTGCAATACAGGCCTACCTCATGAAAGAAGAACAATCCCATATGAGCAGTCTAAACTCACAGTTAACGAAACTAGACAAAGAAGAACAAATGAGGCCCAAAGTCAGTAGAAGGAAGGACATAATAAAGATTAGAGCAGAAATAAATAAAATTGAGAAGAATAAAACAGTAGAATCAATGAAAGCAGGAGCTGGTTCTTCGAGAAAATAAACAAAATAGATAAACCCCTACCCAGACTTATCAAGAAAAAAAGAGTCTACTCACATAAACAGAATCAGAAATGAGAAAGGAAAAATCATTACGGACACCACAGAAATACAAAGGATTATTAGAGAATACTATGAAAAATTATATGCTAACAAACTGGATAACCTAGAAGAAATGGACAACTTTCTAGAAAAATACAACCTTCCAAGGCTGACCCAGAAAGTAACAGAAAATCTCAACAGACCAATTACCAGCAACAGAATTGAACTGGTAATCAAAAACCTAGCTAAGAACAAAACACCTGGACCAGATGGCTTCACCACAGAATTTTATCAAACATTTAGTGAAGACCAAATACCCATCCCCTTAAAGTTTTCCAAAGAGTAGAAGAAGAAGGAATACTTCCAAACTCATTTTATGAGGCCAGCATCACTCTAACACCAAAACCAGGCAAAGACACCACAAAAAAAGAAAATTACAGACCAATATCCTGATGAACATAGATGCAAAAATACTCAACAAAATATTAGCAACCCGAATTCAAAGATACATCAAGAGGATCATACACCATGATCAAGTGGGATTCATCTCAGGGATGCAAGGATGGTACAACATTTGAAAATCCATCTATATCATCCACCACATCAACAAAAAGAAGGACAAAAACCACATGATCATCTCCATAGATGCTAAAAAAGCATTCAACAAAATTCAACATCCATTCATGATAAAAACTCTCAACAAAATGGGTATAGAGGGCAAGTATCTCAACATAATAAAGGCCATATATGACAAACCCACAGCCAACATCATACTTAACAGCAAGAAGCTGAAAGCTTTTTCCTTTAAGATCAGGAACAAGACAAGGATGCCCACTCTCCCCACTTCTATTCAACATAGTACTGGAGGTCCTACCCATGGCAATCAGACAACACAAAGAAATAAAAGGCATCCAGATTGGCAAGGAAGAAGTTAAACTGTCCCTGTTTGCAGATGACATGATATTGTACATAAAAAACCCTAAAGAATCCACTCCAAAACTACTAGATCTAATATCTGAATTCACCAAAGTTGCATGATACAAAATTAATACACAGAAATCTGTTGCATTCCTATACATGAACGATGAACTAGCAACAAGAGAAATCAGGAAAACAATTCCATTCACAATCGCATCCAAACGAATAAAATCCCTAGGAATATACCTAACCAAGGAAGTGAAAGACCTTTACTCTGAAAACTACAAGACACTCATGAGAGAAATTAAAGAAGTTACCAATAAATGGAAACACATCCCGTGCTCATGGATAGGAAGAATTAATATTGTCAAAATGGCCATCCTGCCTAAAGCAATCTACAGATTCAATGCAATTCCTATCAAAATACCAACAGCATTCTTCAACGAACTAGAGAAAATCGTTCTAAAATTCATATGGAACCAAAAAAGACCCTGAATAGCCAAAGCAATCCTGAGAAGGAAGAATAAAGCTGGGAGGATTATGCTCCCCAATTTCAAGCTCTACTACAAAGCCACAGTAATCAAGACAATTTGGTACTGGCACAAGAACCGACCCATAGACCAATGGAACAGACCAAAGAGCCCTGATATAATCCCAACCATATATGGTCAATTAATATATGATAAAGGAGCCATGGACATACAACGGGGAAATACAGCCTCTTCAACAGCTGGTTTGGTGAAACTGGACAGCTACATGCAAGAGAATGAAACTGGATTATTGTTTAACCCCATACACAAAAGTAAACTCGAAATGGATCAAGGACCTGAATGTAAGTTATGAAACCATAAAACTCTTAGAAGACAACATAGGCGAAAATTTCCTGAATATAAGCATGAGCAACTTCTTCCTGAACGCATCGCCTCGAGCAAGGGAAACAAAAGCAAAAATGAACTCATTGGACTACATCAAACTAAAAAGTTTCTGTACAGCAAAGGACACCATCAACAGAACAAAAAGGCATCTTACAGTATGGGAGAGTATATTTGTAAATGACACATCCGACAAGGGGCTAACATCCAAAATATATAAAGAACTCACCCGCCTCAACACCCAAAAAGCAAATAAACCAATTTAAAAACGGGCAGAGGATCTGAACAGATACTTCTCCAAAGAAGAAATTCAGATGGCCAACAGGAACACGAAAAGATGCTCCACATCATTAATTATCCAGGAAATGCAAATAAACACCACAGTGAGATATCCCCTCACATCAGTTAGGATGGTCAGCATCAAAAAGACTAAGAACAACAAATGCTGGCAAGGATGCGGAGAAAGGGGAACCCTCCTACACTGCTGGTGGGAATGTAAGCTAGTTCAACCATTGTGGAAAGCAATATGGAGGTGCCTCAAAAAACTAAAAATAGAAATACCATTTGACCTGGGAATTCCACTCCTAGGAATTTGCCCTAAGAATACAAGTTCTCAGATTCAAAAAGACATATGCACCTCTATGTTTATTGCAGCACGATTTACAATAGCCAAGATTTGGAAGCAACCTAAGTGTCCATCAGTAGATGAATGGATAAAGAAGATGTGGTACATATACACAGTGGAATACTATTCAGCCATAAGAAAGAAACAAATCCTACCATTTGCAACAACATGGACGGAGCTGGAGGATATTATCCTCAGTGAAATAAGCCAGGCAGAGAAAGACAAGTACTAAATGATTTCCCTCATTTGTGCAGTATAACAACAAAGCAAAACTGAAGGAACAAAACAGCAGCAGACTCACAGACTCCAAGAAGGGACTGGCGGTTACCAGAGGGAAGGGGTGTGGCAGGGCGGGTGGGCAGGGAGGGAGGGAGCAGGGGACTGAGGGTTATTATGATTAGCACACATGGTGTGTGGGGGGGATCATGGGGAAGACAAGTGTAGCACAGAGAAGGCAAGTAGTTACTCTGTGCATCTTATACACTGATGGGCAGTGACTGCAATGGGGTATGGAGGGGACTCGATAATATGGGTGAATGTAGTAACCACATTGTTTTTCATGTGAAACCTTCATAAGAGTGTGTATCAATAATACCTTAATAAAAAATATATATATTTAAAAACATTGTTATATGAAGAGGTGGCCAAAGAGTATACAGCCAAAACAATATAAAATCAAAGCATATGGAGTTGTGTTAGCTATTCCTCAAAAAAAAAAGTGTGCTCTTGGATTTTTGTTGTCTTTGGGGTATTAGGATTTGTTTTCTTATTGTGATTTAATTTTAATTTTAATATCTAAGTTTAAGTTATTTTTCTTCAGGAGAGTGCCCCCAATGGTTTCAGTTTCAGTCTTCGCAAAACTTGGATCAGCCCCTGTTATAACCATATCCTTAGAGACTGATTGGATTGGGGCCCCAGGAACATGGCCCAGCCCTCTGCCAGGATGCTGGATAGTGGCTGGCCTGAGGCGGTGGGACAGAGCACCCAGAGGGGCGTATTCGGGTAGGTAAGTGCCGCTCACCTGCCGCTGAGGTGTCCGGGCGTATTCCAGAAGAGAGGCCCGGGACAGAGGTCTGGGTGGGGAGAGACTAGGTGGAGAGAGGCTCAGAATGCACACAGCAGCGCCAAGGATGGGGGGTAGAGCTCAGGACAGCAGCAGCGAGAGGCAGGCAGAGCTGCAGACAGAGACAGAGGGACAGATGGAGGGACTGTACCAGGAGGATGAACCAGTCACTTAAATTTCCCAGCCTGTATTCCAGAACCTTCTAGACAGAGTCACTCCCTGGCATCCCACCTGAATACCTTCTTTTCTTTTTCTATCTCCCTTTTTCCCCCTTTTCTTTTTTGGCCTTTTTCTTCTTTATTACAAATAACAGAGAACTCCGAAATATTTGGGCTTAAATAAGATATATATTTTCCATGTTAACATGGTTTGAGGGGATGGGGGAGTGGGTGAAATAGGTGAAGGGGTTAAGGGGTACAAACTTCAAATTAGAAAATAAATTAGTCATGGGGATGGAGGTACAGCATAGGGAATATAGCCAATATTATTGTAATTTCTTGGCTCTTCTAATAATGTTTCCTTGGCTATCATTCTATCATATGGTCGCATCTAAATGCAAGGTAGGCTGGGAGGTTACAATATTTTAGCTAGGAACATTGCTGAGGAAGGGAGGATGGATGCAAACATGTGGAGGGAAAACACCCAGGACAAAAAGAGAGTACATATGATCTGATACTATGTATATGAAACTCTAGAAAAGCCAAATCTGATTTATAATGACAGGAAACAATCATTGACTGAGGGCCAGGAGTGAATCGGATGGGGTACCGGAAACTTTTTGGGATGATGAAGATGATCTGTGATGTTAGATAGGTGTACAGATTTGGCAAAATGCATCCACATGTACACTTATAAATTATATATTATATTGAATATAAATGATACCTCAATAAAGTTGATTTTTTAAGTATGGGGAGTCCCAGCACTGTAACAGAACTAATGAACTTTTGTTCATTTCCCTCAAGTCTTCTTCTATTTCCTTGTCTTTACATGGTTGAGATCGGAACACACAGGAGTCTGGATCTTGCCTTTTTCACCCAACGTTACATCACAAAATTTCCCATGTGGCTACATTAATCTTCATAATCATCCTTTTAAATGACTCTGTAATTCTTTGGAACTTGAAAATGTAATATATATATATTTATATGTATGTCTATATATATATATACATATACATATACAGAAACATTTCAGAAATACCAAATAGTACACAGCAAAAACCAAGTCTTTCCCCCAGCACTGACTTTCATGGCCCCTTACTTGGAAGCAGTGGGTGATCCAGGTTCTAGGATGTACATCCAGAAATACTCTGTGCACATAAAAACATATGTGATCAGCTTTCCCTCTTCTTTTAGACACAGATAAGACAATGCTAAATACTGCCTTTTCTCTTAATACATCTTGGAAAGCATCTCATATCCACACCTCGAGACAGACCTCATTCTGTTCAACTCTGCAGCATGTTTCACGGGTGGATGTCCTACAACTTACTGAACCAATACTGATAAACATTTAGTTTCCTAGTTTTTTCCCCTATTACACGTGGTAAGGCTGACGTTTTGGCTCAGCTACCGTACAGATGTAGTGTCTACATCTACATCTACATACTACATCTCAAAGCGCTAGACTGTATGCAAAGTTTACCACAAAAGTGGCTTAAAGCTGGTCACGTGACTGTTGAAACTTGAGGATATAAAAGGCTGGAGAGGGAGGAGATCGTGAAGGCATTTGTGAGGGCTTCCTCCATCCCCTAAAGTCAAGAAGGAGGATTTCAACAGGCCGCCCAGAAGGCTCAGTATACGTCCCTGCAGTCTGGGGGCCCTGGCAGCTGCCGGCTGCCTTCTGCTTGGGAAACGCTGAGGAGGAGAGAAATACTGGCGCATTGTCTGTGGGGAGTGGATGGCCGATGCTGCTGCCTGCACTTAGCCTGTGGGCTCAGGGTTAATCCAGAGAAAATCCCACGTTTTCCTGTGCAGCAGTTCTCATGGGTTGTCTTAAGGCAGTGCCCGATGCCCCCTTGTCCTCCTCCTGGTCTGTCAGCGGGCAGCTCAGATGCCCAGCTCTTTGCCCATGGAACACGGCCCATTTCACTCACATTCTCGGCACAAGCCAGGAGCATTCAGGTGGGAGCTCTGAATGCTTTCCCTGGGCTCAGCGCTCACCATGACCCCTTGCCTTTGACCCTTCCTCAGCCACCAGCCCGCCCCCCTGTGGGCTGGGCTGAAATAGACACCTCCTGGATGACCTGTGCAGATTCTGAAGGGCGCTTCTCTGCCCCTGTCCTGCCAGCTGCATGGAGAGAGGTGCTTCCCCGCACAGGGCCTAGACCCTCACCCTCCTGCCCACCCACTGACCCCTGGAGAGCTTGCCTTCCAGACTTCTTCCTCATTGGTCCTATCCATTTAAAGGCCAGCTGCCAAGGTCATGGTGCACGCCCTGTTACGTGACCTGTCCTTGGAGGCCTTGGGTTGTTCCCTTTCTGTTCCCCCCACCCTCAAAAAGACCCATGGTCGGCTGCTGCCAGAACACGGCGCATGCTCAGAGAAGACCAGCCCCTGCCAGCCTCGCTGGGAGAGGGCAAAACTCTGCGAGGAAGGCCATTGCCTGTGAAGGTAACCCCCAACACAGTCCTTCTCGGACTTTAATGTCTGTCGCCAGAACCTGGGAATCCTGCTAAACCATAGATCCTGACCCAGGAGATGTGAGAGCTGAGCAAAGCAAGCTCCTAGGTGTGCCGGTGCTGCTGGTCTGTGGACCACACTCAGAGCAGCAAGGACTTAATATATTCCCAAGCCAAAGTGTATTTTAAAAAGGCACTCTCTGGGGTCATCTCATTAACTCAGAATAACTGAGGTAGGAAGGGCAGTCTTATTTTTTTTTAAGTAATTTATTCAAATATTGTTAAGTACAGGGCTTTGATTTCTTTCAAGGGCTGCATTATCACTGATCGGAGTGACAGAGGGTTAGAATAGAGGGTTCCATGAATCTGCTTCCATGAAGAGGGAAGCCTCGAGATTCATAGGTCTGTTTACCTGCTAAACTAGAGGGCTTTGAAGTAGGTTGAAAATGCCCGATTCTTTCTCATGGATTATTTTACCCACTTTTTTCTTGACAACAAGTACCATTTTTAGGTTTATTTGTTTTAGCCTTGATTTAGTGCACTCTCAGATAGGCATTGAATAAATGAAGACATAACTGAAATTAGTTTCTTCCTATTGTAGAAAAGTAAACTTTGGCCCATCACTACATTGTCACAAGGTCTGTGCGCTGTCCAGGTGAATGACACTTTCCCCAAGACCTAAGCCAGACCCAGCGCCCGTTTCCTGCTCATGCCCCTGCATGCCCAGAGATTGCTCGGGGTCGGGCGCGTGTGTTTTCCTGAGCAAGGCTGCAGAGTCATTTCATTTTCAATGACAGTCGGTAACAGCCTGTTTATTATCACTGCTCCCCGCCTGTGCCCAGTGGGGGTGGCAGGAAGATTGGCAGTGAAGACAAGAAACTGTTTTTAGAGGCTTCCAAGCAAATTACTGCATGGTTTCTCCCTGAGGCATCAGGGCATGGATGATAAAGGAGGAGTGAGGTTTCCCCGCCAGTATTTGGGTTCTTGCAGGTGTGAGAGGCCGGAGGTAAATGGCTCTGGCAGCCAGCCCCACAGCTGCTGCCTCATTTGCATGATTATTTACATAATCTGGCTCCACATCGGGTCCCAGTCCTGGACGCGCAGTGTCTGGAGGGCACGGCCATCGCTTCCTAGCCTTATTGCTCAGAGTTCTGTCTCTGCCCTGGCCTGTGGCCCTCTCCCCAGTGGGTGAGGAGGGGGCCACAACACTGCTGAGCCCTGATGAAGGAAGTGCACTGGAGGAATTGGGGGCCCCCAATCTTGCTGGCCATTTAACACCTAACAGGGCTGGTGGCAGCAGAGAGACACCCTTGATTGCCCGGAGCCAGGGCTCAAGGTTCTCTCCAGAAAGACCCTTCCTTAGAACCAGCACGACCGTGACCTTCTCCCACTGCCCTGGAGGTGCTGGAAGCTGAAGGAGAGCAAGCCATGGTTCTGTCTGGCTCTCGCTGATGTTTTATAAGCAACAGCTAGACGCAGGGAGGATGGGCAGAGAAACACTTTTAGAGAATATTGTGAAATGAAATGGAGGCCTGTTCCAGAGTGTGGGATACAGTTAATCCTTTCTGGATCTGGATTCCAGGAGCCGAACCCAAATCAATAAGCAGGATTGTCTAGGTAATTTGCAGGACCCAGTGCAAAATGAAAAGCAGGGCCCTTGTTCAACAAGTATTAAGAATTTCAAAAAGGCGATAGTAAGCATTAAACCAAGTGTGGGGCCTTCTGAGTGGGGCCATGTGAACATGGGGGCCTAGGCAACCCCATTATCACATGCCCCCGAAGCCAGCCCTGCCCAGAGCTAGCATTTACTAAGGTGGACATTTTATGTGCATGATCTCATTTAATCCCCAAACAGCTCTATGAGGTAGGTATGATTAGGTTCTCTCTATGGATGAGAAAACTGAGACGAGTAGTGAGCAGTATCTGAATCCAGTTCTTCCGAGGCCAGAGACTGTGTTCTTCTCTCCAGTGGGGCTGCCAGATCACGGCACCTGAGCCCAGGCACTCTGCAGTTGTAGCAGACTCCCACCCCCAGTCTGACCTGTCCTGTACTGGCTGCCAGGGTCTGGAGGGGCCGGAGCAGAGCATTGAGGTATTACGGAAAGCACACGGGCTCTGGACTTGGACCTGGATTTGGATTCAGCTCTGCCTCTCCCTGACTGACTAGCAAAGTCACTTAGCGGTTTTCAGCCTCAGTTTCCTCATCTGTGAAACGGGATGACACTATCTACTTAATGTTCTCATGGGGATTAACTATGATCCATGTAAAGTGCCTGACACATAATATGTACCCAAAAAAGTCAATTCTCTACAGGAAAAACACACTGGCTGCCACACCCACCCACCCCACCTATTCCCTCTCTTTGGCAAGTCCCCCACCCTTCTATGAAGCAGCCCAAATTCACTGTACCCCTAGGGCTTCTTCTCCCAGCTGGCGAGGGAGATGCCCTCAACTGCCTCTCCTTTAAATAACCTGGCAGGGACACTGGGTTTCCAGTTTTATTGCTCTCATGCCAGAGAGAAGTAAAATGCCAAAGGTAGGAAGTTGCCAAGTTTCTGGATTCTTACGGAGTCGCGGTGAGCCTGGCTCCTTGTGGAGGTGGCACTGGCTGCCCGATGCTCACGTGCAGCCTGCTTTCCTTCCTCCCTGGGGTCTCAGGGTCTCCCTTCTTTCCTGTCCGCTTTCAGGGAAAAGCAGGCTGACCCCTTCCTGCAGGAAGGCCTCCTTCCCCTGGAAGCCTCCACCTGGGTACCTGGGAAGGACCTGAGCACCTTCTCGCCCCAAGGGAGGGGCTGGGTTTTCTGACAACTCCTGGCTGAGGTCTCTCATCTGCTTGACTTTCCTGTCTCAGGGACAGTTCCCTTGGGACAAAGTCCCCTTCCTGTCCCATGCCACGAAGAGGAGGCAGATGGGCTGTGTGTGTGTGTGGATACCTAAGAACTGAGAAACCCTCTGGTATCCGAGAAAAGAGCCAATTCTGTCTGCCTCTCCCCTCCCCTCCCCCAGGAGCCAGCTGACCACAGCTCCAGGCTGCCTGGAGTGACACCTGCCCCTTTGCCCTCTCTCCAGCAGTAAATACTGGATCCGGTTCAGCTGTTTAACTAAGAGGAAAGTCGTGGGCTCATAAATAGCTAGTATCCTGGGGAAGAAACGCTGAGCGGTATTAATGCCCTGGAGGGACTGTGACAAGTTCCCGCTGCAAACGGTAGGCCTGGGGGGTCCAGACTCTGTTCACAAATCCCTTCCTTCCCTTGGCATTGCCAGATAACAACCTGGGAGGCTGGGCTGTCGCCTAGACTAGCTGGTCCCTTGGAGTGGGTCTTTCTTGCCAGGCCATTTGGCACTCTAGTCTGATTTGAGGCTGGCTGGTGTATTCAGGTAGTGCAGCTGGTCACACTTGTTCACGTAGGTAAACTTCCTGCCCCAGCCTGGCCACTTGGGTGCATTCTCACCTGGGAGTAGCTGACATATGCAGAAGTACTTTGACTGGACATTTGGGTGAAGGGTCCCTGGACCTAAGTGATACTCAAGTGTGTCCAAGCTGATTAGGTCTGGTATTTGCTACATCACTCAGATAGCGAACGTTCCTGGGGAGCCCAGGAGATCCACACCATCTGGTCATGGGCTCACCCAGGAGAAAAAGAGATGGTGAGCACACCCCCCTACTTCTTCCTCACTCTTCCAGATGTGCCCCCAACCCCTGGGCCTGTCTGCATTGTTTCTGGGCCAACACTGCCATCCTTCAGGCCACACCTGCCTGCTCTGGGGCCCCAGTCTCTCTCAGGCCTCATGAAAAGGGGAAGCTGGTATGGGAGGAGCCCCCAGGGAAATTAGCCGTGGCTCCAGGGGATCATGGCCCCAAGGCCGGGTTCACAGGTGTGCTAGCAAAGGGCTCCGCGCTGGGCCCAACAGGCCACAGGCTGGACCAGAAAACTTGGACCCTCCTGTCTGAGGTGAGAGTGGGACAACTGCTTTTCCTCTGCCCTGGGCACATGCCCCAAGTCTGACCAAGAGCTGCTGAAAAGCTGAGAATTTGAGAGAGGGCCGCACAGCGTAGGTGTTTCTCTGGGCTGTGCTAGCCTCAAAGGCCAGCACTGAGTCACTGCTCTATGGCTGTCCTCACCGCTCCCTCCCTTCTCAGGGAGGCGTGGCAGTGTTGGCCCGGAGCCATTCTGAACCAGGATAACCAGCCAGAGGAGAGGGGCAAAGGCCAGAGGGGTTTCTGCACACCTCTCTGGTCCGTCAGCACAGTAAGTTCCCTGCAGCTCCACACCACCCATCAGCCCGGCTGCTCGTCTGCAACAAAAAAATGCCTTTTGCAAATGTCTGCCCAACAGCGTATCCCTGCCTGGTTTCAGAGGCTCTGGCTTCTGAGTCTCCCTGGTTCTGCCCCCAGGGAACTCACCTTGCCTGTGCCGAATGATTTCCTCTGGGGCCCTGTCCTTTTGCATTGGGATCCAGCTGCTGGGTTGAAGCTCAGAGCTTCACGCCTCATCCAGGCCAAAGCCACTCCGGCAGGGGGACCGGAGAACTCTGGAGGCGTGCGGGCCCTCCCCTCCCCAGGCCAGGCAGTTGCCTTCTCTCCAATCTCTTTTCTCCTCCTGCTCCAGCGTCACCTGGGCCCCGGGGCCCCAGCAGCTGGGTAGGGTACAGAAGCCCTGGAGCATTTTCTCTCTCCCTCAGCTAGTGGTCATGGTTGGTGGCAGACGTGCGGGCATCGAGGGCAGGCCAATCACTTGGCACATCTTCATCAGGATATCTTTTCAATATCTCTTCAAAGTAGATTTAGAAGTGAGGCTAAGGGCTTGGTGGGCGTGGGCAGAGATGACCTTCTAGGGCCAGTCTTGGCCCCTCTCGTCTTCTGAATCAGTTTGTGTTCCCCACTTAATGAGAGCTCTGCTGTTTAGCCAGATGCACCAGAGCAGTCTTGACCATGAGGGGAACTCGCCTCTACCCTAAGAGGCTCGTCAAATGATTTCCCCTACACACACCTTGGTACATCTCCAGGGCCATTCTATGCACCTGCCAGCGAGCCCACGCCTTACTCCACTTCTGGCTACAAATGCCTCTGGGGCCTGTCTTGTCCAGCCCCCTGCCTGCTCCCCCAGCAACTGTCCCTATCATCTCCCATCTGTTTGCAAACCAGTTGAGTGTGTGTGTGGGTATGTGCTTAGATGTCTCAGACAAACCTGGAGCAGAGACTTTTTAACACTAAGAGCCCCTCTTTCTAGGACCTCACTTCTAACATCCAAACCAGAATCTCCTGTAGAAGCCAGTTTGGCCCATTTGTTCTCATCAGCCTAGGTGTCCAGGTAGGGAGAGGGCGGGGTCCCCCCTCTTACCCCAGGCCCTTTCACTTCCTTTCCCTGGGGACTTCCCAAATCTCCTCCCAAGGCCATGGGAGGGCCCTGGACGCAGGAGTCACAAAGAACACACCTCTAGTTTCCGTTACCCTGAGCAGGGCCTGGAGCAAGTCCTCACCCTTGCCTTGCCCCATCACTCCCCCCCATCCCTCCCAGGAGGGGCCAGTGGGTGCCTTGCAGAGACGGGGATTTGGTGTGTAATTATGGAGCAGACACCTGGCACTGAGGCATCCCAGCACGGTGTGCAGTGGTTGGCACCGTGGCTAATGAGACAGTGGCGAGCCAGCTGGCAGAGGCAGGCTCTGGGATTTACGGGGGCCTAATTGCCGTGGAGATGATTGCTTTTTAATGTGATCAAGAGCAAAGGCCCTCTTCTTCTTTTTTCTTTAATCTGTTCAACCAGGAGAAATGGAGCTCTGGTCTCTCCTAACGTATTGTTCCAACCTGGGCACGTTACTCAAGGGCACCGAGGAGAGTGGGGAGGTTCCATTCAAATGTCTTTCCTCCTGAGTGACTGTTCAGAGCAGGTCCTGAGCCACTTGATGCTTGGGAGATGCAGAGGGAAGTTCAGGGTGACCCAAGTGTCCCTGAGACGAACTCCCCTTTGGCACCTGTCACAGCATGCCACTGTGGTCATTCAGGCCCATCACTCACTGGACCACTGGCTCTGAGTCTTTTCTGGATTATAGATTCCCTGGTGAGTCTCACAAAATTACCGTCTCTCAATGAATAATAGCTAACTTTATGTCATGTTCCAAGCCCTGGGCTAAGTTATTTACACAAGTTTCCCATTGACCCCCCACCACAACCCTATCAGAAAGGTGCTGTGTTATCCCCATTGTACAGATTAGGAAATCGAGCCACAGAATGAGGAATAATTTGCCCATAATACACAGATAGGACTTGAATCCAGCAGACTGACTCCACTTGAACACGGTCATTTGTAGAGACTCTCTTCAGAAGCATGCAGTCTGTCTCTCTCACAAACGCACACATTCAATATAGGCATATAACGTCACGGGTTTTCACGGACTCCCTGAAGCCCTGCGTGAACTCCTTCAGCTGCCCAGGGGTATAAACCTCCCCACATTTAGGAGGCCCGAACCCAGACTGTGAGGTACCTAAGGGCAGGAACTGTGCTGTCTTCTTGACCACTGGATAAATGGCACTTAATCAGTGTTTGCTGAAGGAAGGACAAAGGGACAAGAAGGGGAGAGGGGGGGCATGATCCCCGCTTCCAAGACGCTCAGGATCTAGTTAGTTGGACAAGATACAAGAACTAAAATACAGCTTTTAAATAACAGCTCGAAAGAAGCGAAGACCCACTACCAGCCCACCCGCAGTCCACTGTGCTCACGGCCAAAGTGCCGCACGGATGGGGCGGAGGGCTGCTGGTGCCCTGGCATCGGGGTGGCAGAGGACCAGTGGGCGGCAGGGTGGCAGGCGTGGCCGGTCAGGGAGAGCCCTCAAGGTGTACACAGTGTTCCTGCCGCCGGCTCTGTTTGCTTTCTCTCCAGGGCGGTGGGGGCAGGGGAGGTGGTCCCGGAGGCCCGCACAGCCTCACGGCCCAGCAGTCCCCGCAGCCCCAATCTCCCCCCACTCCTGCTCCCCCTCAGCCCACCCTGGTCAGGCTTCTGCCCCAACTCCCTGCCACACCTGCCCTTGCTAAGGTCAGACATCCCGGCTGACCAGCCATCTCCATTTACCCAGAACATTCTCTTCTAGAACTGGGACAGTCCTGGGCAAACGGGGACAGTCGGTCACCCCACCAATGGCTTCCTAGTTGCCAAATTCAAGGATGCCTTTGGGTCCTTAACCACCTTGACCCCAGGTTCCTCCTGCTGTCTCCTTCCTCCTCGGAACCCCCTCTTCTCCTGGCTCCTGCCCTCATTTCTGGCCTGCTCCTTCTCCTCCTCTGCTGGCTCCATTTCCTTTGCCATTTCAGTTCTGCCCCTTCGGTTCTCCAGCCCTATTATATGCTAGGTCCTGGGGACAAAAAGGCTAAAGATGTGGTCTCTGGCCTCAAGAAGCTCATAGCCCCATAAAGGAGATGGTCACGGAACCCCCGTGTATTGGGAGACATGCCAGAAAGAAGTAAGTAGACAGAACAGAAGCGCTTCAGACCATGGAGGGATCAAGCCTGTCTGGACAGCATCGAGGACCTGGGCATGGAGCTGGGCTCTAAAGAATGAATACGAGTTTACTAGGTGAAAGGTGAAAGGAAGCCTCTAGTTGGTGGGAACAGGTGCCAAGGCGTGAAGCAGTGAAGTTCAGTGGTAAGTGCAAGGGAGGTACAGCTTTGATGTGGCCAAACATATGCCAGTGGTAGGGGTGGGGATCGAGATGAGCTGATGAGGGGGGCAGAAGCCAGGTCCTAAGGGGCCTCATATGCCACGCCTCTGCATGCAAGTCCGTGAATGGGCTTAAAGAGTCCCACAGCTCCCCAGATGGATGGAAAGTGCTAGGAAAGGAGTTCCTCAGCTCTCCTCTGATTCTGGAGGAGGGGACCCAAAGGCCCACTGTTGCAGAGCTGGGGGAAGCAGTGGGGCAGAAGAGCCCATTGTCAGACTTTTGTTTTTCCTTAAGATCTCTCTGGTAGCTGACTGAAGGGAGGATGATGACTTATGGAAGCTAGAAGCCAGTTTGCCAGTGGGGCCCACGGGGTCGGAGCTTCAGCTCTCCTCGCTGTCCCCAAGCAAAGTCTTCCTGAGGCAGTCTGCCATCCCTGCGTGCACCTGCTTCCAAGCCCAACCAGCAGACCTCCTGGACATTTCCTGAGGCTTCCACCATGTTCTACAGGCCCCTCAAAGTCTACCTGCCCCGGCAGGCGTCAGCATCTGTGCCTGGCCCTCGGTAGACACCAGGTAAATATTTTTGAATTGTATTAAGGTTCAACTCTACAATGAACTCATGAACTGGATTTTAGGGCTCGAGTTGAGGTCTTTCTGGGGACCAATCAGCTCTCTTCTACCCAGAAGGCTCAAAATTCTTAAGGTTTTCTAAAAAGGAAATTTATAGTTCCTATCCTTATTTATTAGTTGAAAAGTAATGACATACTCTGAGCATACAGGATAATACAGGTAGGAGTTTTTGGCCCCATCTATAGGGGAGCAAACTGAAGCTCGGGGCTAAAAACATGATGTAGAAAGCCCAGGTGAGCCACTCTCCCTTCTCGTGGACCCTGAACGGGGACCTTCTCAGTGACGGAGCCCGGCCAGTGCTGCCTGCATCCTCACGCCATGACTGGTCCAATCTGGTTGCTAAGGGCCGCTTCCCATTTCCTCCGCTCTGCTGCTCTGCTGTGGCAATGCAGCACCCTGCAGGTTGTGTGTGTGCATGTTAGGGAGGCACCGGGGGATGCAGGGGTGGGGCTCTAATTGGTTTGATGGTTGCTAGGGTCAACAGGGCTGTGATTGGCTGACTCTGTTGATGCGCCCACCCTGTCCTAGAACCCTCTGGGGTTGCCACTGTTGCCCCACCTGAAGTCTAGTGTGTGTGTGTGTGTGTGTGTGTGTGTGTGTTTGTAGTACACATGTGCACGAATACATGCATGCCTGTACATTTGGCACAAACAGTGCAGAGAGGAAGTGGTGTTTGGTTCAGTGATAAAATGGAAGCTCCCAGGCTGTCTACGCAACCACGCGAGAACCAGGTAAATGGCATTTGTCCCCTAATCATCTCCACTCCCCATAAATCACTGGAAAACAATGGCCTGGGTTTACTCAGAGGACGAGTAAGAACTGGCTGAGTCCAGCCAAGTCCTGCTGTTCCCACAGACTAGTCCATCTCTGAGGAGCTAGGCCATGGGGGTCAGGCCGTGGGCTCCGGTCTCCGCCTGCCCTTCTGCTTGCCAAGGATATACATGCTCTTGGAGGGAGCTTCTCTCCCTTCTCACTTAATTTCCCACTTCCTAGGTATGTCTCCACTCGTCTCTTAGAACCCTTTGGCCAAATACTAATGATCTCATTCACATGCAGATTCTTTAACAGTTTACAAAGCTCTTTCACATTCACCCTCTCATTTAATCCTCCTGAGAGGCAAGCAGTCACAAATTCCCCATTTTGCAGAGGAGGAGAACTGAGGCCCTGATGACCGAAATGACTAAGGGGCAGTCAGGTCTCTGGGCCTCCCAAGTGTCCAGCCATGCGTTTGGAGACTGTGATGCATGGGTATGGGTAGGGCCAGAAGGGAGGCAAGCCAGCAGGCATTGTGCAGAAAGGAGATTCTCTGCTGGCTAAGCTCTTCCTGTCTGGATGCTATGCCTCCCCGGGGGAAAGTGGGGCAGGCTTGAACTTTGGTTTTTCAGAAGCTATTCAAATGAGCTGCCCACACAGTCTGTGAGGGAGAGCTGTTTCCAGCTTCCCCACTCAGCCCTCAGGCGCCCAGGGACGCCTGTCCTATCTGCAGAGCAATGGCATGTCCCTGGCAGCGGGGAGGGAGACAGGATCAGAGCGGCTAATAGGCTGGGCTGCTGCTGGGGGGTGGGGCCAGCTTTGTCATCCTGCCAGCATCCCACTGCTAGGGTGACCAGGGCCACCCAGAGATGCCACAGACCCTTTAGGCTAGCAAAGGGGAAGGGGGCTGCAGGGCCTGCAGGGGAGGGACCCCTGGATCCCAGCTGCCAGGGGAAATCCCCCACTGAGAGTCCCTTGTCTGACCCTCTGCAAGGAGGCAGTTTGGGCTGCAGAGAAGAGAAAGGAGAGAAACAAGTATTGATTGGGCACCAAGTTTACCTCTCATCGAAACCCCATGAGAGAGGGACTATTACCCTCTCCACGTTACAGATGGGAAAGTCAGAGGAGTGCGTGACTACCCAAGGTCACACTGTCTATGTGGCCTCAAAACCCAAGGTCTCGCTTGGTGGGGCGGCAGGTCGTGAGTCCCTCCTTAAAGGGCTTGTGGTGAGATGTATGGAAAGAAAATTGGAATGGGAGGAGGGCAGAGGACACGGAAGGATTTCGGAGGGACGTTTTAGAAGGGCACAGACAGGGAGCAGAAAAATTAGGATGGCCCAAAGGCACACACACAGAGTCTCCCTATCCAGCTAGGAAGCTCCACTGATGCGCCCATGGCCGCTCTTCCCTGGCTCCCCCCTTCCACCTGCCCATCGGCTCACGCCCTTCCCTGGGCTGCGGAGGCGCCACCTGCCCTTCCCTGGGCTCCATACAGACACCCATCTGCAGCCATCCCTTTCCCCCAACCCCAGGGAGGAAGACAATGCCTTCAAAACCAAAGATTTCAGAGATTCTGAAGCCCCATCCCATCTCAGGGGGTGCGGGGTAGTGTGACAGTCTCTGAGCAGGTGGCCGGCCCACTGTTGTTTAAGCTGTCACCTCTCTATGAAGTTGTCCCTATCTCTTAGGCACAGCTAAGGGGTTCCTCCTCTGCTCCAGCCCACACTGCCTTGCTATGCAACTGTTCCTCTCTCCCCCTCTCTCCCACTGGATGGTGAGCTACATGAGAATAGGGACTGAGACTTAATTCTCAGGATCCAGGATGTCCCTGACATGCAGCTGGTGCTCAGTAAAATGTCTGTTGACGGGACAAACAATGGTAAGTGTATCTACTATTTATTGGGCTCCTATTACGATTCAAGCCCTATGTGCTTGGGCATACATTATCTTTAATATGCACAACAAACACACAAGATTGATTTTCGTATCTTTGTTTTACAGATTGCGAAACTACGCTCAGAAAGGTTAAGTCCTGTGCCCAAGGTCCCCCAGCCGATACAAGGAGACTCTGAGAATCAAGACATCTCTAAGAAGCTTCCAGCTCAGTCTATCCCAACAGCAGCTCCAACCTCGACACTCTTTGCTCCCCTATTTTCTAGACTCAAACAGGCAGAGTTCAAGGCCTTGTCTCCTAACCATCTCTCCAATATGTTCCCCCCTCCTCCCAGCTGCCATGGCCCCAGTCTAAGCCTGCATTATTTTTCACCAGGACCAGCCTCTGAATTGGGCTGCCCGTCTCCAGATTTGTTCCACCATCAGTCCTCCACTTGGCTACAGAGGGATGTCTTACATCACAGCCCTGGTGATATATCTTTCCTCTGAAATGCTCCATGTTGTCCTGTATTTTCAGGCCACGGTCTGGCTCATTAGCCATGGTGGCATACATAGAAGGGTCTGCAGAACTCAGCACCTGCCTCCCTTCACAGCGTCCCCTCCAGCTCGAGGACTGTAAGCTCTGGCCTCACAGTACTGGGGGGCTGTACTCTCAGCCCTGCACAATGCACAGGTTTTACCCATCCTGGAAAATGGGAAAGCCATTCCTCCCCACCACCGTGACCCTCAGCTCAAGCGGCAGGCAATGACAGCTCTAGCCAGGGTCTTCCACCAGCCAACATCCTGCTGTTTAGTTACCTGTCCCATTAGACCAGGAGCTCCCTGAGGGTAGAGACTGTGCTTCATTCATCTTTTGTGCTCAGAGACCTGGCTATTATTTAGCAATAAGATAGTTCAGAACACTGAACATTTTTTGTTGAAACCTCTTGACCTCATCCATCCCCCCTGGTTCCTTGAAACTCTACTCTTTGGCCTCATTCTCTAGAATCCTCTCGTAAACATAGTTCCTTACCCAGAGCCCTCTCCCCTGCCCTCCCTGCCCCCTCCCTGCCTCTCCATGGCCTCCCTGCCCCTCAGACCCTTATCATCCACATGGATTATGGAGCCAGGCAGGTTGCTCTCCTGAAAGGCTGGAGGCTCCCAATCCACCCTGTCTTTGCACCTCTTCAACACTCTGCAGTCTTACCTTTATAAAGTGTGTGTGCTCAGGAAATCTGCATGCTCTAGCAGAGAAAACAGAGGTAACAGAGTTAAGGGACCCCTGCTGTCCACTCGCACAAGTCAGTACCCTGAGCAAGACCAGCATCTCCCTTCTTTCTGCCATCTCTAGCCCTTGCCATCTGGAGAGATCTTCGCTGCAGGCCGCAGGCTGGCGTGGGAGGGTAGAGGCTGGCCCCAGAGTGGGCCCGCAGGCCATGTCTTCCCAAGGAAACTGTTCTAGTCTCAACACCTCATTCACCCCAGAGAAAGGCGCCAGACTCAAAGCTAGGAGCTAAGGGGTGGCAATCACTTAAAATCAATCTTCAGGAAGGGTTCAGGCAAGAAACGCCTCTACACTGCGGACCATCCTTCCTCAACAGACCCCCTGCAAGGGCCTCCAGACTGCAGAGCCCATGTGCACTGGCGGATCCCAGGCCTCCTGAGAGCTGAGGCACCGCCTCTCCTCACAGCCCTCAGGAGGAAGTAGGCGTGGGAGGGGCCCAGATGGGGTCACTGTGCCCTTCACCCCATCCCAGTTTTCCTTTGATCCCTGAAGTCAGATAGTATGGCCATTGGCCTGGGTGCTAATAGTGGCCGTCATTAACTCCGTGTGGGACTTCGGGCCAGTCCAATCTCCTTTCTGGGCCTCAGTTTCTCCTGCAAAATGAAAGCTGGACTGACATTAGCTATTCTGTAGGCTTCTTGGCTAATCCTCAGTTGGCCTGCACAGATAATTCTAAAAGGACAAACTGAGTTACCCTTCAGGGTACGAAGTGGGGGTGATGATTTCATAGGCAGGCTTCATTCAGGCCCTGGGGATGGGGCCAACAAGGTGGGAGCTTTGTCCTAAAGTAAGTGACAAGTCCCACCGAACAGAGCAGCAGGAGAGCCCAGGGCTACTGCTGTCAAGAGCTCTAAAGGTGAAAATGACCCACAGGAGCCACCTGTGCACCTTAGCTCCTGGGCTGCCAGGTGCTGGGATCCGAGTCTGACTCCAAAGGTGGGGGGGCTCCATTCAGGGAGAGCCCCTGCCAGCAAATCGACCCAGTCCCGGGCGCTGGACTCTAGAGGGTCTCGCCGCTTAGGCAAGGCTCTCAGGGCCAGCTGGAGGGCGGCAGAGGCCGGGCCCAGGAACGAAACCGGAAGAGGCGCTTGGACCCTGGTTCCCAGAGTGGGAGAAAGGGGTGGCCACCGAGGCAGAGGGAGCCCTGGGGATTGGCAGCGGCTGTGGGCACGGCGGGAGGGACGGAGGAGGAGTCAGCTTGTACATGTGAAAAACTCTGGCTGGGGCCGGGCCTTTCCCTCCCTCCCCCTGCCCTCCTCCCTCCTCTTCCCCACCTTCCTCCACACCCCTCCCTTACCCTCCCCTTCTCCCCCCCCCCTCCTCCTCCTACTCCTCCTCCAGCTCAGGTTGCAGCTTCTCCGGGCAGCCGCTCACCTTTCTGGAGCAGGGGAAGCAGCCCCGAGGCGGGCAGGGACCCCAGCAGGACACAGGACACGCACCCAGCCCCGCGGCACCCCGGGCTTTGCGGGCGGGAGCCGGCGCGCCGTGGCCCCCAGGACGCGCGCAGTGAGTCCCGCAGGCGACGCATTGGGTCGGGCCGGCTAGGCGGGCGGCGCGCCGGGGAGGAAAGCAGAGGTCGGAGGAAGGGGCATCGCCGCGCCGGGGAAACCAAGCGAAGGTAAGCGGAGCGGCTCTTAAAGGCGCCGTTCTGCTTTCACCCTGCGGGGAGCGGTTGGAGGGAAATAACCAGAGCGACGCGGGGAGGTAATTCTAAAAGGACACGCCGCCCGGCGATCACGAGTGTTGGGGGGGTGGGTGATACCCTGTAAAGGCCACTCCCAAGTTCTAGGTGTTGGGAGGGAGGGCTGTTTTGCATTCTCAGATCCCACACTGTCCACCGGAATTCACTTTGGCCCCCGGGCTCCGGTCTGCCCCCTAGGAAGCAAAGTTTTCCACCCAGCCTCAAACCAGGCGCTTTCTGATCGCCCTTCTTAATGGGAAGGGCAAGGGTCAGGAGTCTCTGGTAATGACGGAACCCGTGAGTGTGGGGCCAGATGGCCGCCCTGAAGGGTTTTCGGGGCTCTAGTGAACTTTGCAGAGGGGCAGGCAAGGGGGTGGGGGCGCAGAAGCCCTGTAGGCTTCAGCGCTGCTCCTCGGGGTGGGAGCGGTGTGGGGCGGCGCCTCTGAGAATTGCTGCTCTTGTGTGTCCACTGGGGAGACCAGAGGGCGCCGTCCCGCACCCCGCAGCAGGGGGCAAAGGCTTAATGCTGGGGTGGGGAAGGAGGGTGGGCTGTTGGGCTCAGGATTCTGCTGTTTGTCTGGGCAAGGACCAGGAGTCCGAAATCTGAAATGAGGTATCTGGGCTGGAGGCCTCTGCTCTGCTCGGGGCGGGGATCTGGGGAGCTGTCTGCAGGTGCAGGGCGGGGGGGTCCGCCTGTTGATAGGGACTGATTTTCTGTGCTGCGGGGCCAACACCCTCCTGGGCACCAGTGGCTTCTCTCTAGTTCTCCCAGAACCCTTTCCTGGCAGCAGGGGCCGGAGGGTTGGTGCTGTGAGGAGTGGGGGTCAGTCAGCTCCCCAGCACCTCATCCCCACCCCCAGCCCAGCCCTCAGCGGTTCCCCCAGATGCTGGGCCCTGTGACTCACTGCCTCTCCAGCCTGCCCCTCCTGTGTCACCACCCTGGGAGTTCGGCGCGTTTGCGTGATGTTTTCCACTGGGCATGGGCACACAGCACATTCCTGGACACTGGCCTGAGGAAGCAGAGTCCTCGAGGACGGCTGGCTGAAGGCATGTCCTTAGAGATCGCCTGCTTTTATTCTGGCCTTGGGAGGGAACTGGAACATGTAGCTTAGGCATGGAGGAAGGCAAGGATGGGCCCCAGTAACACTGGCTCCCGGGTCTGCATCCTCAAGGCGGTCTGGAGAGAGGGTCGCCTCGCCACAGCCAAGCTATTCTCTAGGGTTGCCCCACCCCAGCCGCGTCTGTGCAGCTAAGGAGCCTGTGAGCTGCCCGTCCCACCCCGTACGCTCACTGCCCATTATGTTCCTGGGACTCTCCCTGCTGGCTGCCCACCCCCATCCCCGACCCCCCCAGCCCCCTCAGCCTGCCGGGAGAAAGGAGACTTCATTCTTCCCATACTTATTGGGGTTTCCAGAGCCAGAGCAGACGTCAGTAAGTTCCATCTGATTTCTGAACACCTTGGTGGCTACTATTTATTGAATATCTACTGGGTGCCAAGCAGCGTGTCACACAGCTTTATGAAGTGAGTATTATCCCCATTTTACAGGTGAGGACACAGAGACGCTGAGACACTAACTTTCCCAAAGTCCCACCTAGGTGGGATGCAGCCCACTTCCAACTGCCTCCAAACCCCTACCCCACCTGGGGATATCCTAGCCCACTCCGGAGTTCTCTGGCTCTGCATCAGTCCTCAGGAGAAGGGAGGATGGAGCTGGTGCTCCGGGTAAGGAGGCTTCCATTGGTCCTGTGCCAGGCAGAGCCAGACTGCTCCATGGGTCACAGGAAAGAAGGCACCGATCTGAAGAACGAGTGGTTCCTGGTCTGGATCCGTCTGAAAGCTGCATTTGCTTTCTCTCTAGATCCAGACTCTGTCCTCTGCCAATCTGGGTCTTCCTGTGCCCAGGCAAGCAGGCCCCCCAGCAATTACCCCAGCTAGCCTCTCCTTTCTGGGGTCGCCCTGTTTTGGACTTCTATCCAGCATCTCCATCTATCCCTTCCTCGATTCCTTCTTTGCTTCCCTAACAGAGTGTGAAGCCCAAAGGGGAGGGCAAACCCGGGCCCTGTCGGAGCCCAGCCCCAGCACATGCTGGCTGTGGGAGTCCCTCTCCCCAGCAGACTCTGAGCTTCTCCCAGCCTGTCTCCTCATCTGTGAAATGGGGATCATAATAGTGGGGATTGTCATATGAATTAAATAAAATAACACATAGTGCCTGGCAGGTAGCAGACGCTAAATTACTTGTGGCTGTACTGTTGGCTATTTGGAAAGAAGTTTCCTAGTCATCGTATGGGGCTCTGGGGTCATGACGGGGAGGCAGCCTTTGCAAATCTGGTCAGGCTGAGCCCTTACACAGTATCTCTCCTGCTCCTTAGTCGGGGGTGGAAGGCTCTATGTAAGAGAATGGGGTATGGGGGGCAGCTTGGAAGGAAACCTGTCAGGAGAGGACCAGGAATCTATGCTGTGGGGACTCTACCCTCTAGTTTCCAGGATGCATGTTGTAGGCACTAGGCACTGGAAAGCCAACAGCCTCCTGCTAGGAAGCCTCTGGCAAGACCTCTTTTTCCTGGGCTAAGAAGACCCTCCCTCAGTACTTAATTAACTGCTGTGCCTCTTCCTCCCTGTTGTGTAGACCATGAGGGAGTGACTGGCCTGGACTTCACCCCTTTGGGAGCAAGTCACATTTCTCTCCCTCAGCCCTTTGTCCCACCTTGACCCCTGTCCCTCTCCCACCCTGGACCCTTTGCCTTCACCTTCCTGGCGTTAGCTCTTGAGCATGCACTTTCCCATCCCCGGGGGTTGGTCCTGTCTTGACCCCACAGCTGTGTACACACACACAGAGCCGCAGCTCAGGCAGAGGGTCTGGGTCCCAGGATCAGGATGGAGGTGGTGGCTGGACCTGGCCAGTGGCGCAGCAGCGGACTCGGAAGAGGGAAAGCTGTGGGCGCCTCTCGGCCAGACCTCCTGTCTGAAGGAAGCCCATCTGCTTGAAATCTCCACAGTTCCGCCTGCAGAGGAGGAGGGATAAGGAGCAAATGCGAGGTTTGGCTTTGAACCAAAAGGGCCTTGAAGCTCCCTGAGAGCATGAGTGACCCCGGTGAGTCAGGACACCCCGATCGCAGAGATTTTTTTGGATAGTCGTGAGGCCTTCTTCCTGGGAACTCTGGCTAATGGTCTCACTTGGTGTTCCCCAGTTCCACTGATGTGAAAGTCCTCCTTGGAAACGGAGGGGTGGGAATAGACCAGATGCCTCTCAAATGGCTGGCTGATGCATTCATTCTTTATATGTCAAGCGGCGTGTGTCTCCTGTCCACCATGGGTGAAGGCAGTTTATGGACTTTGGGGTCAGTTTGATTCTGCCTGCCGTTTAGTAACTGGTTGCCTTAGGGGAAAGAACTTGCTCACCCAAGGTTCTGTTTCCTCATTTGGAAAACAGAGAAAGTAAAAATATTACTTCATGTGGCTGTGAGGACTCCAATGAGATAATGTCCATGTCTTTCCCAGCTTCTTGCCTTACTTGGCGTTACCAGTAGGCTGTGGTGGCAGATGGAGTTGGTGGGCCTCATTTGGCCGTGCGTGGTCCCCGGGCCTCTGCGGGGTCCCTGCAGGATCCCCGAAGGGCTCAGGTCCCAAACTGGGAAGGAAAACTCTGTTTCAAAATGGCTCTACCCTCCTTCACTCTGAGCACCCTCTGCATTTTGTCATCATGGGAAGTTCTGACAAAGTTCCAGAATGGTTTCTGTCCTCACACCGGGTGTACCCCTTTCCTGCCTTTGGGGTTCCCCTCAGAACCAGGGCTGCTTCTCTTGTCTGGCCCCAGGTACCCAGCCAAAGAGACACTTGCTGGGTGACCAGGGGCAGGGAGGGATGTGGCTGTCCTTCCCCATGTCCGGTCAGCAGCATCCAGTGCCTGGAAGCAGGAGGTGAAGGTCCCATGCTGGGGGGCATCACTCATGATAGCCGTGCTGGATCTCCAGACCACCTCTGTCATCACCATCTGGGATGAGACCAGGAAAGGGGTCCCAGAGCCCCTCCCTGTTCCTGGCATGGAGCCTCGCTGTCAGCACCCCCCTACCGCCCAACCATTGCTGGGCTGGGTGCCACATCCCGGGGTTGGTGCCAGGCCTGACGGGTCCTTCCCTGTGCAAGGTGGCCCTTGACTGGGCTGCTGATTGCCCGGGCAGTGTTGCCCTGTGGAGGGAATGCCATCTCTGGGCACATCCTTGCAGTCCCTTGCCAGGGGAGCAGAAAGGCCACTGAACTCAAAGTCAGCAAGCTCTCAGGTGTAGTCTCAGCTCTGCCCACCAACCTTACCAGCCTTGGGTGGTCATTCCTTGTCTGCATCTTGCCGTCTTCCCCTGAAAAATGAGAAACAGACCAAGAGTTCTCTAAAACCCTGTCTAAGTCTGCTGGTTTGTGGTTCCAGCTTCTGTCAGTCCTGCTGACACTGTGAGCTGTGTTCTGAGACCCCAGGAGGGACTCACCTTCTTTTCCTCCAAACTCTGGAGTACAGCTTCTCCCAGCTAAGGCTCGGTAGCCTGGCCCTGCCATGGCTCAGAGGGACAAGGAAATCCTGGAGGGCTTCCCCCATCAGGCAGGAGGAGAAAAATCACCTCCCAGAGGAGCAGGTGCCAGATCCAAACACCAGAAAGCCCTGGATGCTAAAGGGTAAGGCTTGGCGAAACACGACTCTTGGCCAAATCTAGCCTGTCTTATGGCCTGTGAGCTTCTACAGTTTTAAGTGGTTGGGAAAATTCAAAAGAAGAAACTAACATTTTATGACCCTTGAAAATATAAAATTCAAATTTGAATGCCCATGAATAAAGGTTTACTGGAACATGGCCACATTCATTTGTTTACATCTTATGCATGGGTACTTTGTACAAGGGTAGAATTGTATGATTGCAACAGACTGTGTGATCCATGACGCCTAACATACTGGCTGTCTGGCCGTCCACAGAAAACATTCGCCGACCCCTGCTCAAGATAATTATAGTTCTTCCAAGGCTTGCACTGAACAGTTCTGGAATCTCAATCTAAAAATACGTTCTTTTAATTTAAAAAGAAGCGTTAACTTCTCGGTGAATGTTTATTATAGAAATATTGGAAGAGGCAAATAAGAAAGAATATATTAAGATCACCCATAATTCTGCTACCTGAGATAACTACTGTTAGCATTTTAACTTAAATCTGTCTGGGTTATATACAGTGTTTGTTTTCATGCGTGTACAGGTATGACACGTGTGTATATCTAGCACACACACAGTTTTTACACATCTATGCTTTTCATTTAAAAACAAATCTCAACCTATTTGCTATCTCTGGGACTGTCCTAGGGCCAGTGGGGGTTATTCTACTATCTCTGCCCTCAGACCCTGGAGGCCATCCAGGTAGAGGTGGTGTCCGGCAGGCAGAGCCGTGGGTCTGGAAGTTGTCAGCATGTGGGTGAAGGTTTCCACCAGGGGAGAGCATGCGGAGGGGAAGAGCAGAGGGCCAGAGGGAACTCTGGGAGTGCTGACGTTCAGGGACAGGTAGAGGAAGTGAGTCCCCCAGACTTGGAGGGAGAGAGAGGCAGGAGAACTAGGCGGCCGAGGGAGGAGGGTAAGATGAGACTTGAAGCCTAGGACAGGGTCTGGCACCAAGTAGGTACTTGTGAAATGAGTGAGTGACTAGGAGAAACCCAGCCCCCTCAAGGAGCCTCAGCTCTGGGGAGCAGGAACCATTGACGGGGGCATTCAGGCAACAGTTGAACCAGTGCAAGATGTTCAGAGGTTCCCAGACAGGGAAGGCGGGGAGGTGGTGCAGGCCAAGGAGGCCTCCTGGGCCCAGCCTGGGGCAGGGGAGCCTGTAGGGTGTGAAGAGGCCGCCTTCCCTGAAAGCTTGGAGAATATTGACCAGGGCGTCCTGCTGGGATGTGGGCACGGAGTAGTTGGGTCAGGCTGGTGGGAGTGGGGGTGCTGCGAGTGGATATAAATAGGAATATGGTCTAGAGATGCCGGGAAACTCTCCCTTCCTGCCCTCCCTGCTCATGAGACAGAGCGGTCCCCAGGGAAGCCAGCTTTGAAGGGCCTGCAGTTCTGTTGCTAAAGTTGGGCATGGTGAGAAAACCAGAGAGACAGACGTTAACAAAGATCCCATGTCAGACATCAAGAAGCTGGGCTTTTGACATCTGGACAAGGGAAAGCTAGAGGAGGATGACCTTGATGCCCTTTATTTCTCCCTGTGTTTACTGTGGGTAAGTCGGTGGGCGTCCGCATCTACTTAAACAGATGGAGCGGAGAGAGATGTGAGCTGCTTCGTCTGGATTTGAGGAAGACCAAGAAAAGTTTCCAGACTTTGGAATTTGGAAAACACTGGGCAAGGGAGCTGAGGGACCTACTTTGCGGGTCTTTACTGGGGCTGCTAAAGGGAGAGGAAGAGTCTCCTGTGCCTGGGAGGGGAGGAGGCAGGCCTTGTTTGAAGCAGGACAGTGTAGGCGACGACAGTCTGGCCGGCACTGGGCCCTTGCCGCAGCCTCCGTCTGGTATGTTCTGCACGGCCAAGACCAGAGCTAAAGGAAAGGCGCCTTGTCCCATCTTATTATTTGGAAATCCAGAGCCTCCCCCAAAGATTGCAGGTCTCCAAAAAAGGTCAAAAGGAAAATACCAGAAGATGCTCTATGTGCCTCCATTCCTTGAGCCTTAGAAAGCCACAGAGAACAGCGGAGTATCAGCAGGGTTGATACGAGGCCCCCACAGAGGGGCTGAAGTGGGACTCGGGCTCAGCAGGGTCCTCTGTAGGGGCTGAGGCCAAAGTCTGAGGCTGGGTAGCGCCCATGACCTGTGAGGCTCTGGGAACCTGCCCTTGAGTGATGGGAGCCCATGAGGAGGGCCCCCGGTCCCTGCCAACACCCCCTCCCCTCAAGCTCTGGAGTCCCCAGTTCGGGTGTTCGGTTGGAACCTCTCATTAGGATTTTAATCCCCAGGCCACCGCTCATCTGCCAGCGCAGAGACCTCTGCAGACCTCAGAGGGCTGCTGCTGGGGAGGAAGCTGCCCCTCAGCGCCTGCCACTGCCTCTAGGGCCAAGCGCTGGCTAGGGAAGGAGGGTTAGCTTACGGCTGAGGCTTGAGTCCACCGGGCAACGGACAGCCTCCTGGCAGTCCTCTTGCCTCCAAACAGCTCCTGGAACTAGGACTTGAGAGCTTTTATATAGTCACTTGCTGATCGTTGCAGGTTTGCTCCATGCCAGGCCCTGTGTCAGGCATCGGGGGTGTGATGATGAGTCAGACCTTGTCATTAACAAGCTCACAGGCAAAGTAGGGAAATAGGTGAAGTTACTCGGCAGGGAGCCAGACGCCCGACCTGGGGATGTGCAGAATGCTGTGGGAACACAGAGGAGGGGCCCCCACCTGGTGGGGGCCAGAGGGGTGTCAGGCTGGGGCATCATGGAAGGTGTCTAGGAAACAAGTTGAGCCTGGCTTGAGCCCTGCAAATGTGAGCGCTTTGCTGGCATAGTGCCCCTGGCCCACCAGCTGTGCTCTGCCCGTCCCACCGGGGCCAGGAGAACCAAGGAGGACCGCTGTCTGGGAGGCTAGGGCTGGCTGGCTGGCCCCCCGGGGCTGGCTCTCACATGCCTGGAGAGAGGGCAGGGCCAGGTCCACCCGGTTGTGCTCAAGGCCCACCAACAGTGGAGCTGGCCTGGCGAGGAGGAGTGAAGCTTGAAACAAGTCCCTGGCCCAGCCAAAAGCAGAGGGAAGGCAAGCAACCTTGACCGCCCACAGAGATCTTGGGATTCAAGGTGATCTTTGTCCTCAGTGAGCCTCATGTTCATCTACCTGTAGAGGAGAGAGGCTTCTGCAAGTCGTCATGATAAGGTCGCTCGATGATCTCATTCGGCCATTTGCTTATTCATTCCACAAATGCTGCGCACCCAGGCGCTTCCTTACACTCTGAAGGTCCTGGAAACCAAAGCTGAGTGAGCCCCACCTCCTGTTCTGAAGGACGTCTCAGTCCAGTTAGTAATGCACACAGGCTGGTCTGGAAGCGATGAGGACGGAGCATCTCATTTTACCTAAAGGAAGGAGGTGGTCATGTGTGGCTTCCTGGGGGAAGGGACACGAGTTGGGAGGCGGTTTTTCCATGGGAAAAATGAGGAAGGGCATGCCAGGCCAGATGAACAGCGTGTGCAAAGCTTGGGTCCTGAGTGTGGTTAAGTCCAGGAATGCCAAGTAGGTTCCCTTCAACTGGACCCTCCAAGGAGGGGAAGAGCTGAGACTCAAGCAGAAGATGGGGACCCAAACCCAAGTGGTCTAGTTTGCTGGGTTTTTACCTAAGGACAATGTTATATTGAAGGGGTTTAAACAGGGAATGACATCATCAGAAAATGAGTGAGAAAGTTAAGTCTCCAGGCCTGGTGACCACGGAATAGAGGTTAGTCACGATCCCCATTTGGCAGACGAGAAAACAGGTATGGGTTGTCTTCCCAGAGCGCAGGGCTAGTAAGCCGGAGAGCTGGGGTTTCTTCCACGACTCCAAATTGCCAAGAGGTTGGAAAGAAGGCCGGGACAGCATGTGACCTCCCCTGTGGGGCACTTCTCTCAGGAAGGACACTTTCTGTCCAGAGCAGAGGTGATCCCAAGCCCCAGAGGCTTCGCCTCCTGTCTGGGCTTCCCGCAGGTTAGGCCTGCTTGCTCCCAGAAGGCCCTCTCCTCCAAACAGAGGCTGCGAGAAGCCTCTGTCCCTTGGCAGGGCGACTGCAGCCTATCAATCCTGCTTAATTCTGACCACCCAGAAGGCCCCAGGCTCAGAGCCTCTCTCATCCAGGCTGGAGCGAGGTCAGAGGGAGGGCTCCAGGCAGCCACAGGGTCCCTCAGGCTTCCCCTGGAACTGTGCAGAGCAGTGTCACTTAGAGGATGGAGGAAGAGACGGTATCTGCAGACCCCCTACAGGCATGGTCCACACTGGGAGGAGGAAGTGCCTCTGAAGTCTCAGCTCATGACGTCCAAAAAGTTGGTTGGCTGTGGCCTCTGGTTCTTTTGAAACCCACTCAAAGGCTCAAAGTGGCTAAGTGACCGAGGTGGGGACAGGGAGTGGACAGCAGAGGGTGTCATAAGGATCCTGGCTGGTCAGCCATTGAGGCTGAGGGTCACACACTTGAGGCTTCAGAAAGGGGGCACTTGGATGTTCTGTCCTTCAGCTCCTGCCCTGGGCCCATGGAGACTGAGATCATAAAAGAAAACACAAAAAGAGGGCTTTGGAGAAGCATCTGACATGTGCCTGGCACACAGTAGGGGCCCACCATGTCCTTGTGAAACAGCCAGATCCGCTGCATGTCACCAGCCCTGGGCATAGGTCCAAAGGGCCCCTGGTGAGGAAGGCACCCGAGAAGTCCTCACTGTGGTCCTGGGAGGCCATGCCCGTGCATGGAGTGTGCCCATCAGAGGGGCCCCAGGGGCCCTGCAGGGTCAGGGAAACTGCAGAATGCTCGAGACCTGGCTGCAAGCAGCGGCGTGGCTGGAGCAGAGCTGGACTTGGGGAAAGTGGGGAAAGCAAAGCCAGGGAGGAAGGGCAGCCAAATCTCAAGGGGGCTTGGGTGCAGGCTGCTTTATTCAGGAAGGAGGCAGAGGGCTTCTTTCCCACTCAGGACTTTTATTACAGTACCTGGGAGGTGTAGCGGGCAGCCAGTGCCCTGATGAGCATAAGGGTTTGCTGAGAGGAATTTCCAAGCCTCGCTCCCTGAAGCTAAGGAGTGAGGCTGACCCGCCCTCAGCACCATGTGCAGCCCAGCTTCTGTGATGGGGAGCCTTCCTGCTCCTCTCTTCCCCGGGTGCCCAGCCACCCTCCCTCTGTGCTCCGTGTTCTCCCAGTCAGGGCCTCCCTGACGTCCCAGCCCAAGTGCGGTGTCAGGTCTGAGGCCTGGCAGAAGTTGTCCAGCAGTGGGGGTCAGCAGGCCATGTCTGCACTACCTGGACGGCGGGCCTACAGGCTCCCAGACCTGCTCTGTTTTCTCCCCCCGAGGACCAGGGATGAGAGCCATCTGCCAGAAGGCTGGGGTCTGGTGAGTTGCGTCAGCCTAAGCGGGGGCCCCGGCCTGATTGGCCTTCCCCTCTTGGTCCAGTGGTTCAGGCCTGCTGATAGGGGACCGTGCTCCCTGCTTCATGCCCGCTTCATGCTCGCTTCCATCCCAGGGCCTCAGAGCACTTCCCAGGCTGTAGGGAAGTCTGTGAGGGATGTCTGGGGAGCTGTATGTGGGGCCTGTTTTCTGGCACATCATTACCTTTGAGCAGAAGCTTGAGAAAAGGAAAGGAGAAGAGCGCTGAAATTGACTGGGCGTCTTCCTCGTGCTAGCCCGCTCGGCCTGCCCGCTCCGCCTCTCCGCTCAGACGTCCACCCAACGTCACGCACTTATCCAAACCCAGTTCCTGGTCCTCAGCCCACACCCCCACTCCCAGCATTCCTTATCTCCATAATTCCCCATCCCTCCAGTTGCTGAGGTCAAAACCCCTCAGAATTGCGCTCGACTTCTTTCTCATACCCATATGCAGACTGTTTGCAAATCCTTTGGCTCCATCTGCAAAATAGATCAGAAGCCACCCACTTCTGTCCACCTGCACTACTCCCATGCTGGTCTTGGCCATCACCATCTCTCACCTGGATCTCTACGTAGCCTCCTGGTTGGGCTCCTGCTTCCATCCTTGCCCACAGGCAGTCTGCTCTCTACACAGCAGACAGAGAGAGCCTGTGAAAATCTAAGTGGGATCACGTCACTCATCTGCTCAGAACCTCCTGTTCCCCACGAGGCTGACATGGTCTGCTCCGTGTTCCCCTAGGGCCTCCTCTCTAGCCACTCTGCTGTTCCTAGAGCCCACCGAACTCCCTTCTGCCTCAGGACCTTTGCACCTGCTGTTCTGTGCTGACCTGCTTCCCCCATATGCCACACAACTAAGTCCCTAGTCCACACCTGCTTGGAAATCTTCCTGAGATGTTACCTTTTCAGGGAGACCCTCCTGACCAACCTATTTTAAATTGCAACACCGCCCTCATACCTCATCCTTCTTTCCTGCATTATTTTCTTTCATGGCACTTGTCACCATCTAATGTACTGCGTATTTTTAATTTTATTTTATTGTCTGTGCTGCCCCCCACCATTAAAATGTAAGTACCTTCAGGGCAGGAATAAATGTCTGTTTCTTTCATAAGTGGATTCTCGGGGTCTATAACAGTGCCTGGCACGTAGTGGCTGTTTCATAAATAATAGTCAAGTGTGTGGTCAGAGCCAAAGTGAAGGGAGATTCTGTAGCTTCATCACCGTCATACAGCCTGCTGGGGGCAGCACCAGAATGAGAAGCTGGGCTTGTGTGGCTTTGAGTTCAGGGTCGGGTGGAAAAGACCAGGAGGGGAGAAGAGCACCTGCAGCCTCGGCCACAGGGAGGGCGCGAGGTGGGGAGAGTTCATGTGGGAGAAGAAAGCCGTGGGGTCGTGGAGTCTGTGTGCTCAGTGAGTCAGGAGAATGGAGATGCTGCATCAATCTGAGCAAGTCAGCTGCCCTCGGAGTCTGAGGGTCCATGGCTGCACGAGGGATTAGGATGGGGGATCAGGGAGTACCTCGTCCTGCTAACGCTCCAGGGGTGCAGGCCTTTCTCACTGGAGCACAGCGGCCTGTGGGCAGGCAGACTCCCTCCCGGCCTGGCTCCTTCGTCCTGTGCCACCCGCTTCTCTGGCAGCAGCAGGAAGTTCAGGCCGACTGGTGTGTGCCAGGAGGAAGTGACAGGCATTAGGCTGAGAACTTTGCAGCTTACCTGGACTGGGGGGCAGGAGGGCAGGCCTGGCTCAGGGAGCGCCTGCCTACCCCCCAGCTTGCGAGAGGGACTCTGCTTCTTCATGCCAGGCCAGCATCCCCTGGACACCCATCTCCTCCTTCCCCTGGCACCAGTTGCACGGAGACAGCCCCAGATGGCTCCCTGGTCCGGGGACAAAGACCACACTGTGCCCAGCAATGGGCTGGCCTCAGGCTGGGTCACACTGAACCCTTCTGTCCCCAGATGGGGGGAGGACCAGACGACACCAAGGTGACAGGCCTTTTTCCTATCTCCCTTCCCCCTCAACCCCCAAATATGAGGAGCTGACTTGCAAGGGAAAAGTGACAGAGGCATCTTGTATCTTGAGCTAGGGAACAACAGACCATTCACTGCCGGGTCCACCCTGTCACACCCAAGACCCTGCTGGGTTCAATGCCCTGATTGTCCCCAGAAGAGAGACACACACTCTGCTGTGGTCACTACCCCTGCTGCCTGCTCCCCTGTCACCACCAAGAAGTCCATCTTTACATCTGACCCCCATCCCTCCTGCTCCAGTGACAGCCACTTCCTCTGGGTCTCTTCTCAGGCCTATTGCCGAACAGCTGGTCCCCATCCCTCTGCATCACTTGGCTCCACATTCCTGCTCATGTCAGCTGTTCCCAGTCTCCCTGTCCATCTGGATCCGCATCCCCACCCCCCCACCCCGCATCTAGGCCCACGCTGGCAGCAGCTCCTTGCTTCTGACCCAGCCACCAGGAAAGCAGGTGCAGCTGCTACACAGAACCGGGTCTCCTCTGTCCTGCAGAAACTGGGGCCTCCCTCCCAGAAGGCTTTAATGGGCCCCCTCCCCTTCTCCCACAGGCAGTAGCAAGGACATGAGATTTATGGCTGCTACTGGTAGATTCCTGAGCCATACACGCAACAGCATCCCATAAATTCCGGACTGCAGGACAGCTTTATGGGGGAGCCTTGTTTTTAGAACGGGAGTGACTGACCCCTCTTGGCAGAGCTCAGGCCTCAGGGAGCCATGTGTCTGGCTCCCTCTACCTCCCCAGGTTACCCACGACCCAGCCTGGGGTGGCAGTTTGTACAGGGCAGGCATTTCTTCCCTTCATGGGTGGGGTGGGGTCTCCTGCTCTACTCAGCGTGCCCGCCACCCTCCTGCTCCCTCCCCAGCTCTGAGGATTTCCCATCTCAGCAGAGAAAAGCAACCTGGAAACTTGCAGATCACCATCTCATCTGAGCCTCAGATAACTCCCAACTATGGCTCCATTTCCAGATCGCTGGGGTTGCTTTAAAAAAATGCATATTCCTAGGCACTGTCCTCCATCCGTTCTGGACTCTGAGGATGAGACCCAGTAATTTGAAGTTTTTTACAGTCCTCCCTGGTGGCGCTGGTGCTCTGCCAACTTTGTAAATGATTGATCCATGCAGTGGGGACATCTGCATTCTCCTGTGTCACTGAGAAATGTGAATCAACAGGCAGGGCATGTCTAGGCCTGCCCATCGCAGGAACCCATGTGCGGCCACCATGAAGTCTCCATCACGGACACTCCCGCCCTGGGCCAGCTGCTCACGTGTGTGAGACAGGCCGTCTGCCCTCTGGGAGCGCCCTGTATGGGAGAGGCCTGCAGAAGGCAGGCCCGAGGCCTCCCAGAGGCACGGAGGAGCGTGAGGTTGGCTGGCAGGAATGAGCACAGAGATGGGGAATCGGGGAAGTGCAAGGCTGGGGGGCTCTGCGACTCTGCCGAGGAGCCTGAAGGACGAGCTCTCTGATACCTTCTCACCAAAGGAAGCGTCACCAGCTCCCAAGTCCCTGAGCATGGGGACCACATGGTGCCACTGTGACCCCGGGGCCTAGCACAATGCCTGTCATGTAGCAGCTGAACTGGGTTGGACGTCAGGGCCCCCTGACAGAGATGAGCTTGGCTGACTGTGCAGACCCGAGGCCTCCACTCAGAGGCGCCGGCCTGAGGAAGGAAGACCCGGCCATACCCAGCCCTGGGCCCAGGGCACAACTTAGCTGCATTTGGGAGCAGCCTGCAGGACCAGGGAAAGGGCCCCTTCCAGGCTGGCTGAGGACAGAAGGATGTGATCATTAAGCAAAGCAAACATGATACTGACCCATAATCTCTTAAACCCTGAGGATTCGGGGGGGTCTGGTTTCCTTGGCAACTGGGTACTGGCCACCGAGAGGCCTGAGGGCATCCTCTGGGAATGGGCTGTGCCTGGTGCATAGGCAGAAGCTGGGCGAGGGTGCAGGCTGGCCCCCTCCCGTCACAGGGCTGGCCTGACTCCTCAGGGGCAGGTGTGGGGGAGCCCTTGTCCCGTGGTTCTGGCCCCACTGCAGCTCAGGGAGATGTGGGCAGAGCAGCATGAGGGGCTGCCGCACTGGGAGCTTATGAAATCCTTAAGGGGGCTGCGGGGAAGAGGCGGTTGCACAAGTGTCAGTGGGAGGCCGGCAGGGGGCAGTCGTCCCTCAGAGGCAGGAGGGCTGGGGAGCCGCAGGCTGGGAGCCCCTCTGGCTGAGGAAGGAGCCCTGGCGGTGCTCTCTGCATCGGACGCGGCTGCCTGACGGAGGCTCAGGCACGGGAGCGGCCAGCAGGGGGCAGCCTCCCCTCCCTGGGGACCCTGTTGCCAGCAAACTTCTGTTTCCCCTGAGACGTTCAGCTGCTGCTGACCTCCCACGTTTCGGCAGGAGAGATGGGGCTGGGCCAGCTCATAGGCACACATCCCCTCCCGTGCCCCTTTCTCTCCCTGTCTCCTGGGGAAACAGAACGAGACAGAGAGGGGCCCCCAAGCGTCAGTATCAGGCTGAAATGGGGTCCGGGCATGGCTGTGTCACAGGGTGTAGGCCGGCGCTGATGTACCGCTTAGGGGCATCATTCAGAGAGACCTGCTGGCTGTTGACAGATTCAAGCTCTTACACACGAGCGGGTGGAGCTGCTGGCCCGGGGGCCCTCCCTGCCACCCCAGCCCACTTCCCAGAACTCTCTAGACTTCTGGCAGCTGGAGGGTTACTGTGTGGCCCCGGGGCAGCCTCCAGGGTCCTACTGGCACATCCTCGGTAAGGTACTCGGGGCTCCGGCTGCTCCCCAGCGGCAGGGGATCTGGGAAGTGAGAGTCACAGGGAGGAAGAGGGCTGGGTCCTCCTTGCCCGGAGCTCAGGCTCTGGTGGACAAGGTGCCGCCGTGGCTCACGAGGGCAGGACCACAGGGCTCGGTGGGGGGATGGAGACGGACCGCGGCTCACTGCCTTGTTCTCACCTGCTCTTCTCACTTCTCCTGCCTCAGGACCTGGTTGCGCTGACGATGCACAAGATGAAGAACTTCAAGCGCCGCTTTTCTCTGTCTGTGCCGCGCACCGAGACCATCGAGGAGTCCCTGGCTGAGTTCACCGAGCAGTTCAACCAGCTCCACAACCGGCGCAATGAGGGTGAGGGTGAGGGGCCTCTGCCAGCGCCTCCCTGCCCTCCCTGCCCTCCCTGCCCACACCTCCCTGCTGGCCTTGGCAGGGCAGCAGTGGGAAAGTACACTCCCTTGCCCTCCCCCCACTGGGGCACAGGGGCAGAGGAGCAGGGAGGGAGTTGATGCCTCTCTGTCTCAGACCTGCAGCTCCGTCCTCTTGGCAGAGACCCCCAGCCAGAGTCCAGCACCCTCTCCCCCACAGACAGTGGGGAGGACCCTGGGCAGGCGTCCCCTGGCATGCAGTACCGGCGGCACAACCAGCACCTCTTCTCCATGGAGGTGAGGGGCTCCGGGCTCTACCTGTGGGCATCCGGGATTCACCCACAGATGTGTGTCCAGGAGGGTGATTGTCCTGGAGCCAGACTTCACGGGTTCAAAATCCCAGCTTTGCATTGAGTAGCAATGTGACCTTCAGCAAGTTACTCAACTTCTTTGTACCAATCTCCTTGTGTTAAAATGGTCATCATAAAGATTGAATGAGTTAATATATGCCATGGGCTTAGAACATTCCTGCTACTTAGCAAGGGCGGGACAATTTGACTGTTGTTCTTATGACCCATATATGTGTGCCCAGGTATATGAAAAATATGCTTACTGAATTCCAGTGTCTGCAGGAATCTCATTCTACACGTGGTGATGCTGTGGCCCAGAGAGGGGAAGGATCTCCCAAGGTCACACAGCAACCCCTGGGTGTTGGTGTGTCTCTGAACCCATCATGGAAATAGCTGGGAGCCTGGGCTCACAGCCTGTGGTTGGTCCCTGCTGGGGTTGCTCTGCAGGAAAAGCCAGGCTCAGCCCGAGAGACAAAGGTCCCACAGTGCTAGAGACTTGGACAAACACTGGGGTCCCCATCTCATCCTGGCCCCTGCAGGACATCAGTAAGAGGCTTTCTCTGCCCATGGACATCCGCTTGCCCCAGGAATTCCTGCAGAAGCTACAGCTGGAGAGCCCAGGCCTACCTAGACCTCTCAGTCGCATGTCCCGCCGAGCTTCCCTGGTGAGTCCCAAGAGGGTCAGACGTCACTAGAGTGGAACACCCTCTCCCCAGCATGGACACACCAGTCCTGGTTTTGCAGTGCCCCCTGAAGCCTGTGGCAATTTCTGGGCCTCTGGTGCCACCTGCTGGTCACATAGACTCCTATAGCTCATCCTCCTTAGTCAATATCCATTCCATCAACAGGTCCCAGCAGGGCTAAGCCCCAAGCCCCCTGTGGACCCCAGGGTCTCCACTGGGGTAAGATCAATAGACCAAATGGCATGTACTTCCTAGTCATGGCTGCTTATCAGATCTCCCTGGGAGCTTCTTACAAAACATGGACTGTGCTCCCCATTCTAGATACCTACAGAATCAGACTCTAGGTGATGGGGCCCAGGAATCTGTTGGTTAGGCTGGGCACCACTGAGCCGCAGGAAGTGTGCTGATGAGATTGGCTACTGGGAAGGTGGGCTCTGGACTGGACATGCGAGGTGCAGCAGAGAAAAAGTTCCTGCCCTCAGGAAGCTAAAGTCTGAGCGAGACAGAGACAGGTGATGACGGTGGACGACAATCCCAGGAGTGACCGCCCTGGGCTCCATACTCCAGGGACAGGGACAGAGGAAACTCACACATCCAAAGGCTCCTTCCTTTATCACAGCAACAGAGGGAAGAGGTGAAGGGGATGATGTGTGGCTGTCCGCCCTCCTGGCCTTGTTGTCTCCTCTCCCCCTGGGGGTCTCATTCCCTCCCCTCCTGGAGGCTGGGTCGGGGACGTGTAGTGTATGTGGGGCTGCGGGGACCTTTGAGCTCACAGGACCATATGTTTCTCCCTCTCAGTCAGATATCGGCTTTGGGAAACTGGAAACCTACGTGAAACTGGACAAACTGGGAGAGGTAAGGGGCTGGGTTAGGTTCTCTGGGCAGCCAGGCAGGATGGTTAGGAGGAGGGACAGGGTCCCTCCCACTGCCCTGCCCCCAGAGGTGCATGCACTTGGCCTTGCAGTCTGGCCCAGCCTGGCGCAGGTGTTGAGGTGCAGCCACGTCTTGGAGGAGGGCATGAGGATGGAGTGGACCATGGGCTCTGGACAGCAGCCAGGCTAATATTTTTTCCCTGCAAGTATTTCTTGTCTGGGTTCAAATTCCCAACTCTTCCATTTAGTAGCCCTGTGGCTTTGGGTGAGCAATATGACCTCTGTCTGTTAGCTTCTTCCTTTGTCAAAGGAGACTGTAATTGTTCTACCTCATGGGGCTGTTGTGAGGATTGACTAGGTTACTCTAATGAGCTTTTGTACAACACTTGGACAAAGTCTGGCACAGAGTAGGTGCTGTGTAACTATTAGTTGTTACTGTTAACACAGCGTAGGCTTTGTGTTGGAGGCTGGGGGGCAGAGGCTGACAGAGAGGAGGAAGACACGGCCCTTTCCCTCCAGGAATCCAAGGAGGAGACCTACCTGTAAACTTCACCATAAGGGGGAAGAAAGCTGGGGTTACCCTAGAGGGATGCCTGGCCTGTGGGGGACTTAGAGGAAGACAGTTCATGCTGACGAGGGAGGAGTTAGGGGCAGCTTCACAGAGAGGTGGGCTTTGGAGGAAACAGAATTCAGTGAAAGGAGAGGAAGGGGGAAGGGTGCTCTGGCCTCACCAGAGAGGGGGGCACAGGGCAGAGGGGCTAGGACAGAGGGGGACACAGGGCAGAGGGAGCTGGGGCAGGGGGCTGGGGGCAGGGGGCACAGGACAGAGGGGGACACAGGGCAGAGGGGGCACAGGGCAGAGGGGCTGGGGGCAGAGGGGGGCACAGGACAGAGGGGGACACAGGGCAGGGGGCAGCACAGGGGCAGAGGGGCACAGGGCAGAGGGGCAGGGACAGAGGGGGACACAGGGCAGAGGGCTGGGGCAGAGGGCTGGGGCAGAGGGGGCACAGGACAGAGGGGGCTGGGGCAGAGAGAGGGAGCAGGGCAGAGGGGACACAGGGCAGAGGGGCACAGGGCAGAGGGGGACACAGGGCAGAGAGGGCAGAGGGCAGGGCCCAGGGCAGGGGGCTGGGGGCAGGGGACACAGGGCAAGGGGGCTGGGAGGGCACAGGGCAGAGGGGGCACAGGGCGGAGGAGACACAGGGCAGGGGGGCTGGGGCAGAGGGGGGCACAGGGCAGAGGGGGAGCACAGGGCAGGGGCTGGGGCAGAGAGGCACAGGGCAGAGGGGGACACAGGGCAGAGGGGGGACACAGGGCAGGGGGCAGAGGGGGACACAGGGCAGAGGGGCACAGGGCAGAGGGGACACAGGGCAGGGGCGCTGGGCAGAGGGGGGACACAGGACAGAGGGCACAGGGCAGAGGGGGACACAGGGCAGAGGGGGGCACAGGGCAGAGGGGGGCACAGGGCAGGGGGGCACAGGGCAGAGGGGGGCACAGGGCAGGGGGGCACAGGGCAGAGGGGGGCACAGGGCAGGGGGGACACAGGGCAGAGGGGGGACACAGGGCAGGGGGGGCACAGGGCAGAGGGGGGCACAGGGCAGAGGGGGGACACAGGGCAGAGGGGGGCCCAGGGCAGAGGGGGGCAGAGGGGGGCCTGAGCATGGCCGGCTCACCGGCGTTCTTTCCAGGGCACCTATGCCACCGTCTTCAAAGGGCGCAGCAAACTGACGGAAAACCTGGTGGCCCTGAAGGAGATCCGGCTGGAGCACGAGGAGGGGGCGCCCTGTACTGCCATCCGGGAGGGTACGGCGTCCTGGAGCCCGGCTCTCCTGGGGGCCCCTGGGACGAGCCCCAGCGGGAGCCTGGGGTTGAAAGGACATTGCTGGAGGGGGTGCTCTTGGGGTGGGTCCCCAAAAGAGCGGGCATGTGCGGCCCCAGGGACCCAGGTGGGCTGTCCCCCCGCAGTGTCTCTACTGAAGGACCTAAAGCATGCCAACATTGTGACTCTGCATGACCTCATCCACACGGAACGGTCCCTCACCTTGGTGTTCGAGTACCTGGTGAGCTGGGCTGGGGCTGGCAGCTCCTCCCCCTGTGTGCGGGTGGGGACAAAAGGCTGGGAGACCAGGTGGGGGTGGCCCAGGCCTTGTTCCAGAATCAGGCTCTCAGATGCCTCCATGCAGGAATGGGCTGGTCTTAGGGGCAGCTGGGAGCTCCCCTTCTGACCTTGGGCCCTGCCCAGGGTGGGGCTTCCAGCCAAAGGTCAGTCAGGACAGGGCAGGGCTGAGCCAGGCTCTGTGTTTCAGGACAGTGACCTGAAGCAGTATCTGGACCACTGTGGAAACCTCATGAGCATGCACAATGTCAAGGTGAAGGCCTCCACAGCAGGGACCCACCCTCAGGCCCCCCGCCCCCCTGGTAGCCTCCTCTTCTCAAGCTCAGCACTGGAACCTACGCCCACTGCCAGGCTCCTGACTCTGAGATTGTTCAGATCTTGCAAAGTAGGAGGGAGGAAAGGGGCCCTGCTGTTCAGGGTGTGCGGGACTGTGCCGGGGCCTCACCGCCCCAGTGCACGCACATGCTCTGCCAGCGTCCAGCAATGGTAGAAAACCCCTCTGACTCTGATCGCCAGTTTTCCTGTATGTCAAATGAGAGCATGAGTTACATGCCAGAATGAAGGCAGGCTCTGGGGAAGCTTGGATGAATGACCCCTTCTGGTACTTGATGAAGAATGCTGTGCCTGCAGCCCCACACAGGTGGGCTGCCTGACCCTCCCAGGCTCAGAATCCTCTGGCCTTCCACACACTGCTGCTCGTGCACACACCTGGTGCCCTCCCTGGTGGACGGCATCCCAGGGGTGGACAGGGTCCACAGTGGGAAGCCTAGTAGCTGTCCAGCCCCTGCCCCCGTCTCTGTCCTGGCCGTGGAGCAAAGGTGCAGGGCCTCCCAGATGGGATACCCTACCACTTCCCGTTGCTTATCTCTCTCTCCCTCCTCCAGATTTTCATGTTCCAGCTGCTCCGGGGCCTTGCCTACTGCCACCACCGCAAGATCCTGCACCGGGACCTGAAACCCCAGAACCTGCTTATCAGCGACAGGGGGGAGCTGAAGCTGGCTGACTTTGGTGAGGGCCCGTTAGGGTGAGGAGGGGATCTGACATGGCCCCTTCAGGAGGTTGGTGCCTTGGGGAAGGGGGTGCAGTGACATGTCTGTCCCTAGGACTAGCCCGGGCCAAGTCCGTGCCCACGAAGACTTACTCCAATGAGGTGGTGACCCTGTGGTACAGGCCCCCCGATGTGCTGCTGGGGTCCACAGAGTACTCCACCCCCATTGATATGTGGTGAGTGAGCGCCATGGAATTGAGGGGAAGCGGGGCTTCCCCACCTCCAGGCTTCTGTGACACCTGCCTGACCTTTGACTGGAAACCATGTAGCATCCTGCAGAACTGGATGTGGAAGAATTAAATCCGAACTACACTGGGTTTCCCTGGCTCTTAATAGGCTCTCCAAGGCTTCTGAAATATTCCCCCAGGCATGCAGGGGGCTACTGGAGGGCACAGGAGGGCCCGCAGTAAATAAGTTCTTCCCCAAGCATCAGTTCTACTGAAAATTTTAGAAGCAAATACTATATTATTTTTATGTTACAACAATATATTATTATATTATATTGATACATTATTAATATTAAAGCTAACATGCATATAATTTGGTGTAGAATGAAAAATCATTAAAAAAAAATGTAAGGCTGAGTGGCCACTGAGCCCTGTGGTCCCTAGGAGAATGGATTTATGGACTTCTCTTCCAGTGGGGGTTCCCGTGGAAAAAGCGTGAAACTGCTTACAGAACTGCCAGGCGGTGCTGGCTAGGCCAACCCGAACCCTACAGAGCTAAAGGGAGAGGCCAGACCATCCTACAGCGCAGAGAAGTCCCCAGAAAAAGGCTGTGGGGAGGGGCTGGGCTGTGTTAGGGGCCTCCGCTGTCCGGCTTTCCCCCACCCCAGATCCACCACCCACCCGTCACTGGTACCCTGGTGGGAAACCTTAGGAAGGGAGCCTTCGAGGAGCCCCAGCCTGACGCCGCCCCTGCCCTTTGCTCCCCGCAGGGGCGTGGGCTGCATCCACTACGAAATGGTCACAGGGAGGCCCCTGTTCCCCGGCTCCACAGTCAAGGAGGAACTGCACCTCATCTTCCGACTCCTCGGTCAGTCTCCTGACGCCCCGTCCTCACCACCAGGGGGAGCCGGACCTCTGCCCAGCCCAGGCGCGTAAGGGGACCGGGAAGAGCGGCCCCCGCCGCCTCTCAACAGCGCGGTGACCCGTGGCCTCCGCCGTTCTCCGCCCCCACCTCCTGCATGCGCCCTTTCAGGTCGCCTTTGGCCGTGGCCCCTCACCACGCCTCCCCACGCCCTCTCCTCTCCCCAGGGACTCCTACTGAAGAGACCTGGCCGGGCGTGATGGCCCTGTCCGAGTTCCGAGCCTACAACTTCCCCCGGTACCTTCCCCAGCCGCTCATCAGCCACGCTCCCAGGTAGCCCCGCCTCCCCACCCTTCTGCTCCTGCTGCGGTCCTGGCTGACCCCGTGGAGGTGGCCACACACCCCGCTTTCCCCAGCCCCAGCCCGCCCAGGCCAGGCCCATGCCGGCTCCTTCCTCCTGCAGGTTGGACCCTGACGGCATCAGTCTCCTGTCCAGCCTCCTCCTGGTGAGTGTGTGCCCAGCCGAGCTAGGGGCAGGCAGCCAAAGAGAGGGAGGCCCCAAGGTGCCACCCTGCGTGCCGAACTCAGACCCGGGTTCAAGCCTACTGACCAGCTGTATAGCCTCGGGAAAGCTAGAGAAATTTTCTCTGCCTGTTTCCTCAACTGCAAAATGGATTAATAATTTGTGTTCGATGTGATAGTCATGAGGATAAGTTGAGAATGCAGAACACAGTATAGGGCCTGTGAGTTCACAGCAAAGGGCAGTAGTTGTACTGCATATTAATATTACTATTATTAATGCTGTGATCATGGTTGCTTTAGCATCTGTATTTCCATCCCAAGAGGAGGTCACTCTCAGAAAGGCCCATTTCTGGTTTTCTAGTGACTAGGGACCTGGGAGTCTGAGCCCTGAGACCACCTTGGGCGGCAGCTGGCCAGGGGCTCTGAGGCTAGACTCAGGCCTCTCCCATCTCGGCCATCTAACTTAGGCCAGGAGTAGCGCTGCCCAGAGGGGTCCCCACGGGCCCCTGCCAGAGCCCAGCAGCCCACTCTGTGCCTTTCAGTATGAATCCAAGAGGCGGATGTCAGCAGAGGCGGCCCTGAGCCACCCCTACTTCCGGTCTCTAGGAGAGCGTGTGCGCCAGCTGGAAGACAGTAAGTGCCTGGGGGAGGCAGGGGAGGGCAGGGCCACCCCAAACCCACAGGAAAGGGGCAGCCGGTGTGTCCGAAGAGCCAGAGCCAAGAGGCCAGACGCCCTCCGTCCAGCTGAGCCGCTGTGGGTCCTCATCTGTAGCTGAGGGTCAAACCCTGTGGATCTGAGACGCTGCCAGAAAGGCCCAGTTAGGCGCTCCCAGGCCAGTCCTAACTGAAGGGGCTGTCCAGCCCGGGGGGACCCCCTGCTCTCTGCACAGCTCCAGGGGTGTGGGGGCTGAAGGCTCCAAGAGCAGGGCCGGCTCCACCCAGCTCTCCCTGCCTTTCTCCCCTGTCCCTCAGCTGCCTCCATCTTCTCCCTGAAGGAGATCCAGCTGCAGAAGGACCCAGGCTACCGGGGCCTGGCCTTTCAACAGCCAGGTAGGGGCTTGTCTCTCCCCCAACCCCTTATCAGAAGAGACCAGATCAGGCTCCTCCTAAAGAACAGAGATGGGGCCTAGCACCCCTCCTGCAATGCGGAATCAGCCTGGCCTCCCTTCTGGGAGGTGCTGGGGAGCAGAGAAGGGACTGGTTTCCCTATTTCCTGCCCAAGCTTCCTCCTTCTTCCTCCTCACCCGCACCGCAGACAGAACACTGCATCTGGCAGCCCTGAGAAAGACTCATGCTCAGTCTGGTGCATCCTCTGCTCTGAGCTCTCCAGCCCCCATCCCAGGGGAACAGGACTTTGTGTCTAGAACAGCTGACAGTCTTGGCTGTAACAAACATTTTCCTTGTGTTACCTCATTTCATCCTAAAGCACCCCTTAATGCTGGTACTGTGACAATGCTCCCCATTCCACACTCAATGAGACTGAGGCTCTGGCAGGTCAAGTCACAATTTCATGCAGCTACTACCAGAGAGCAGATTTGGGTCCAGGGCCGACCGGCCCCTGAGAGCACGCTCCTGCTGGCTCTGTCAGGGCTGCGGTGCAGGACGCCCTTCTCAGGCTTCCCTGCTCAGGTGTCCCTCCTGGGCACCTTTAGGCCCTGCCTCGGCCCTGCAGTGCCCCCTTTCCTCTCCACTCCCCAGGACGAGGGAAGAATCGGCGGCAGAGCATCTTCTGAGCCCAAGGGACAAGAGGTCACACTGAGCACAACTGTGGGCAGGATGAGGCCTGTGTGGCCCTTGGAGGACTGAGGAACGAGGGCTAATGGCCAGCCCAGAAGACCTCTCAGCAGCCCTGTTGGCCACAGCTTTTCCCTCTCCCTGCTTCCCACATGCCTCCCCGGTGGCCTTCACCTGGACACCAACCCCTCCAACACCGGCCTGGGGACTGGGCATGAGCTGCTTCCCTGGGAGGAGGGGAGGGGGCCGAGAGGGACTGGCTCTCTCAACCTGCCGTGGTCGGGCACCAGTGTGGCAGCCATGAGGACAGGAGAATCCAGGGGCCAGGCTGAGCACTGTGCCCTGCACACACGCACGACTGTGCCTCCCCTGGGAGGGCCGGCCTGCCTCACCAGGTTGGTAGAGCTTCTTACGGGCCCCTTGGAGCCCACACGTCATTCACCTTCTTCCCCTCTGAGAGCAGGAAGCGACATGGCGCCTTGTGTGGGACCCTGGAATCCAGGTGCCGGCATGTATGCCAGAGCCCACCCTCTCCCTCTGGGGAAGGTGTCCCTGGAGCAACAGTGGGGGTAGTGGCCCACCCTCTCTCCTCAACATCCCACCCTCCGTCCTCACCGCCTGCCGCCTATGCTCCTGGGTGCCTGGCTAGGTCCAGAAGTAGCCTGGTGCCACCTCAGCTGGCCCCTGCCCACCTCCCCAGTCTGAATGGGGCTGCCTTAAGTTGGCATGCGGTAGAGGAGTCACTGCCCTTGGGGCTCTGACCCACGCACCTACCTGTCCTCCCTTCCCTGAGAGTGGCCCCTGCATGTCACGCCGGAGCACTGATAAGCCAGCCCTGAGCCAGGGTGCCGGGGACAGCACCCAGATATGCAGGGTCACCCTGACACTGGTGCCTGGCTGGCCTTGGCTCCTTGGGGCTGGCACAGCCTTCCCCGTCCTCTCCCTTCTTGCCCCTGTGGTCCTGTCCTTGCTCCTCCAGATCCTGGCACCAGCCTCCCGTGTCCCAGCCTCCCCAGAGGGAGTGTTTAAGTGCCACAGTCTGGGGTAGAGGCAGGTGGGATGGGATGGGACAGGCTTTGATCCAGGGGGATGGGAGTATGAGGGGCCTCAGCCCGCACGCCCCCTATAGAGCATGCCTGTTGTAGTCCCAAGGTCTCCTCACCCCTTGGCAGAATCTTGAATGGTAAGGCCGAGGGGGGGCCAGGCCTGGCCTTTCAGCACGAGCCCCCACCCATCCCAAGCCCCTTAGCCTGAGGAGCAGCCCTGGAGGGTCTTGCACAGGCCCCTCCACGCCTCCCCAACTGTACTGTGAATGTCCTGTGACTCAGCACAAAGACAGATAATATATTTAATTCATGCTGAACAGAAAGGAGCAAGCAGTCTACAAAAAGCTGATTTTGACAGATTGATGCCAAAGAAGAGAAGAAAGGCCCTTCCCCTGGCCTCGTAAGCCCAGCTGGGGCTCGTTTATACATATATATAAAGTGGAGAGAGAGTTTGGTTTGTGTGTATCCCTGGACCTGCCCCGGGCTGTGGGAGGGGTGCCCTGGGCCCTCCCTGCTGTATTGTGGGTCATGCTGCATATAAGGCTGGGGGTCAGCTCTGGGTGCTGTGGGGTGGATCAGAGGAGGCCCAGGCCTCCTTTTCTGCATCCTGGCCTTGGCCCACGTTGAGGCCTGAAGGGTGGGGCCAGCCAGCAGAGTGAAGAGAGAGGCCCAGGGAGGAAGGAGTTGGGGGTTCTGGCTGCTGGAGATGACCCTTGTGTCCCCCTCAACCAAATGGCTGCCTGGCTTCTTGGGAGGGAGGGAGGGAGGTTCAAGAGAGGGTTGACGTGGGGGATGGCCAAGGCCAGGGCAGCAGAGCAAGGGTACGGACCTGCTGTGATTTTGACCACACAGTAATTGCTGTGAACCTTGAATCCACCTCCCACTGCCCAGATCACAGGAGTCCATACAAACTCTTCACACACATCCAAAGTTCTCGGCATCCTGCCCTGTTTTCCAATTAAGTGTCCAGGTTTGTTCTCCTAGGACCACCTGGAGGACCCCAGGCCCCAAACCACACCTAATCTCACCTATGCAAGGGCCTTACGTCTGGACATAAGAACTTCCCAATTTGTTGGAATTCTTGAGGGAGTAGCTGCTTTCCGGAGGAGGAAGCTAATGTCGAGAGGCTGAGTGGGTCTCCTGAGGTGATGGAGGTAAGGGGTGGACCAGGGCTTTGTACTCAGCCCAATACCAATCCTGCCAGCCTAGACTTCTTCCTTGCTTGTGAGGTCCCCCAGCTGTAGAACAGTTAGTGCTTGATGGGAGGGTAGGGACTGGAAACCCATTAGTGGGAATTGGAGTCAGGCCTTTTAACCTGAGTTTGGAAGGAGGCCTAATGTTTATTAAGCTCCCTGCTACATGCGGGGCACTGCCAGTGAAGGGCGTTTAATCATCACAACAGCCCATTTCTGCTGTGTTGCTGGTGAGGATAGCGAGCTTCCCAGGGGTTAAATGACTTGCCGAGGGTCACATGGCCAACTAGAATCCCAGTTCTGTCTGTTGCCCCAGCCCTTGGTCTTTAAGGAGGGGCGGTGTGGACAACATGGAGCCCAGGAGCCAGGGAGACCCGCATGGGGAAGGACCCGAGGGGGATACCGCCTGCAGGAGCACCTCACGAGGCTGCTGTGTCCCAGCCCTGGTGGCCCTCCAGCTCACAGGGCCTCCTGCCCCTTTAAGAGCCTTCCCCTGGGACAGCGGCTCTTCCTGCCCCAGCATGCTGCTTCGGCCCTGTTGTGTAAGCTCATGTGGGAGGCGGGACCTGGGAGGTCTATTTGGCAGCATCATTGGTACTTGGAGCTTCTGCCCTAGAAAGCTTGGGGTGCTCAGCCAGGCACATGGTGTATGTCGTCAGTGCTCAAGGGCCTTCAATGGAGAAAGGGCGCTGGAGGGGCAGAGTGAGTGGGTTTGAGCTGCCAGGGCAGGGGGGCTTCTAAGACCGCCACCACAGGGCCTGGTCCTGGGCCCTCTGTGATCTGGGCACCCCCATCATCTCCTTCTTTATGGCTCTCACAGACAGGAACCTGCCGCATTCCGCCGGAGTCCCTGGGCAAAGCATCCTTTAGCGAGTCTTCTCCCCTCTGGCCTCACTTATGCCCTCTGCTCCTGGGGAGGGTGAGGACTGCCTGGAGCCCCGGCTGGCCTGCCCCTTCACCATGCCCACTTGCAGGGGGTATTTGTAGTTTGCAGCAGCTGCCTGACAAATGGTCCTATTGGATGGCGGCTGCAGGGGTCGGGGAAGACATCAGCTCCCATGGCCAGCCCTGCTGCCCATTGCCCCCCACCCTGGTGGGGACTGGGCTTGGCCCTCCGCAGCCCCAACCTTCCCTTTGCCCTGTTAGGCCAGCCAAGTGTGGGACACTGTCATCAGACTTCGTCTTTTCCTTCCTCTGGAGCAGCTCAGCCCCCTTCAGCCCATCTTTGCTCAGACCCCTGTGTCCAGTCTTGACACTCTGCAGCAACCCCATGAGCCCCTCTGTCTGTGAATTGGTCACAGCCTGGTACGGTGCTAGGTGTCAGGACGCCAAGATGCATGACTTTCCACCCTCGCCTTCCAGGAGCTCAGACCTGCTGAGAGAGGTGGCCTTTCAACAGATTTTTGCCAAGCACCCACTGTATGCCAGGTGTAGGCAGGGCACTGAGGCTGGGGCAGCAAACAAAACTGCCACATCCTGGCTGTCCCAGAGCTTAGGGTACCACCCAGATAAACACACGGCGTGTCAAGGGGTCAGAAGTGTAATGAAGCAAAATCAAGCAGAATCGGGAGATATGATGGCATGGGGTGGGGGGCTCACATACAGCACCCACCTGTCTGGACAGATCGGGAGATCCATGTGGGTCCCCCCAAGGCAGAGCATTCTAGCAAGGGTCTTGAGGACTAACACAGAGGCAGCCAGGCTGGATCAGGGTGGCTGGCTGGCTGGTTAGGTCCCCTGGGGAGCATTTAGGAAGCGCTGCTGCCTGATTCCAGCTCCAATCAATCCACTGGATTTTCTTGCAGTGGAAGCAAGCGTCAGTAGTTTTTTCAAAGCTCCCCAGATAACCCTAATGTGTAGCCGGAGTTGAACGCCACTCATGCGGGGCCTTGTGGGCACGGGAGGGTTCTGGATTTCGTTCTGAGGTGAGAAGCCACTGCACTCTATTTTTAAAGGTTCAGAGAGGCCAACAGACGTCAGCCCCCATGACAAGGGGCCGTGGGAGGAGGAGAGGGACCCCCGCCCCTATCACCACTAGGAGGAGTCTTTGGCCAGGAGCAGAGGGAGGTGGGGGGCGCGTCCTCACTAGGGTCCTGTGAGGCGGGGGCTCCCATCCCGTCTCCCAGGCAGATGGCTGGAGCTCCGGGCTGAGGGAACTTGCCTGGCCACACATAGGGTAAGGGGACTTGTCAGAATTTGAAGCCCGGTCTGCCCACCTGAGCAGGGCAGTTCTCTACCCTACCACCTGGTAGGTGTGGGCAGCGGGCCCAGGACGAGCCTCCCCACCTGTCTGCACGGAGGATCTGCATCTGGGCTCCCAGGAACCGGGAGCAGCGCTCTCGTCCTCCAGTCACCTGTGAGCATGGCTGACAGGCAGCCAGCAGGCAGCAGAGTATTGGCCAAAAGTCACTGTCACCACCACGCGTCCCTCACCAGCCCCCCTCTGGACCCTCTGCACCTCCCACCATCCACCAACTCCAAGGGCAGCACTGGGCACTGGGCACTGGGGCCCCGCTTCCTGCCCCAGCGCCGTGGCTGGCTGGTGTCCGTTCTGACGGTCAGCTCCCGGCCTCTGCAGAGGGCACCTCTGATGGCATTGAAGGTGCCCCTTGGCCGCTGCCTTCCACTTGCACCAACCGTTCCTCCTCTCCCTCCCTCGGTCCTCTTGTTCTGCCCCTCTCTCCCCCTCCTCCCTCTCCTACTCCCCCTTTCCGCCCCTCACCTCCTCCTCCTTCCTGGAATGGCTCAGAGGAACACTTAACCCCAGAGCAATCATCTCACCTGGCCTCTTCCCTAAGGAAGGAGGTTTGCAGCCTCCCCAAGTCTCAAATCCCGACAAGTTCTCTTGATGCCAGGCGCCCCTTTCCCCTGCACCACCACCACCCCCCGCCCCGATTTCCTAGTGATGGCCGCACAGGCCGGGTACTGTGGCAGCTGTTGCGTGGGTGGGGGATTCAGCCAGAGCCTGTGGGGATGTGGCTCTGCCCTCCTGGATGCAGTCAGCACTTCTCCCTGGTGGAAGCTTCTAGCCCAGTTCCTCATCTTCCTGCCTCCTTCCCTCACTTATTCATTATTCATATGCCAGCTCCTGACTATGTGCCAGGCTCTTTCCAGTACCCAGGATGCACACTTGACCCTACTTGCAGAAACTCAGAGTCTCAGATCAGTTAGGATGTGGTCTTTGCTTCCTCTCATGAGCTCTCAGTTACTTGGGGGAAGGGGAGTTGACCATTAGTTATTCTTTCTAAATTTATCAAGTTTCTATTTTTCACACACAACAAAAACTTTTAATGCCTTCCGTGTTTTCCCTGGAGGAGAGATCAGCTGGGTCCTGGGTTCCCTGCACATCCAGAGCTCCAAGATACACAGACCTGGATTCAAATCCCAGTCCTGCTACTTGCAAGCTGTGTCACCTTGAGCATGTTACTTAACCTCTCTGGGCCTCCATTTCCTTCTCTGTGAAATGGAGATAGTGACAACATGTCTTTCACAGAGCTGTGAGGACTCCTGAGAGAATGCCCATAAGGGGCCTGACACAGAGTGCCCAGTAAGTGGGGTTATTAACATCACGGCACAGGCCCACCCCCTTCTCTCACTGCAGGAATTCCGGCTCCGTTTCTCCCCCAAGGATCCCAGTCCTGGCATTAAAATCAGACCATACATTCTCCTTTCTTGCATTCTTCAGATTGTTAAGATCTCAATCAGCAAGAATGTATTAAGCACATTTTACCTAAAAGATTTTGCAAGACTTTAAGATGACCTCAGCCCAGAGTTCTGTCTCCACAGAACTTTAAACATAACTGGGGAAGTAAACATGGAAAGAGAGTTGCTGATAAAAAGCACCGGGTCACAGGCGTCGCTCGTAAGGGTCAGCGGCCTTCTGAGGTAGAGGACACTCCAAGCCAAGCCAGGAGAGCGCTCAGGAACTCCAGGGGCGCTCACTGCCGCTGGCAAGTCTTAGTGGATTATGGAGGAAGGGGCCACTGGGGTCTGACAGATCTGTTCCTCATCTGACCGAACACCTCGGGTCTCTACTCTGCCAAGCAGGGAGCAACGTGTGGCCCACAGGGTAGAAGTGTTCCTCGGAGAAGTGGAGAAGGATGTGGCAAAGCGTGGTTCCGGGGTTGCAAACACCCTTCTCCTGGACTCCAGTATGCTTGGGACGGCCTCCCGGTCAGGCCCCTGCGAGGCCAGGCTGCCTTGACATTTGCAGACCTGGGACTGGCTCGGGGGAGTGGGATCTGTCCTGGGATTCCCAAAGCTGGGGCTAATAAGTGGGGATGGGCCCAAGGGTTAGGGCCCAGAACTGTTTCCTGCCTTGGGCAGATGGCTTGGCAGGTTCCCCTCAACCCCCTGTGATTCTACACCTCCAGCCAAGTGTCCCACTGGGTAATGCAAGTGACCGCACAGCTTCACAGCACAGAGGAGAAGGTAAGGGGGATTCAACCAGCAGCAGGGGCAGGGCAGTGTGGAGCTCAAGAGCACATCTCAGCCTGGCGTGCATCCTGGCTTCAACACTTCCTAGTGGATGGGACCATATAACATGGCTGCTCTGTGCCTCAGTTTCTCCATCTGTAAAATAGGGTGATTTTAGGATTAATGTGGGGATTAAATGAGTTGATGCATGGAAAGCACTCAGGATTTAGTGGCCACATAGAAAGAGCCACATGTGTTAGCTCTTACATCATCTGTCCCCTAGGGCAGAAGGCACCCCTCATCCCTCTGTTTTCATAGTGAGTGTTATGACCAGAGAGAAGGTTACTTACTGGAGGGAGGAAGGGTTGTATGGGGGCACAGGAATGAAAACCAACCCTCTGTCCTGTCCATGGGGAGTCACCTGTCTTCCCAGTCGCCCACTAGAGTTTGAGAATTCTGATGTCCCTTATGCTAACAGACAGGTGTGTTAAGCAAACTGCTGTGAATTTAACATCTAAATTAATTTTTTTTTTTAGTTTAACAGACGTATTAGAAATAACCACTCTGTGGAACACTAAAGATTCAGAAATAAGTAAACAGTGCTCCCGCCTCAAGGAACTCACAGTCTGTTCAGGGAGAGATAAGCTGATGGCAGAAATAACAATAGTGGCTTCGAAGTGGACTCTTATCTGCATCTCACAAATGCAATGGTGATAATCCCAGAGGGTGTGAGCCGCCTGCCCAGGGAACGTGCTCATTTAAGCCCCCTGAACCTCCCCTTCCTCAGTCTCTGCGAACCTATCAATTTTGCAAAAGCCTCAGAAAGTGAGTTGGCCCCCTGCCCTCTAGGCTCAGTTCATAGCTGTGAATGAAAATGGATCGGCATAAAAATGAAACATCTGCTACATTAGGAACCTGCTGGAACCCACCCTTCCCCAATCCTCCCTTTCCCTTCCCTGTAGCAGCAAGCACCCCAGACCACCCCCTGCCTTGAGCTCAGACCTCTTTAGACAGGAGTGCCCATCTATAGTCACTTGGTAAAGCTGTCCGTCATGCTCCCTCTGCCCGGCCTTCTTCCACCTCCCTCAGCAGCTCCAGCTCAGTCAGACTCACTGCACCCTAGGCAGGTGCCTCCCCCTTGCTGCGACTCCTGTCCCCCTATTATGAAGGGGCGCTCATAGTATCAAGATGCCCTCAGAGGATCCTCCCTGCTCCCAATTTTACATCAACCTATCTGCCCCCACATTAGTGTTTTGTATGGGCCATTCCCTCTCTGCTCTTTTCAAGCATGCTTCAAACTCTCCTCCTCCAGGAAGCACTTCTTGACCGACCCCATGTACACTCTTTATGTGCTCAGTTCGGCTGGCACCAGGGAGGCCTATACCAATGCTGATACAAGGGGTTCATGGGGCTCTTAGCCCCTCATAAGCTCCATCACCCAGGAGGCCACCCAAATATACACAACCTAAGTAAAAACAGAGAGCTTAGCATGAAAATGTGTCTCCCAGGCAACATGCCCCACTCCAGACCAGTCCTACCCCAAAAGCCTGACTAGAAATTCTGACAGCCCGTTGTCTGCACTTGCATTTTCAGCGTCTGTTAGGTCTCTTCCCTGGCTTATAAACTCAGGTCTCTGCCTGGGTGAAGGGGGGCCATGCCCTCTTGGGTGTGATACCCCCAGGCAGGCCACCGCACCCCCAGTTGCTTGGTTAGGGAATTGATACCAGTTGGTAAGCAAGTAATTCCTTTATAATTATTGATTCACTTGCAGGCACAGTGACCCAGTTTGTGCTGAGAACATCCGTGAGGTAGACAGGGCACGTGTGATCACCCCATACCGTGGATGTGGAAACGGAGGCCCTGGGAGGCTTAACACCTTGCACATGGTTAGTTACGTGACAAAGCATGGCCTCCCACCAGGTACGCCTACCTGCCTCACTGCCCTCTGAACTGTTTTGTTTCCCAGGTTTTAATCCATCCCCAGTGTCGGGGCTAGTAGGCTGTGGCCCCGGGGCTGGCAGGGGAGGCAGAATAAGCGGATTTGACTTCTAATCTGACTGGCCCAGCTGGTTCAGAAGGCAGCCGCCTTCCCCTCTAGCACAGCTGCTCCAGCATTCTCCTGCCTCTCTCAGTACCCCCAGCTCTGGGAGCCTCGGGGCGGCGTCCCAGGAGGATGTGAGCCCATGGACAGGCGGGATGTTTTTCCTACTCGACATTGTTCTGCCGGTGCCCATTGTGTAGGCCAAGAGCAGGATGTCACCAAGTCGCCTGGCAGGCTTTCAGCAGAGCTGGGGAACGTTTCCGGAGTGAACTGACCTGTCATGAATGGCTGAAGCTTTTCAAAAGCTTTGGTATTTCTTTGGACCCGCCAGACTCAGGGAGCCATGGATAGGAAGGCCTTGGAGACGCCCCCGTCCCGGCAGCCAGCTGCCAGGCCGACGGGCCAGGGACCCTGGCGGGCCTGCAGTTTGCCAAGGGGGCCTTGTCCTGCAGCCTGAGGAGCAGTGCAGGGAAAATGGGCTGAGAGGGGCCGGTGGACAGCGGGCTTGGCTAGGGGTTATGGAGCCAACATGGTATTTTGTTTACAATGCTTCACTCCAACTTGGGATGGCTCCCACCGGAGGATGGGAACGGTACGGTCCCCATGCAAAGCTTGATCTCAGCTCACCGCAGAGGAAATGAAAGGTCAGAATCGTTTTAAAGCAGCTTAGTATTGCCTTGCAGTGAGTTCTCCACTCAAAGCTCCTCCCTCCCAGGGATGCATTTATCACGCAAACCTCTCTCTATCACTAGGCTGGGCGTTCCTGTAAAGTGTTTCCTAGGTGTCAGGTGCTTTGCATCAATTTTTTTTTTAATTTTATTATCATTAATTTACAATTACATGTGCAATATTACGGTTATTAAACTACCCCTTCATCAGGTCCCCCCCACCAACCCCATTACAGTCACTGTCCATCAGCGTAGTGAGATGCTATAGAATCACTACTTGTCTTCTCTGAGTTGTACTGCCCTCCCCGTGCCCCCCCAACATTACATCTGCTAATCGTAATGCCCCTTTTTCCCTCTTATCCCTCCCTTCCGCCCATTTTCCCCAGTCCCTTTCCTTTGGTAACTATTAGTCCGTTCTTGGGTTCTGTGAGTCTGCTGCTGTTTTGTTCCTTCAGTTTTTTTTCTTTGTTCTTATACTCCACATATGAGTGAAATCATTTGATACTTGTCTTTTTCGGCTTGGCTTATTTCACTGAGCATAATACCCTCTAGCTCCATCCATGTTGTTGCAAATGGTAGGATTTGTTTTCTTCTTATGGCTGAATAATATTCCATTGTGTATATGTACCACCTCTTCTTTATCCATTCATCTACTGATGGACACTTAGGTTGCTTCCATTTCTTGGCTATTGTAAATAGTGCTGCGATAAACATAGGGGTGCATCTGTCTTTTTCAAACTGGGCTGCTGCATTCTTAGGGTAAATTCCTAGGAGTGGAATTCCTGGGTCAAATGGTATTTCTATTTTGAGTTTTTTGAGGAACCTCCATACTGCTTTCCACAATGGTTGAACTAATTTGCAGTCCCACCAGCAGTGTAGGAGGGTTCCCTTTTCTCCACATCCTCGCCAACATTTGTTGTTGTTTGTGTTTTGGATGTTGGCCATCCTCACTGGTGTGAGGTGATATCTCATTGTGGTTTTAATCTGCATTTCTCTGATGATTAGCGATGTGGAGCATCTTTTCATGTGCCTGTTGGCCATCTGAATTTCTTCTTTGGAGAAGTGTCTATTCATGTCCTCTGCCCATTTCTTAATTGGATTATTTGCTTTCTGTTTGTTAAGGTGCATGAGTTCTTTATATATTTTGGATGTCAACCCTTTATCAGATACGTTTTTTATGAATATATTCTCCCATACTGTAGGATGTCTTTTTGTTCTACTGATGGTGTCCTTTGCTGTACAGAAGCTTTTCAGCTTGATATAGTCCCACTTGTTCATTTTTGCTTTTGTTTCCCTTGCCCGGGGAGATATGTTCATGAAGAAGTCGCTCATGTTTATGTCCAAGAGATTTTTGCCTATGTTTTTTTCTAAGAGTTTTATGGTTTCATGACTTACATTCAGGTCTTTGATCCACCTTGAGTTTACCTTTGTGTATGGGGCTAGACAGTAGTCCAGTTTCATTCTCTTACATGTAGCTGTCCAGTTTTTCCAACACCAGCTGCTGAAGAGGCTGTCATCTCCCCATTGTATATCCAAGGCACTTTATCAAATATTAATTGACTGTATATGTTTGGGTTAATGTTTGGATTTTCTATTCTGTTCCACTGGTCTGTGGGTCTGTTTTTGTGCCAATACCAAATTGTCTTGATTACTGTGGCTTTGTAGTAGAGCTTGAAGTCAGGGAGTGTAATTCCCCCTGTTTTATTCCTCCTTCTCAGGATTGCTTTGGCTATTCGGGGTCTTTTGTGGTTCCATATGAATTTTAGAATTATTTGTTCCAGTTCATTGAAGAAAGCTGTTGGTAGTTTGATAGGGATTGCATTGAATCTGTAGATTGCTTTAGGTAGTATAGCCATTTTGACAATATTGATACTTCCTAGCCAAGAGCATGGGATGCATTTCCATTTGTTAGTGTCCTCTTTAATTTCTCTTGGGAGTGTCTTGTAGTTTTCAGAGTACAGGTCTTTCACTTCCTTCGTTAGGTTTATTCCTAGGTATTTTATTCTTTTTGAGCTTTGCATCAATTTTATCCTGGTTTGATTTAATACTCGCAGCAAGACCAACAGGCCAGGGCAGGGCCCCGTTTCTCATAGGTAAGGAAACTGCATCTCCGAGAGGTTAAGGAACTGCTTGCAGACCACACAGCTTCTGGGCAGAGCTGCGATTTGAACCCATGTCTGTGACACTCCAAAGTTCATATTCTACAGCAAGATTTCTCAAACGTTTCACATGCATCCGAACTGACTGGGCTGCTGGCTAAGGATGCAGATTTTTGCGCCCACTCCTCTCTTGCCCCATTCTAACTCAATAAATCAGGGTTTGGGGGACAGAAATCTGCCATTTTGCCAAATAACACAGGTGATTCTGAGGCAGCTGGCCCTGAGGCTGAGAAACACTTCAGCCAAGAGAGGTTCAACCCGCTCTGAAAACACAGGTGCAGCCCCAGGCCCCTGCCAAGACCTCGAGAAGTGGCCTCTGCCCTCGCTCACCTCTTGCGTATGGAGTGAAATCCAGGAGAAGCCGTCTGGAGCCTCAGGAAACAAACAACGAATCTGAGGCCTATGAAAGCCTGCCGGTTGCCCTTTAGAACATTTTAAACCCAAGAGAAGAACCTGAGAAACGATGATGAAGGGGCCCTCACTCATCCCTCAGGTGTTTATGGACCCCTGCCACAGAGAAGGGCTTGGGAGAGACCCCTCTGAGATCTGAGTTGAGATTGGAGTGGGTTTCTCAGAGCGTGAGCGTCAGGACCCTCCTGCTTTGGAATTACATGGGGTTTGCTAAGGATGCAGAGTCCTGGGCCCCACCTCGGACCTCCAGAGTCAGAATGTCTGGGGTAAACTCTGGGAATCTGCATTTGAAATTCACTCTGAAGCAATTGTGAAGCAAACAGGGGCTTGAGAAGTAGTGCCCAGAGGGTCTGGAAGGACACGAATGAACGCCTGAGGCCCCAGGTGGGGGGAGGCCCAAAACTGCAGGCCTCAGGAGTCCCTGCGGCACAGCCAGTGACCACTGAGCGCAGATGCGGAGGGGCGGGGTTGCTGAGGCGGAGCAGGGGGGGATCTGGTCCACCTCTCGGCAGAGACCACGTGAGCAGGCAGTCGGTGCTGGTGGAAGAGGCCCTTTCTGGTCAGGCAAGGCCAACAAAGGACTCCCAGCAGTGTCCGGCTGGCCCAGACCCCCTTCCCTCTGCAGGTTGGCAGGTTAGAATTCAGAATGGTGACCCCGCACTCTGATGGAGTGGCCTGGGGTCCTCAGAGGGTCAGAGGTCAGGCTGTGGCCTGCAGAACCCTGAATCCCAAGTCCGGCTGGAGGGCTGTTCCCACCACTCCACAACCTGTTTGCTCGGCTTGCAAGCCCCTTCGCCCCACTCCAGAAGCACACGCCTTACACAGGCACTGGGCCCTTCCTGTCCTCACTGTTCCTCGGTCTTCTTTCTCTGGAGTTGTCTCTGCTGACCTGGGGCTACTAACCGTTCTTCCTCGCCACCCTCCAGCAGCAAAAAAGACCCCTCTCCCCTCTCTCTTGGCCCTCATGCCCTCTTTAGAGGCTCCATTTTTGCTTCCCACCTCAACAAGCCCATGGCCAACTCCCCCCCTGGGGAAGGGTCTGATAAACCAATTCACGCCCAGGAGGAGGACAAGGCACACCTGGGGCTCTGCGCAGGAAGAGGTGCACCTCACGTCACCGGCAGCTGCGAGGAAGAGGTACAGTGAGATGGGGTGGGGGCCTCTCCTCTGGCAGGACAGCCTCAGGGTTAGGAGGCCAGGGGTTCTGGAGCCAGGGGTTAAAATCCTGGGTAGACCCCTCATAGCTGAGCAACTTCTGGCCACCTGCTTCACCTCCCTGTGCCTCAGTTTCCTCATGTGTAAAACAGATATAATAAATGGACCCATTTCCTGGCACAGGGAAAACACTCAGAACAGGTCTGACACATATTAGGTACTCAGTAAATATTAGCCATTAGTGCTCATTAAAGGAAGGCTTTTGAACCTGGGGAGACTTTTAAGTCTGGACTTCACGGGTAGCTGCCTGTGTCCAGCCAGGGCTGTGTGCCTGCCCCATCCGGGCCTACCTGGCGCTGTCATGTGGAGGTCCCATTGCCCATGGAACCAAGTGTCCAGGCTCTCAAGCTGGGACTGTCCTCTTGGGAAATCTCCTTGGGGAAAAAGGACAAGGTGAGAGCTACGGCGGCCAGATGAGGGGGCAGTCTCTGTCCGTGTGTCTTAAGCCAAGGCACAGAAAGACATGAGAGGAATTTGACGTCTGCTCCTCTCTGCCATTTCCTTTCAGTTCTGCTCCCATGTGAACAGGGGCAGACTGTGAATCACTGGGTCTCCACCGTCCGAGAGATGCGGAAGGAGTAGGATTCTCTGACAGCTCTGTTCCTCTGCACGAATTACACGACAAGGCAGGGACAGTCTGGAGTCCTCCAGGCAAGGAGATCTCTGGTGGGACCTTGCTCCAATCCCCTCCCCTCCTGGCCATTTGTCCCTGGAGAGGGACGAGCAGGCAGACCTGCAGGCTCCTGGGGGTAAGGAAATGGGGGGTGGAAGTCTCTGGAGCAAATATCACCTCATCTCCCAGCCCCACTTCCTCTGATGGATGTGAGAAAGGACCTCCGTGTCCTCCCCTCACCTGGGCAACCAGCCATCCCGGGAGAGCCCTTGCCCCTCCACCTGGCCCCCTGGGTTCGGTCCAGGGCCCCTCACTGGTTCTGGTAGACGCAGTTCACCTGAAGAATGCCACGGGGTAGAGGACCGCAGCCAGGTCCAGCGGAGCACCGAGAGCACAGCCCAGAAACGCAAGCAGAAAGCAGACACCAACGGGAAGGGAGAAGCCAGCGGTGACGCTCCCAGCACCGCCAGCTCGCACAAGGTGAAGGAAGCCGCAGGGGACTTGCTTCTTGGGGAGTCAGGGCCTGGCTGCACCTGGAAGTGTGGCAACGCCTGAGACAAGGGCCACACAGAGGAGGAATCCGGCCCAGGGGGAGACACTGGGCTCCTTGGGCACAGCGGAGGTGCCACCTACTCTATCTGGGACGGGGGACATTCGAGCTGGACTGTAAAGGTTGAGTCACATTTCTGCAGGACAGGGGACACCAGCCAAGAGGACTCGTTCCATGTCACAAACCTCCCCAGGAGGGCAAGGGCAGGTAGGACAATGACAGATGAGGATGGGGACGCAGAGGGGGCCTTGGCAGGAGGCAGAGGGACTGAGCATTATCCTCTGGGTGGTGGGTGGGGGAGCATAGGTGGTTTCTTCCTGATTATTAATAGTAATATATCTTTATCATAAAAAATTTGGGGGGAGAGCAGGGAGTGAAAGAAAGGATAAAGAAGAAAATTTAAATCACTCATATGTCAACTACCCAGAAATAACTACTGTTAACATTTTGGTGTCTTCCTTTCAGATTCTTTTTTTTTACAAAGAGACATTTAAAAAGAGTATATGGGTGAGAAATACAATGTGTAATCTAGAGGCATATTAATGTAGCAAAATGCATGTTTTACATTAAAAGATTATATTAGAGCACAGTCTGAATTCAGAGGCTATGTAGATCAACATGCAAGTTATTGTTATTTTATAATGACTTAGTAGGGGTGCTTTTAAAAAAAAAGTACACTGAGATGGTACAAAGGGGGAATTTTAAATTTCATTTGTTTTTAATAGATCACACATTCATGTGCTCCACAATTCAAAAGGTAAGAGTATATAGAGTGAAATGTCCTTTTCACCCCATCTGCCACCTTTAGTTCTCCTCCTTGGACTCAGTGAATGTTGCTGTAACCTTTCAAGGATTTTATGCAGAGACAAGAAGACAGACACATGCTATTTTCTCCCCCTTCACACAAATGTGACATAAGTGTTAGCCATGCATTCTGCACCCTCCAGTTTTCACCTATATACCTTTGATGCTATTTCTTTTCAATATATAGTCTCCTCATTTTTTTGTGGCTGTGATACCAAGGTTCTTGTTCATGGAGCCAAAGAATGAACTTCACAAACACTCAAGGTAGGAGACCAAGGTAGAGGCTTTTATTTAGAGATAGAGTCAGAGGACAGAGCTCCTGGCTCACGCCAGGAGGGGACAAGAGAGTCTGTGGGTGTGCCCTTGTCTAGGGGTTTTATGCGCAGTTGAGGATTTTCAGGAATGGGGGTAAAGGGCTAGGGGTGCAGACTTGCTGAGTGGTCCCAGAATGCTCATTTTTGATGAGTAACAGAAGAAATTTGCTGCTCTGATTCTTTCACAGGATAGCAGTTTTCCTTTGGGAGCATGTCAATTAAGACCGCCTGCCCTGCCTCCAAGGTGGGCTGGGCTGTTGCCTGTTTGCCAAAAAGTGTGTTAATAATCTTACTTCTTAACTTCTTAGGCTGTTTATAGGTGGGCTTGCTTATGAGTTTAATCTTTGGCCCAGGTTGCAGATTACTGGATTAGGATTAGAGAAGGAAAAACAGCATATAGGTACAATTAAAAATAAGCTGGGCCTTTTAACAGGCTAAGGTGAATATTACAGTGTCATGATCTAATTGACACAATGAAGTCATGGGTTATGCTGAGACACTCTTCTTTGTCTGAGGAACACTCAAACATTCCAGGCGAGGTCGCTCCTGGCCTCTTGAGCTCTAACTGACCTCCCTGAAGATGCCTGTATTCTGAGTCTGGTGTCTTTACCCTAGAGAGTTAGTGTGACTCTGACTTTGCGTAATGCTGAACACAGAGTTTGGATAGGGACTTCTTTGCACATTGTTACATTGTTCTGTCTGTAATTATCTTGTGTTGCCTTTTTCTCCAGAGGCCCTCACCCTACTCCACTTAGACCCACGGTCCCTGTCTCAGCTGTATCATATTCCATTATATGGACATATTCCAGTGTATTTAGCAAGTCTCTTCTCATAGCCATTTGGGTTGTCTACATCTTTTGCTTTTATAAACAGTGCTGCAATACAGAATTTCGTACCCATGTCACTTTATACAAGTACAGCTCCATACTGAGGATAACTTACTAGAACTGCAGTTGCGGGTCAGAGGCAGGTGCCAGGATAATTTTGATGGCTGTTACCAAACAGCCCTCTGTAGAGATGATACAAATTACTTTTAGATGTCCTTCTTTTGATGTCAGTGAGGGATGGATTCAGGTCTGAACTTAGAGTGTAGGAGGCTGGATCAGAGTGGGGCAAGCAGAGACCAGTGAGGAGCCTATGGCAATAATGCAGGAGAAACTACCTGGAGCTAAACTGTGAGTCAGAACCACTGGACAAAGACAGTAGATGGACCTGGACATGGAAGAGTGAGGCTGTGCTGGTCAGTGTGCAGATTTCATTTCATTTGGGTGGGGAGTGTAGCTCACAAGGGGGACTCCAAATAATAGAGGTGGAAGCCCCTTCTTTGGGGTCACTGAACCCTCTGATGGGGGGGTTGGATCCCTGGCTGCCCTGCATGTTGCTTGGGAATTGATTGTTCCCATGTACTGTTGGTCAGTCTGTCTGTTCCCAGCTGTGGCCATGTCTCCTGCCTCCTCTGGGCTGGCCTTAGAATTGACAGCACAGACATGGATTGGCGCTTGGAGGCCGGAGTGCCAAGGTCTCCAACAGGGTGACCAGGCGGGTGAGGTAGCCGCATCTGGAGTGAAGAGACAGGTGAGAAAAGCCACCAAAGATGGGAGGAGCCTCAGGGTTTCAGGAGCCTCTGTTTCCCCAAGTGCAGAGATCTGTGTTGTGATGAAGGAACTTGCAGTTTTGCTCATTCTTCTTTGTTAAGAAGAATGGCCTTCACTGTGAACAGGGTAGAACAGACACACATGAAGAGGGACTTGACGGCTTGCCTTTAAAGGTAGCCCATGGGCCACACATGTTTGCCATCCATCCTCTGTGACCGTACTACAATGATAATAAAGCAGTGAAGAAAAGTGTATTCTCCTAATGATGAGAACAGGAGGGGGGCTACCTGATAAACATTGTTGGCAACTACACAGGAGCTGGGAAGTGGAGAAGAGGAGAAGAGGAGTAGCCGATGCAGGAAGCAGAGGACAGGGAACCCGGAAGGAGAGGCAGCCGAGAAGGCTGTACACCGTGCTGCAGAACCCCAGGGGCCCAGGCCACAGTGCGGCCCCAGGGCGAGACGGTGCAGAGGGGGCAGGAGACCCAGCCATGGCTGGGAACAGAGGGACCGGCCAATAGCACACGGAACAGTCAATTCCTAAGCAACATGTAAGGCAGCCAGGGATCCACCTCCCCCATCAGAGGGTTCAATGACCCCCAAGAAGGGGCTTCCTCCTCTATTACCTGGAGTCCCCTTTGTGACCCAGGCTCCCCACCCAAATGAAATGAAATCTGCCCACTGACCAGTGCAGCCTCACTCTTGAATATGAAAAGACAGAGACCAGATATCTGAAAACAGCTTCTAGCATGAAAAAGAGTTGAAGATCAACAAATGGGGGGTCAGGGAGGATGCTCCATGAGAAAGAGAAGTGTTTTAGGAAACAGAAGACAAAAAAGAAAACTTTCAATAACTAATAGGTGTCCTCAGGGAGATGTGAGGAGGTGGTACATCCCTAAACAAGGAGAGGATGCTATGTAAAGAGAAACTAGAAAATGTAAGTGTGAGGGGAGGGACTGGAAATTAAAGAGGATTATTGAAAAAATGGCAGTAAGGCAAGAGAATTAGTCTGATCTCTGGATAAGAGCATATCTGGAAAAGAAGTGCAGAGAAAATAGAAGGGAAGTCATTCTCAAATGAGAAAAGTAAGTTCCCCAAAGCTAAAGGACAGAATTTTCCAATGTGAAGGGAACACCAAGAACCCACACAAGAGAGGAAGAGACCTGCGTATAAGCACCATCATGGTGGAATTTTAGAGCAGCAATGATAAAGGCAGTATTCTAAAAGGTTCCCTTAGAAAAAAAAGTTTATCTCTAGAAATATAAGAATTAGGCTGGCCTCAGGATTCTCATTAGCAAAGACTAGAACAACGCCTTCCACATTCTGTGAGAAAAGCAATTGTAGTGAAGAAGTCACTGAATTGCCATTCAAGTGTGAGGGTGGAACTATGACACTTCCAGGAACAAGGGACTCAAATCTAGACACCACCCACTCCTGCTGAAGAAATTACTTGAAGATGCAGCGCAGCAAAATGATAGCATAAACGAAGAAGAAGAGAGGGAGGGAAGGAGGGAGGCGGGGAGGGAGGAAGGAGAAAGCAGTGGGACCAGCCCAGGGCCTCAGTGAGAAGTCGCAGGCAGACAGCTATGTGACAGAAAAGCAACATGCCCCCAAGACGCCGCAGGAAGAGGGCCTTGTCTGTATGACAGGTCCCCGGGGAAAAGGGTGACCTCATAAATACAATCTTTGATAGGCCAAAAAGTCAGAAACAAACTTGAAGAAATGGTAACGGCAAGTGAAGAGAGGAGGAGTGGAAAGAGGAGAAGAAAGACAGCCTGAAACTCTATGAAAAACGACAACAAATCCAAGAAAGGAAATGTAATCATGGGAGATTTCTGGCTCTGCTATAAACAATATTTGCATGGTCACAAATGCAAACTCTATTTATTGGATTTAAGCTTTTAGAACTAATGTACAGGCAAAGCACAAAGACCTAATGGTTAGGAAATTAGAATAAAGTTGTTATCCACGTGGAGCCTTGAAAGTAAATGTTCAGAAGACAGAAGTGCAGAAAGGGAGCCAGAAGGGACAGCAGGAGGGATGCCAGCTCCGCCCGACAAAGCAGTGAGTCACAACTATCAAGAGCTGATGGGATGAGAAATAAAGATATAAAAATGTTATGTAAAGCAACAAAGGAATCAACTGATTTATTTTTATTTTATTTAGAGGCGCTACATAAAAACAGCCACATAACCATGTTGGGTGTAGGGCCAGGGGAGGTTTTTTTTGGATGATATATGTGAGCTAAATCCATATCTTTCATGGTTATAAATCCATAGCGGATGTTTAAAATTGAGAAATGCAGAAACAACAGCATATGCATATGATTCAGAGATACAGAAGTCACTCCCCGAAGAAAGCTAAAAGAAACGCAGGTGCCTCTGGGGAGCAGGACTGGGGAAGAGGCATGAGGTGGGACTCTTCACTGTTTGGTTTTATTCTGAACCATGTGCATGAATTACGGGGGTAGAAAGATTTAAGTGCATTACAAAATAGATGAGAGCTTACATAGCTGCAGGTGAGTTCTGGAGGCCAGATACAGATGAGTTAGATGCCCAAGTCATGAAAAAGCACCCAAAAATAATGATGAGGACGTTGGAGATGAGAAAATGTTCTGATTTTCACAAAGAGACAGAAGGTATTTCTGGAAACTATAGACCAAACGGCTCAATATAGAATCCTGGCAAAATTCTAGAACAGATTATTAAACAGATGGCTTGGTTTGCGATTTATTTATTTATTTATACTCTGCCTTGTTCCAAAAAGAAGGATTTGCAGCGGCTTACAGAAACACATGTAATATAAGATAAAAAAAAATTTAAGTGAGAAAAGATTCTCAAAAAGTTAAACACAGAGTTACTATATGACCCAGCAATCCACTTGTAGGCATAGACCCAAGAGAACGGATTCTTGATCACATAAAAACTTTTACATGAATGTTCATAGTAGCATTATTCACAATAGCTGAAAAGTGGAAACCCAAATGACCATACACTGATGAATGGAAAGCCAAATGTGGTACATCCATACAGTGGAATATCATTCAACCATAAAAAGGGACAAAGTATTGCTAAATGCTACAACATGGAAGAACCTTGAAAACATGCTAAATGAAGCCAGACATAAAAGGCCACATATTGATTCCATTTACATGAATTGCCCAGAGTAGGCAAATCCATAGAGACAGTGGCTGCCAAAGGCTGACGCGAAGGCTAATGGGCATGACTGCTACTGGGTGTGGTGTTTCTTTTTGGAGTGATGAAAATGAGCTGGAATTAGGTATTGGTGATGACCACCCAAACTTGTGAAGATACTAAAACCACTGAAATCACACACTTCTAAAAAGAACAAATTTAATGGTATGTGAATTATATCTCCATTTTAAAAAACATTATCATGGGGGAAAAATGTGGAAAGGAGGGTGAAGAGAAAAGGACAGATAATAAAGAGGAACCACGTCAGTACATAACCCATATACCATGAAATTCTGTAAGTGATAAAGGTGTTCCACAGCTTTGGCTATGAACTGTCTAGCAGCTACTACAAAGCTTGGAGAATAGTGTTAACTGGTTGTTCGGGAGCATCACAGCTTTTCCCGGCGCTGCTGCCTGGTAGAGGGCGCTCCTGTCCATCTTCGTATAGTGGTCCATCGGTGACACATCCCCACCGTGACTCCAGTACATATCCCAGGGTCACTCAAGCTAGGCTTAGAGCCCAGGTATAATTCAATACAGGAACTTTAATGAGGGGCCCAAATGGTGTAGGATATGCAAGCAGCTCTCTGACAGTAAAATGTAGATGCTCTGCGGCAGTGATTTCCAACCTGGGTTGCACATCAGAAAGCCCTGGGGACCTTTGGCAAAATCCCAACACAAGACTATCACAGAAAGTCTGACACTTTTGTACTTCCAGGTGATTCTAATATAGAGCTAAGTCTGAGAATTACCAATTAAATAGATGAATTGCACATCCTCATGAAATCCTCTATGAACATTATTTCTTGCCTCAGAGTTTTCCTAAGTTCAAGGTTACAGTAATTAAACACACATTGGTGTAGCCAATATTTTCTGAGTGTTGGCTATGTGCCATGCCTCTGAGATATAAGGATTAATGTGTGACACAATCCCCAACCTCAGGGGGCTGACAGGCGATTCACATTACAGACACCCCAACTGGTGACTGTAAGTGTGGTGAGGAGATGGGGGGAACACAAAGCAGGGACCTGGGGCAGCCCTGGGTGGGTGGGCAGCTCCCAGCAGAATCAATAACTCCTCTGAGCCCTGAAGGAAAGGTTAACTAGGCAAGAGGCCGATGGAGAATGGTGCATCGTGTTCAGTACCTTTCTCAAAGATTTGGACGACTATTAGCAACCATACAGTTTGAATGTGAGGTGGTACCCTTAATCCAGCTCGGCTGGAGGAATAACCTTCCTGGTGCATGGCTGAAGTGAGATCCAAAGCGGGCTGGCAGAGAAAACAAGCCCAGACCAAAATTAAATGAGACGGGAGAGCAGGGGAAGGTGCTCGGAAGTGTGAGCGGCACCACACTCAGTGCCCTCCTGAGCCTTTGCAGGGGTTCCCATGGCATCCCACCACCACGCTGTAAGAGACAGACATTTTACAGTTGAAGAAAATGAGGCTTATCGTGTCCAGCCCTGAGTTGACACAGCCACACCTGGGGCCAGAACCTAGCCCAGGACAGTCTGGCCCCCAGCTCCAGACTCTTTCCATTATTGCACGTATACCAAGTCCTATACTTGGCTTCAATAAATCAACTGCACGTAGTTGATTCAGTAAATCAATTGCACATAGGAAGACTTTGTTCCATCGAGGTTCCTGAGGGGAGAAGTGTTAACAGCCATATGCTCATGTACAAGTGTTAGGTGTGTTAAGAGAATTTGATTGGGAGAGGCAGATGATGTCAAGGGAAGGATCTGAGCTTT